>JBAWJY010000004.1:600000-839454 GCA_037356115.1 Neofusicoccum sp. Z2
TAGAAAGAAAGAGCTAATGTTTGATAAGAGAAGGGTATTACGCTAATTTAAAAAACAAGAAAGCAGGGTACTCTTTCATGTCTGTGTGTCTGTTTCTTGTGTGGTTGTTCATTGTCATACAGCTTCGTGAAAAAAGCAGCCCCTGACGGATCGATAAAAAAAAAAAAAAGACCAATCCCCCTTCCTTCGACCCTTGCCCCTCTTTCCCATTTCCCTCCTCTCCTCCACCGGAATCCCTTCCTCCATCCTTCCACCTCCTATACCGATAGGAAAATTTGAATTGGTTTGGTGGTATCGCGAACGGGAATTAGAAGGGAATATGCGCCAAGGTGCCAGCCCCCGAACAGAAAATGAAGCAAGAAGCGAAAATGGATCAAAAAGAAGCGGCAGATAAGTCGAGCCCTCTGAACAAGAGAGACGATCAAAAAGAGAAGACCCCTCCAAGTGTGACAAACAGAATGGGTATGAGTAGTAAGCACTCCGCCCACGCCCGCCAATGACCAGTTTCTCGCAGGGAGAAACGACGTAGAAAGAAAAATGGCAAATGCAGAGATGCAGAAAAGCGACAAACCTCCACCACCACAAGTGTCAAAGCACAACACTACCACAATCACCGACTCTGCTTCCTCGTCGGCGTTCCCTCTCTCGTTCTCCTCTTCCTGGACAGCCAATCGCCCAGCAGGCCATCCAACTGCATGCCCAGCTCCGCCACCTTGCTACGTTCCTCAGTGAACAAGCCAGCCATAATCGGGTGCTCCGGGCCCACGGGAACCACGCCGGAGGTATCGTTGACGACGACAAGCATGTCGCGGATATCCGATCCGTCGTCCAGGTAAGAGCGGAGGCTCGCGTCGGACCAAGCCGGGAGCGAGTTTGCCGATGGAGGCTCGTTGGTAGTGGGGCTGTGGGCTGACATGGGTGGGATGTTGGTGTTGAGAGCGCCCGGATTCGGCGTGGGCCGGAAAGGCGCGGGCGCGGCGGTCGTCGGGCCGGAGATGGAGAGATCGCCACGGGTGGGGGAGCCTGAGGGAGATACTGGCGAGATGTCCGGCTCTTCCTGGCTGGATGTGTCGTGCATGAGGGCAGGAGGATGGTCCGTGTCGATTGGAGAAACGTCTCCGTGCGATGCGGGTCCCCTCGGCTTGAAATCTTCCAAACGAAGACCCTGTTCCTGCTGCTGGCCATCTTGTGGGACCTCGTCCTCGTCTGGATCGGCAAAAGGATCGTTGTGTTCCCATTCGGGGGTCGAGTCGAAGTCGTCCAGCTGAACGCGTTGCTTCGATTTTTTGACCTTCTCTCGTGGCGGCATCTTGATCTCCTGCTTCAGCTCGCCAGAATTTTTCGGATGCAATATGTTTGATATCGCTTGTTTGGCGCTAGAACCGCTTCTCGCGCGGCCATTCTGCAACTCGGCCTCCTGGGCTTGGGCCTGAGCCTGAGCCTCGGCTTGGGCTTGAGCTTGGGCTTGGGCTTGGACCTGGGTTTGAGCTTGAGTTTGAGCTTGAGCTTGAGCTTGAGCTTGATTTTGGGCTTGAGCCTGAGCCTTCGAGGCATCCTGCTCGTCCGGTTTCTTCTGGCTCTCTGAACCAGCCGACACCAGACGCATGGTTGCCTCAGCTGCAGCACTTGAGGCGCTGTTCTGAAGAATTGATTTCGCTGGCTGCGCGTTTGCGTCTGGTTGGGACTTCTGAGGACCGTTAGTTTTCTCCTTTGAAGACTTCGCACCCTTGCTCGTCTGTCTCACAGGCTGTTGCTGTTGACTAGACTCGTTCTCAGCCTTGGCAGGCTCTCTAGGAGATCCCGTGTCGTCGGAATCCCTCGACAGTGAATCCCGGGACAATTCCTCGGACTGCTTCTCGTCGCTTGGCTCATTATCGGCAGACTTTGTCTTCTTGTCCTTCCTGCCAAAAAGCCCTCTAAGCATACCGGGCTTCTTCTCTTTCTTCTTCTTGTCATCTTTCGCCCGATCTGGCGACTTGAGCTCTTTCTCGAGACTATCAAGACTTCCGCCTCTTTCTCTGCCTTCAGAGCGTGCAGTGGAACCCGAGGCATCGTCGCGCAAGAGATTCGGCGTCAGAGTGATCTTCCGCGTCTCCACGGTATCGTCCTTGAAGAAAGAGTCGGTATTCCGAACGGTTCCGTTGCGCGAAATCTTTTGCTCGACTGCTCGTCAGTTAGCATTTTCTTTGTCTGCGAATGGATCTTGGCGAACGAACCTGGGCGGTCGAAAATCTCATCGCTGGTCCTCGGCTTCTCGTCGCTGCTCTTCGACTCATCGGATTTTCTCTGTTCGGTGTCATCGGTCGTTGTCTTCTTATCCTTTGCGCCGCCAATTCTGAGCGGTTCAACAGTGATCTTATCGCGATCTTCATCATCTTCTTGCTGTTGCTCGTCCTCAACGTAGCCCTGTCCGTTTCCGAGGACCTCGCTATCACCCTCCTCTTCATCGGAAGAGTAATCATAATCGGATGCTTCAACGTAAGTCGGAGCAGTGAATTGAACGGTTTTCGCGTTTCGTCGTCTCATAGCCTTTTTCAATGGATTCTTCGACTTTTCGGCTGCGTCGCCCAGCATTGCCGCCGAGAGCTGTGAAGTGATGTTAGTAAATGGTCCGCCGCCGATCCGAAGGGCACCTACATCGATATTTCTGTGCTTGTTAAGACGTGCCAAACGTTCCGTAGGGGTTTCGATATGCTCCGCCGGGAGATATCCTGTGCATGGATTAGCTAGACACCTTCCAACCCGATGCGCCGGTCCCTACCAATACTGCTATCCTTGACAACCCTAACGAGCCACCAATAGCTATTACTGTCATCCAACAAAACCATCGTGTCGCCCTTTGTGGCATTGGCCTGGCCCTCGACGGTCGCGACAAAAGTATGTAACGCATAGACGAATTCGAAATCGATGTCCTCTGTTTCGCGTAAGCACTCACCGCCATATGCTGAGTCGTTGCGGTCTTGGTCATGAGAGAAGGAAATGTCCTTGGAATCATCATCGTTGTCATCGTCACTGTCGGGGTCTCGGCTGGATGCATTGCTGTCGGTTTCCCAGGACGCGGAGGAGTCCGCTGGAGAAGTCGGTCTGTCGTTCTCGGAGACGTCGGTGAGGCTGTTGGAGCTGTCGGAAACAGGGATCGGCGGTAGGGGGCGACTCGGGGGGAATACGAGCAGATCGTCTTCCTCGTCGTCACCGAACTCGTTCTCATAGAATTCTTGCTCGTATTGCGCGCTGAACAGGGGGCCAAATTGGTCGCGCAGTTCGTCGGCGAAGTCCCCGTCGCTCTCGTAGCAGTCCTCGAGGCCGTCCTCGAAATGGTCGTCGAATAGGTCGGATGCGGCGTCGCGGTCGGTCAGGTCGGTCGTCGAATACTCACCCGTACGATGATGATCCGCAGACGGTGGGCGCTGCTGTATTCCCATACGAGCAGGCAGTTGGAAGGGTGGAGACATGAAAGGCGAGGATGAGAGGGGGGTGCTGATACTGAGTGGTGTTGACTGGTGCTGAGGCTGGTGTAGAAGCGGAAGGTGTTGCGGCGTCATGGTGAATGGTGAAGACGAGTCTGGGTCGGACTCGGGCGAGACAAAGAAATGTTGCTGAGGCGGAGTTGCGGGCATGTGGGCGGCTGAGAGAGAAGAGGAACGGGCCGGCCAGGCTGCGGCTTGTGTAGCTGAAGAAGGCAGAGAATACCTACCATCATCGATGGACGGGGAGCTGGAGATTTTGTCCAGCATGTCGTCATCCAGGTCCTCCGTTTCCGAGTCTGCCATGTCACCGTCGTCGGTCACATCAGCCGGGTCGGCGCCATGCTGGTCGTCGCCATGCCAGGCGGTCGCTAGGCCCTCCTCCTCGGACGCACGCTCCTCCTCGACATGTCTGACGGCGGCGGCCTGGTGCGGCGCGGCAGGGCCAATGCCGAGAGGCGCAGGCTGGGTGGGCTGGCGGGTGTGGTCGGCGGCGGACGGCGAGCCCGGGTCCTGCAGGTCAATCGTGTCTGCGCGCAGCCGGTCAGCGGTGCGCGCGCCGGCCGAGGGCTCGCGGGAGGCCTCACCTGCTCTGATAATGTTGGGGCGCGTCATCCTGGCAGCTGCTCATCCGTGGTCGGGTTGCACGCAGGCGCAGCTGAGGGAGCACAGACGGGCGCGACGCAGCGGGCGCAGGGCGAGGCAGCGGGCAGCGAGAGCGAGCGGGCGGGGCGGGCGGTTTGAGAGTGAAAGAAGGACAAGGTCGCCGCGGAGCCGGTCGAGCGACGGAAGGGCGGGCGGTGTTTGAGGCAGCGGAGGCTAGGCGGGGGGCGCGGCCGGCATCTGGGACGGCGGCGGGAAAGGATCGTGGGGGCTGGCAAGCTGCTCGCAGCCGGCGGAAGAGCACAGGAAGAGAGGCGAGGCGGAGGCACGCAGGGGAGAGCCGCCCGGGGCTGTGAGGGTGGTGTTTTTTGGACCACGAGCGGCTGGCGCAAGGGGCTCTGGCCGCGTGTTTCAGCTTTGGAGATTGCCCGCACTTCACGTCCCTACGCGCATCCGCCAATTGCGGAGCTGCGCGCCGCGCTGAGGCCCACGCAGCCGCCGAAATTTGAGCCCCCATCATAGCCCGCCGCTTCTGGCAGCGCCGCAGCGCCCCGCCTGGCGCCGCACCCGCAAACGCCGGGCAGCAGCTCGCAGTATGTTCGCTGCCAGAAGTGCGCCGCCACCGCCGCCGCAGGGATGCGCCGATCTGCGCGCGCGGAGATCCGGCGCTGCACCACAGATCCGCCGTCGACACGTATCGGCGCCCCGACACCGACTCTGCCAACTGGCACCCCGTCTGCTCGTCCAGCCGATCGGCCAATCGCCACTTTGCCATCTTTTATGCGTCCACGCGCGCTCCTCAACTTCGGACGTCTGAGCCCGCTATACGAAGCCACATTATCATAAGATCGGTCCGCATGCTGCCAAACAATTCCGTTTAGCCAGTCTCATCATGTGCTTCGCTTGCTGAGCAATCAAAGTAAAAATAGACGGTTACAGACGCTGTTAAGCTCTGCACACCGCCCGCCTTTTTGTCAACACTCGAACGCCCTCTGTCGCGCGCCCCAACATCTTCACCGCGCCAATTGATCCATGGTGCGGACCGCCAAGGCGTGGCGTGTTTGCGAAGTGGCCGCAACCGGCCTCGGTCCGCGCGCGGAAAGTCACAGTGCTGGTCTCGATCGTGGTGCGCGTGGTTTCAAGGGCTCGGCCCTCATTGGGCCGACAGCAGTATATCGGGGGCGCGAACCGTGGATGAGGCTCGCGGAGTTTTAAAGATCTGGCTACAGGCATTACGAGGCCTTAGCTGATACTACTGAGGACTAGTCTAACTCACCCGAGGCCAAATTCCTTCGTAGCCATCCTGCTAACCATGACGGTCGAGAGCGTATTCTATTAAACATGTGGACAGAGGCATTCAAATCCACAAACTCTCCATTACGTCACGAGCATGAAATTATCAACTCCGAATGGCATGGCTCGTCAACCTCGGCAGCTCAACTGTTTGATTGGGCACTACGCTGGAAGAGCAGCCTTGGGATCAATGAGCAAAGGAGAGTAGATATCACTTGATAATCGTTCTAGCATGTTCTCTTATCTTACAAGAAGATGGACTTCACCGGAGGCCAAAGGGTACCAAAATTAGAACACTCATATACCACCATAACGAGCACGAGGCGGAACTTCAATGCCTTCGAATCGTCTGAGCTCCTTTCTGATCCATCCCTTGATTCTATTCCGCGTTCGGGCGCCAGGACGTTGTGCCTGAAGTGGACAATTATCCATGATAGCATCGAGCCAGGTTTCAATATCAGTGTTCTCGGTCAGCGTAACGCTTCCCAAAGTACGAGCCGCACTACACTTTGCATCAGCACAGAATTCATGTTGGATCCACAACCAGAAAAGGCAGCTCACACTCTGGTATCCCGGACAATCGCTCTCCCGCAGACGAGACATGAGTAGACGATGTCCGGGGCTGATCCTTGCGCGCCTATCGCTTTGGCAGCATGAGTAAAAGTAATCGTCCGCCCGCATCTGCAGTCGTGACGCGTGCCCCGTCCTTGGTTGTTTCGCCGAGTGAAGAGGCGGAAGGGCATGCTGTCTCTACCCAGTCCGATTTTCTCCAGTTTCTCAAATTCGCTTTTAAACCTTTCATCCTTCTCTTTACGCATCTCCAGCGTGCAGTCCCAGCACCAGCACGTGCGAAGGTGGCTGTGAATGTTGTCGTCCTCCAGGCGCATATCCTTCACGCAAGTGCAGCTGAAGCGGGCACACTTCTGCGTTGTAAGCCAGGACAAGTGGTTATGGGGATGACTCGGTGTGGATGCGTAGCGCTTGAGCCTCTGCATCCAACGCCATTGCTCAATGCGAATGCAGACTGGGCACAGGACGTTCCGGTGCCATTGCAACTCGAAGTCTCTCGAGATGTACCGCGTCATCTTCTCGCGCGTCTTCCACTTGCAAAGGAGGCAGACGAGGAATCTTCGCGCGTCTGGGTGAATGTGTTGCCGCTGCCAGTGCTGGGGATGCTCGGATCCTGCACAAGGCCACCGTTTGACATCCCCTTGTCGATTCCTTCCGAGCATGCAATGTCGGTCATGGGCGTGCTGGGAAGTAGTCCAAGTGCCAATTGAATGGTCGTAGTATTGTTGGGCGTAGTGGTTTGTCAAATCCCTGCACCCGCTGCGTGAGTGGGGCCCCCTGTTTACAAGGGTGTTGATATGATTCGCGCATCTATTAGGGTCCAGAAGAAGGGGAGGTCTAGTGGGATGTTGCATTGGCTGTATTTGCTGCATTTTGAAACGCTGGTATCCAGAACTGGATTGAAGAGACATGCATGTCGCAGGCTGTTCAAACAGCGTAGTTTAAGATGTATTGAAGCATTGCATCCTTTGTTTCTGGTCAGTCTGTTGTAGTCCCGCAAGCAGCAATTCAAAGGCGTAGATAATCAATGCGCCATCCATGCGGGCCGGTCGATGAAGGGACCAGCCAGTAGACAAAGGCAAGAGGAGGATTGATGGGGATAGACGCCACAACGTATTCAGAGCGAACGCTGCTTCCTACTGTCAGTCACACAGCCGTATGAGAGCGAATAGCGGCGGTGCGTATCAGATGTGCATGTTCACGGTCACAGTGAGCCACACGAAGGTCGCCAAGCGGAAGTCGAAAAGAGCCGTGCAAGCGGTACTGAGTGAGGGATGATCAGAAAGCACGCTCATAGCTGCTCTCTGTGATGAGTAGGCTGCGGAAGTGCTTTCCGGCGAGCCCGTAGCTTGGGTGCTGAAGCAGTGCATCTCCACCGACTCGCGCACCGTTCGCCAGCTGGAGTCTGAGAGGGGCATGCGGCATGATGACGGCAGGAGGGCGAGTCTGACTGCGGCGGGCCGGGCCGGCGGCGTGGTGGTGAGCGGGCGTGAGACGGGCTGGCGCGCGGGCGACGTGGCGGGCCGAGCGCTCACCGCCGCTTGCCTGACTCGACAGATGGCGCGCTGTTTGGTTTTGGCCGGGCGACACGACTCACCCAACGCAGCACTCCACCACACGGCCGCTGCGATGCAGAACGACAGTACGGCAGCAGCCAGCGCCGCCCACAGCCCGGATGGCAGCACGCCGCCGGCCAGCGCCGCCGCGCCGCCGCCCCAGCCCAAGCGCCGCCGCACGTCGGGCCAGCCGTCGTCGCGCGGCGTCGCCAACCTGACGCCCGAGCAGCTCGCCCGCAAGCGTGCCAACGACCGCGAGGCCCAGCGCGCCATCCGCGAGCGCACCAAGCAGCAGATCGAGCGCCTGAACGCCCGCATCCGCGAGCTGGAGTCGCAGCAGCCCTACCACGAGCTGCAGATGGCCCTGCGCGCCAAGGAGGCCGTGCAGCAGGAGAACGACGACATCCGCCGCCGCCTGTCGTCCGTCATGAGCCTCATCCAGCCCATCCTGGGCACCCACGGCCTCAATGGCACGCCCCCCGCCCTGCCCAAGCCCCGCTGTTGCTGACCCGTCCGCCGCAGAGCTCGCCGCCGCCGCCGAGCGCAGTCCGCTGCAGCTGCCGCCCCACGACGCAGATCCGCGCGCCCAGCAGCACATGCACATCCCCGACCAGCGCGCCTTTCACCCTCAGGTGCCCCAGGTGCAGGAGCCGCAGGGCCCGCACGACCAGACCAACGCCTCGTCGCCCTCCAGCCAGGCCGCCGCCGCCCGCCATTGGGCTCCCTTCCCCGGCGTGCCGCCCACCAGCCACGTCCGCGCCTGGCACCCGCAGCAGCCGCCCTACGACCAGCCGCGCAGCAACATCCACCCGGACCTCGAGTTTGCCCAGAACTCGGACGAGCGCCTGGGCGTCAACTTCCTCCTCGACAACCGTGCCAAGCTGAACAATGGCGTTGCCCACGGCGGTCCCGTCCCGCCGGGTCTGCAGTCCTCCGGCCTGGACTTTAACGGCCGCCCGCTGGAGGCCTGGAATACTCTGCCCCGCACCCTCGACGCCACCTGCCCGCTAGACAGCCTGCTGCTGGACTTCCTGGCCGAACGGCACGCCCAGGCTGCAGAGGGCGCGCCTATCAAGACGCTCGTTGGACCTCCCTACCCCAATTTCTCCTATCTGCTGAACCCGGAGAAGCACGAGCAGTCCCATCCTCTGTCAAAGGTCTTCACAGACATCCTACGCACGTTCCCAGACATATCTGGCCTGCCCGAGAGGGTCGCGGTGCTCTACGTCATGTTTCTGTTGATGAGGTGGCAGATCGAGCCCACACAGGAGAACTACGAGCGTCTGCCCGACTGGATGACCCCCCGCCCCACCCAGCTCTTCACTCCGCACCCCGTCTGGAACGACTACCTCCCATGGTAACGCCCCCATCCCACCCACACACCCCTCCCCCCTCCATCCACCCACTGCTAACCACCCCTCAGGCCCCGTCTCCGCGACCGCATCATCACCGCCCAGCCCCAACAAGCCTTCGACAACTTCTTCATCCCCTACACCATCTCCCTCTCCCTCAACTGGCCGCACCCACCCCGCGACTGCCTCCTCCCCGCCTCCGCCGTCCCCGCTCCCAGCGCCGCCCCCAGCATCAACACCACCCCCAGCGGCATCCCCGTCGACCCGGCAACGGAAGCCACCCCGCCCAACACAGCGAGCACCGGCGACGCCGCCACCGCCGCGGGCGAGGGATCGCCCACCCCTACCTCTGCTACTGCGGGAGGAGGCGGTAGCCAGGGGAGCAGTGCTAACGGGAATGGTGAGGGGGATGAGGGGCAGGTGGAGGAGGAGTGGGTGATCAACCCGGAGTTCGAGGCGCATTTGCGGAATATAGACAATTGGAGCTTGGGGCCGCAGTTCAGCGCTGCTTTTCCGGAGTTGGCGGAGTATGTCAAGATTCAGGAGCGCTGATGGGCGATGGTGGAAAGTTGTGGGGGGAGTGTGTCTTGAGCTGTGGATTTTCTTTAGTCGTTCGTTTTGTTTTACTGGTGTGGGGGTGTCAGTTGAGATGTTGATGCTGTTGCGTATGGGGAGGTGGAGCGGGAAGGAGAGAGGTGGTGGAGAGTGAGGGTGCGAGATGAGGAGGTTTCGCGGGTTCGAGAGATGAAGATGATCATGATTATGGGAAAACATTTCCTACTGAGACGATTAGTTTACTAGGATGAGGGCCAGCTTAAAAGCCAGAATCACCATGTACGTGTACGAAACGACACAAAGAGAATCGACTTTCTCTTTCTTGCTTGGAACTTGAAGAAGGCCATCTTTTTCCTTGTGCTGGCCTTCTAATCTGTGGGTCGAGTGGTGGAGCACTGCCAATGCCAAACTACCGGATTGTGATACGAAGCCCTTCCTATCCGTCCAAGCCCACCCGGATGAGCGAGGTGACACCCGAGAAAAGCAACAGAACCGAGACAAGCCATCCGACGGTGTATCACATCAACACCATAAATAGCACCACCCGTCACCACCAACTGTCTCAGGCAAGCGCCTCCTCAAACACGATTTCCACCAGCAGCAGCACATCAAGCAAGCAACCAAGCACGCACGCACGCACAACAGCCCATCACTCACTCCACATCAACAGCTACCACATCTCAGCTTAATATTTCCACGCTAGCGTTTGTGACTACGTACTTATTACCGCCAGCCATCACACATGCGCATTATATCTCTCGGCATCAATTCGTTCTCCTACCTACTAGTAGCATGCCACCCCCTCAATTTCCCCACTTCGCTTTCCTTTTTCTTTCCCCCTCTCCTCTCCTCACACCCACCCGTCCAGTCCCGTCTAATTAAAGAAACAAGCCCCCCCCCCCCTTAACCCTTCGCGCGATCGCTCGCTCGCTGCTACCTACCCAGCCGGATAGCTAGCCAGCCAGCGCTAAAGGAGAGTCGTGACGCATGCGCCGTCTATATATGTGTGTGCTATGATACTCCGATTTGGGGTTTTTTTCCCGCTCTCGTAGTCGTCGTAAGAAAAATGAACAACGAGCTACTACTTCCGAAAAAAAAGTAAAAGACAAGAATTACCTTATTACCGTTTGTGTGCTTGTGTTTGGTGAAAAAGCGCGAAAATCCCAGAACCCCGACCAGACCGATAACCGTCGCTGTGCATAAAAGGAATGACGTGCAATAAAGCGATGAAGTCCAGAAGGAAGAGAAGGAAAAGAAAAAACAATAACTCGAGTCGAATCGAGTCGAGCAGATGTACACAACCAGCTGGTCGTTAGCTAGAAGAGACAGACAGACATATAGCAGCTGCCATCAATCAATCAATCACCTCCTCACAGCAGCCACGCCAGCCCGGCAAAGCCACCAACAACGGCCGCGGCAGCCTCAACACCCAGCTTCTGCGCGGCGCCCGTCTGCAGGCCAGGAGCGCCCTGGGTGGTGGTGCCAGAGCTGCCCGAGCCATCACCGCCAGCGGCGGCGGCGGTGGCGGCGACGGTGGCGTAGCTGGTGATGGTCTTGCGCTCGCCGTTGGGCAGGGTGGTGGTGGAGAGGACGAGGCTGCTGACGGCGTCGCCGCTGCCGCCCGTGTGGGTGGTCAGGAAGGTGCTGCCGCGGGAATTGGTGCGCGTGACGACCTCGCCCGAGGTCATGGGCGTATAGGCGGCGGCGGCCGAGGTGGCGGTGATGGTGGCTCCCGAGGAGTCGGTCGTTTCGACGACGACGGCAGGCGCGGTGGTGGTCTCGCCGTTGCTGTTCGTCGTGGTGACGCTTACGGTGGCGCCGACGAGGGCGGAGGAGGAGACGGTGGTCGTCGAGCCGTCGCTATTGGTCGTGGTCACTTCGACGGGGACGATGACATTGGCGGCTGTGCTGGAAGTCGCTGCGGTGGTTTCAGCGCTGCTCCTAGCTTCGGTGGTAGTCGGTGCTGCAGCCGTGCTCGAGACGGTGGTTGATTGGACAGTGCTTTCTGCAGCTGTAGTTGAAGGAGTCTCGGCGTTAGTGCTAGATTCCACGTGCGCGGTAGAAGTACCGCTGCTTGAAGTAGCAGATGCGGCAGCAGAAGTAGTAGTAGAAGTAGTAGCTGGTAAAGACAACACAGATGAGCTCCCGGACGTCACAGATTGGGTGGAGGATTGAGTTCCAGCTGCGGCTGTGCTCGACCCGGAGGCAGACGCACCTGAGGACGCTGCACTCGAAGTCGAGGCACCCGTAGTGGTCGTCGTCGATGCCTGGGGGGACGAGGAGGGAGCAGCAGTGCTCGTCGTGGACGCACCTGTGGAAGACGCCTCCGAAGAGGTCGTCGCAGTGCTGGTGGCAGCGGCTGCGCTCGAGGACGGGGAGGAGGCAGCCGTGGTGGAAGAGGCGGCGGGGGCTGTGGTGCTGGAGGCTACGGACGACGGAGAGGAAGTGGACGTACTTGGAGAAGTCACAGCAGACGTCGTGGAAGCCTCGACCGTGCTCGACGGCACCGCCGACGTGGAGGCCTGGGCGGTGCTGGACGGGGCGGCGGTGGTCGTGGCAGCTGCAGCAGCGCTCGATGCGGGGTCGCTCGAAGCAGTCGTAGCGGCGCTGCTCGTGTTCTCCGATTGCCTCTTCTTCAGCTCGTTCGTCTCCTCAACTAGCGGGGCATTGGCGTCGTGCAGAGCCTCGACGGCGGACCAATCGTCGTCGAGGGCGGCATCCTGGAAGGCGGGGTGCTGGTGGTTGCGGAGCGCATCCCGGAGCAAGTGTGCAGGAAGGGCATCCAGCAGCTTTTCGACCGGGCCCTTGAGAGCAGGGGACTCCCGGGCAGGCTGCGCCGGCTTGGCCTGCACCGCAACATTGGCCAGCGGCAGCGCGAGCAGGACAAGAGACCGGAGGGACGGCATCTTGCTGGGAGCGGCGGGAGAGAGGCGGCAGGAAAGAGGTCCTCGGAAGCGGGCGAGAGCAGGCTGATATGGGCTGCGCGGGCTGTCATGGCGCCAATGTCAGTCGGCGTGGGCTGAGCCGGAAGGAGCTGGATGTGGCAGCTACGGAAAAAAGCAGGACGGCTTACAGGAGCAGGCGGGTGGCTTGCCTCGGAGCCTCGCTTGGCTGGCAGCGCGGGAGAGCAGGCCGGCCCTGGGGTATAGCGAGCGTGGTATTACGATTATTCCCGGCGGACGCAGCACAAAGCGAGCGTGGGGCGTGGCGGCGGCGGCGGAGGGAGGTGAGGGGAGTCGGGCAGGCGGGCACGGCGAGGAGGGCGGCGGCGGTGGTTAAGGACGAGGAGGCGGGCGTAAAGGCGCAGCGGGCGGGCTCAATGCGGCGATGCTTGATACGAGAGCGCGGGCAGGCCCCAGCAGCTGTCACGGGCGACGGCGGTGGATGATGCGCAGGCCGCCGCCGGCAGCGCTGGCTGCCCCCTGCGCCCGCCGTTCCGCGCACCACCAAAGCCAGACGGCCATCGCGGACTGCGCTCCCGTGCGTTGAAACCTGCCCACTCCACCAAGGCCCGAATGCAAGCGAGCGCCCACCGTGTCCGACCGCCCGCTGCTACCTATCAGCCCGCGCATCCTGGCCCGCGGTGCCGGGCCGCTGCTCGTGGATGACGTTCGCAGCGCAGCGAAGCAGGGAACAAGGGAAGCTTTTCTATTTTTCTTTATCGATCTGGCTTCTGCCTTTCCCTTTCCGTCGCCGGCGGTTTCGAGCGCGACGGACTGCCGCATCACCAGCTCGGGCAGCGTGCAGCAGCGCCGTGTCACCCCCGCCGGCTGCCGCGTCTCCACCCCACTCCTTCGCGAGGCGGCAGGCTTCCAGCAGCGCGGGCCGCGGGTCAGCAGCTGGCGGCGCCGCGCTGCGGAGAATAGGCAGTTGCTGGACGTGCCAGCAGGCGCAGGGCGCGCCAGAGCTTCCTCGCGGTGTTTCAGATACGAGATCAGAATGACGGCAACTGGAGCTCGTGCGGAGCCAGGCGAGCTGCAGCGGGCCCGTTGCGGCAAGGCTGCCGGGGGGCGCTGACGATGCCGTCTCACGCGTGCTGGCGCCGGCAGTGCTGTGTGCTGTGTGCGTATGGCTGCTATTCTTAGCTCCCCTGGGCGGCAGCCACCTGGGCGAGTAGGGACGTTAGCACGTTAGCCCGGCTGCTGATCGTCTGAGGCTTGGGTGTGGGCCTGGCCGGCCGCGCCGCTGATCACTGCGTGGCCGGCGTTGTCGACGCGGCCGTGGCGCGGCTGACTGGCACTGACTGGCTGCTGACGACCCGGCGAACCTTTTTTTCGCCACGCTACCCGACGCACCGTACTCACCACCAGCTCGACAGTTTTCTCCGCCCCGGCCCTATTGCTGCCCCCCCGCCGAGAGCGCTGTAGAAAATTCTCGTCGTGTTCCCGCTTAAGCGAGCAGAGCCCGTTTGTTCTATCGGATACGGTTCTGCTAATTAGATGAATCTACACATGCCCATGAACCTGCTCTCTTCTTGCGCCGTTGAACAGATGCCGCCAGCCGCAAGCCGGCAGCCATCGGCAGCCTTGGGCCTTCGGCGCGAGCGCGGCAAGCCCCACCGCCGAAAGCTCTCGTCTTCCGATCGAAAAGGGACCGCAGCAGTCCTTCGTATCCATGACTGCAAGCAGCTAGCCAGCTCCACGTGCCCAGCCTCCTCCGCTTCCGTGCACGCCCAATCGTCAGCAGCAACATCACCAATTCTGCAGACACACCGCATGCCCGCGCACACGCGTTGGGGGGAGAAGAAGTGTCTCGAACTCTGTCGTTCCTGCGCGTCCCGCTCTTACAAGGTCTTTGCCAGGAAGAAAAGAAATCAGGAGAGAAACACACGCCCGGAAGGCTGCGGTTGCTGCTGGCGCCGATCAGCGCGCCCCCCATCCCATCCCATCCTACCAACCCGCTTGCGAAAGCGGTGGAGAGACGACGTGATGATGTCCGCCGCTCGTACTGTACGTCGTGACCGTCGTCCGGAAAGGATACGACGGTGACGTTTCCCCAACAGCAGAGTGACACCCACCCACCCCCCCTCCCTCCCTCCGTCCGCCTAAGGCCCCAAAGGAAGAACGCACGGCGATGCCGTTTCGAGCTCGTGAGAAGACAAGACGCCCGCCCGCTACATGACTAAACAGCTGCCATGCATGCGCCCTTTCCCCCCAGCGCGGGCAACCCTTCCTATCACATGTTTCGTGGCAGCAAGCAGACGTTGGGCACACCTTGCAGCACCTCCGCTTGTTACGCGTACGGGAAGAAAAACTCGCACCTTTCTCCATCCCACCCGGGCGGGGCGGCGGCACCGCTCATTGGCAGTAGGTAGGCAAAGAAAATGTAATCTTTTTTTTTCATAGTACCTCGTGTTCGCCCGTGCGATCTGATTCCCTTAAACTTTCGTGACATACTTAAGTAGGAGGAGGGGGTAGAGACAGTGAAAAGAGAAACATTTCCCACCAACCAACCAGTCTCTCTGCAAAAAAGGCTTGCGAAACATACAAAAAGATCAACACCAGCAACTAAGTAAGGGAACGAAGAAAAGATGCCCACCCACTCACCCCCACGCGAGATCACGGCGTCCCCGATCATGACCCCTTTTCTCGTCTGCACAACCCTTCCTCGTCTAATGTGAACATACATCAGCCTGGTCTCCCCGCTGTGAGGCACCCCATTGTTCTCCACACCACGACCCTTTCTCGTTTATAGGGGGCAGATGCCAAGAAAAATGACGATCCTCCTAGGAACCGCCCGCTCCTAAATTACCGCTGTCGTCGATCAACTCCCTAAACCACGTCCAACCCATTCGCTTCTTCAGACTACTCCGAGCACACCACCCTTTCGCCAAAGCATCCAAGACGCCGCGCTCACCCTGTCATCATCATGCAACCTTCGCTCCCAAAAAGCACCTTTTCGCGAGAAAGAACCGCTTCTTGAACGGACCAACGAAACCCAACTCCCGCTCTGATCCCTCGCAAACGAGGCCAAACAGCATGAGCATATTCACAAGAGAGGAAACATGGCCGGTCGCCCTTAGACATCCAGCATGGACCTGATCGTCTGTTGCTGGCCTGGCGATGCAGGAGGCGAGGCAGCAGGACCCCCCTGCGCCGCCGTCTTCTGCGCTGGGCCCGATGTCGGTGACGTAGGCGTGCCTTGCGGTGCTGACGCCTGCGCGAGAACAGTCTCCGGAGCAGTCTCAGCGGCAGGTGCCGTCTTCGTGGTGGCCGACGCCGAGGTGGAAGGAACCGTGCTCGCATGCCCGGGTGTCTGCGTCGGAGTAACCTCTTCCGACTCGGTCTTGGGAGGCGTGAGTCCCGGCTTCACTTCCGCCTTCGTATCGAGCATGGTCGGTCCCTCCGTCGCCCTCGGCAGATCAACAGAACGACCTCTGCGATGTTGCGTCAGGGCTGCCAAGCTAGACGTCGATCTATGCCGCTCAGAGCCAGGTGAGCTTGGGTCAACACGGTTGTTCGGCGGGCTCTTCGCCCGCTGCTTGGCCTCTTCCCGCTCCTTCCGCTCAGCAAGTTTGCCTCGGAACCAGTCGATCGGACCGGCCTTTTTGTCTCCGTCTTTGCCTTCGTGGTAGCCAAGCGTCGAGCTTGAGGCTTCGTTGGGATCCAAGGATAGGCTCTTGCGGCCGCCCTTTGAACTGACCGAGCTCATGCTTTGCTCGGCTCCTGGGATAGACCCGAAGTTGGATTCGTTGACTGGCTTGGACGCCTCCTTGCGATGAGTACCACGCCAGTGTCGCTTCCTCTCCTTCTCAGCGTTCTCAGACGTCGCGGCATCATCCCCATGCTCAGCTTCCGAGTAACCCCCGGAGACGGTTGAATGCGAGCGCATGGATGCGCTGGGTGACATGCTGGGTTGGAGCGGGTTAGCGCTCGTCGTTGCCTTGGGGGGTGAAGTTTCAGCAATTGTTGTTATGTGAGATCCCTGGTCTTTGACTGGCGTACCTGCCGCATTTCCCGGTGGAAGTGGTGAGGGTGGTCCTCCTGCATGAGATCCATGGAGTGAATTGGTGGAACTCGCCGCGCTGGGGTTGGTGCTTGGAGCCCTCTTCTTCTGAAGCTTGTTGGGCTTACGCCTCTCCTTGGTCTCCGTGTCGGAGTGGGGCGACGACTGAAACATGCTTGAGAATGAGCGGAAACCTCCGGGTGTCTCTCGCTCCGAACTCTCAGCTCTGGGTTTCTGCGGCGTCTCTCTGTTCGGCAAGAGGCCGGTGGCAGAAGTAATACTTGGCGGCGCAGCCAAAGGCGTGGTACCTTCACTCGAAGGGGGTGACACAATGTGAGTGGGGCTGGGAGGGGCCCTGGCGGTAGGGCTGACCTCATCGCTCTGCCTGACGGGCTCTGCGATGGAAATGGACGCGACTGGTGGCGACCTGGGGGTTGCGCCCGGACTGTGTGATTCATTCTGGTCTCGGGGGAAACGCTTTGCCATAATAGCCGGGGATTTCTTTGACGGTACGGTGTTACTCCTGTGCACTCCCCCTGCGAATGTGGTGTTGACGGGGCTAGGAGTGGCTATAGTACCTGAAGCCTTCGACTTTCTGGATGACACAGACACGTTCCTTCTGACAAGCCCTTGCTTGCGCACACTCTCAGCGCCGGCGCTTGCATTCGATGAGGATCTGCCGATAGTGGTCTTGGAGCGGGTAGGTGTGGTTGGAGCCTTTCCTGACGGGGTGGACGGTCCGCTCTCCACCTCTTCTACTGTCTTTGGATCAGCAGCTGTTCCCTGCATGCCGATAAGGAAGTTGTCCTGGTTCTCGATAAGGAAGATGAGCACATCCTGGCTCAAGCGATACTCCGGGGGGGCCATGTCGTGGTTGGGATGGGACAGAATGCCGGGTTGGAAAATAGCCGCGAGATTGGCAGTGGTCATCTTGTTCAAGTCGGATTTGGAAGCGAAGACGGCCAACAGATCCAGGATGTACAGCAGGAGCTGGCGGTTGAGCGGAGGTAACTCCGTAATGAGTCTCTGATAAACGCGGATAGCGTCCTCCATTATGAAGCCCCCAATGCTCTCCTTTTGGCCATCCATTGGCCCAACAGCCTCGGCTTGGTGGTTGCGGAGCGGCTCTCTAAACGCCTCGTAGAACTCGAGTGGTATGATGGGTTCGGGCAGCTGGTTGAAGTATCGGCGGAGAATGTTGGCGGCATCGTGCACAGTGTAGCCGGTCCAGTCCAGGCCCTTGCCGTAGCGGTCGGGCGAGTTGAAGGCCTCTCGAAGCTCCTTGATGCGCTTTTCGGATCCGCTCAGACGAAAGATGCCCTCGACGTCCACGGCTGCACGCGCCGACATGTCAGCAAGCTGGCAATGAGTTGTGGGGTCAGCGACGCACCTTTTTCCTTCAGGAAGACTCCGCACTTTGCGACGACGATGGGGACGTAACCGTAGATGTAGCTTTCGCCCTGTTCGTTGAAGAGTGAGATTGCGACGTTGGCGTACTTGATGCTATCTTGAAGAGGCACCCCGAAAATGCCGCGGGGTTTCTCTGGTTCTGTCATGGAAAGTATCAGCTCACGACAAGAAGAGCACGCGCGCAAAGCAAACTGCAGGGGCAGGCCGACAGCTCGCGACAGGCGCTCGGCTTGCCTGGCGGCGAGGGCGGCGGCGCGCACGCGGAGCCTGACGAACGTCGTCCGCAGGCGCCTACAGAAGCGGAGGAACCCACCCTTGTCCTCGTCCTTCTTCGCATTCCCGCGCTTGAATTGTCTCCACCACGAGGCCAGGTCGCGCTTCGAGGGCACGTCGCCGGGCGGGCTGGAGACGGGCGGCGGCTGGTCCCATTGGCGGGCGCCCGAGGCGCTGGCCTGGGCAGTGTGCGGCATGGCGGCGGGCGTGTGCGAGGAGGGCGGGTGGCCTCTCCGTCGACGGCGGTGGTGTTGTCGCAATGGCGGCAGGCGGAGGCTCGCGAGGGTACCGGCAGGCGGATCCTAAAATAGCAAGGGCGAAGCGAGGACGTGTCGCCGCTCGACAATGCGGGCGCGGCTGCAGCAGAGCGGCGCGGGCTGGGGCGCGGCGGGCTCTCGCAGGCCGAGACGGGGAGCGTGGGCGCGGTGCAGCGCGCAGGCCGGGGCAGCAGAGCGTGGGCGCGAGGCGGCGGCTGCAGGACGGCCGTTGCTGTCGGAGGTCGTGAAACGTGAGGAAACGCGGGTTTTCGCGGGCGCGGGTGATGTAATGCGATGATATATGCCGGTGGCTCGTCGCAGGGCGCCAGGGTCAGGCGTGCTGCTGGGCCAGGAAAGGATCGGAGTCGGGCTGGGTGGGCGAGAGGAGCGCGGGCAGGACGAGCGAGCGTGGCTGATGCTGCGTGGCTCCCGATGAGGAAGCCCCTAGGAGCGCGTCGGCTGCCCAGGCTAATACGAGAGACGCTGCAGCAGAGTGAGCACGCGCAGCGCGACGGCGGGCGGCGGCGGGAGGCGGCGCAGCGGAGCGGTGCGGTGGTGGTTTGCGCGGTCCAAGGGGAGCTTGGGCGGGCGAGCAGGAGAAGCAACGGCGGCTTAGGCTAAAATAAGGACTTGGGGACTTGGGCTGCTGGCGGCGAGCCGTGGTGGACAGCCTGCGTGCGCTCGCGAGCCGCCCCAGCCAGAGCCCCAGAGAGCCCCAGGGCCCTAGGCCACACGCAGCCCGCGCTGTATCAGAAGAGTCAGGCCGCCGCGCTGCCCCGGCGCTAATCCCGCTCCATCAGGGTCTGTTCAAGAGGCCGGCGCGCGCGCGCTGTCTCATCACGCGGTGCCCCGGCGCCGAGCCAAGCCGTCCATACGTCAAGCCGAAAAGTTGTTCAAAGCTCCCTCGCGCTCCTCCCGCAACGCACGCCTCCAGCACACCGCAACCACCGCATCATCGCCCCGCCTGAGCCGCGTGCCCGGAATCTTCCTTGACAGCTGTCCGCGTCGTGACTCGCGCAAGCTTCCCGCAATGGACGGGTGAGCGCCCCGCGTCCCGCCGCCCGCCCGCTGCTAACTCTGCCCAGTCTCACCGGCGCCGAGCAGCGCGAGCTGCAGAGCCGCATGGAGCGCAAGCAGATGAAGGAGTTCATGACGGTGCGCCGCGCCCGCCGCCCCCGCCGCCGCCCTGCTAATTGGCCCTGCAGATGTACTCCAACCTCGTCCAGCGCTGCTTCGACGACTGCATCTCCGACTTTTCCACCAAGTCGCTGGGCTCGCGCGAGGAGGGCTGCGTCATGAGGTGCGTCGACAAGATCCTGAAGGGCTCAGAGCGCCTCGGGAACCGCTTCCAGGAGCAGAACGCTGCCATGGCCCAGACGGGCGCCCTTCCCGGCAGGTAGACGCGTCGCGCGTCCCCCCGCTTCTTCGCACCGCTCCGCGCGGACTCTGTAGCATATCATCGGGACAGGACGGGAACAAAGCAAAAAAGGCTGTCGGGAGGCGTTACGGTCAATCAATATAAAATGCCTGCGCAGGGCAGGTCGGCTGCGCCATTGTGGATTCTCGTAGCACAGTCTCCCCTCAGATTGCAGCCAGGATACTCAGCAGATACCATCCTTACTTAGCGTTAATCGAAATGCGCGCGTCTGTCTGCAGCATCTACTCAACGAATCCTCACGGCGACTGGCTGGCCGTGGTGCGGCAAGCATGCCGACGCTCGTCGAAGCGCGCGCTAATCCGAAAACCGCAACCATTCTCGTGATGTTTGATATGGCACGGTCTGGGCAACAGCGCAGAGCATGGTGCAAGCGCGATCTGAGCGCCCTGGGCCGTGGTTGCGCGGATCAACCCACCATGGCGGGTGGCACAGCTTCCCGCATAGCAATCTCCGGCGGAATATCGCACCAATTGCGCGACTGTTGGGACGCGTGTCTGCACGGTCAGAAATTGGAGGAAACAGGGACGTGGTCAGCAACCAGCGGCAAAGGTGCCGAGTGCTGCGTGCAAGTCGTAATGTTTTCAACGTCAATGCAATGGAGGCGGCATTGGGCGCCTAACGTGGGCATAAGGTTCGTCTCGCATTCGGAGGATGGGCGTATGGCGCCTACGTACGAACAGGCAGAGATGTGCGCTGATGGCATGACGGGTTGATTGAAAAAACACGTTCAAGGGGCGTTTCCCTCTTCGTAACGAGAGATGGCGCTTCATTGTATTATATTAACCTTATGGATCGCCTAGCTTGCCGACCACTGAGTCTCGACCGTCCCAGACGGCAGATCCTTGCCGTGGAACTTTGAGCGCCGGTGTGGGCGCTTACGATCCGGAGCGCCACCAGTAGAAGACCCTACCGATTGACGTATGTGCAATTTCAGCTGTCCGCACGCGGTCTCGAAGAATTCGGACTTGTGGCCGTTCTGCGGTGCTCAGGCACTCGGGTTGCCACAGCTGTGGCGCATGCGCGCAGCCTCGATCTTGGCGCGCCAGGCGCTGGGCGGGTCTTCCTGTGCTGTCCATACCAAGAAGCAAGCGCCCTTGGCAACCGCCCTGAAACTTATAACCACTGACGTGTACGCGCTCGCGCCTCGCTGCCCGACCAACTCGTCCTCAAATACCTCCGAACCTACGTGACTGCCTGCGTTCTCTACAGCACGCACAATCCATCGCGCAACACAACTAAACGCCTTCCAAAGCTCCCGACCGAACAACATGGGCTTGATGTGGACCAAGCATTGGGGCGGCCGCCGTGCCGGTAAGCTGCACCGCCATCTCATCCATCGACTCCCCGTAGCCGCTGCTAACCGACCGCAGGCGGCGGCATCATCGTCGACAAGCACGGCGTCCGCAGAGCGCCTTTCCGGTTCAGCCTCGGAAAATTCAGCTGCTTCCGCTGAGGGCCGCAGAGGCGACGGCGCCAGCCGAAGATGGTGAGCAAGAGGAGCAGCATCTCACTGCCTATGCGCGCTCACATGAGCTCAGCTGACAACAATGGCCGTCAAGGCAGACTACTGATACCCCGCCAATCCTCATGCGCGCCGCTCGATTCTGTCGACGCCCAAGGAGGCCGACTTGTGTCTTTTTTTGGTACATACCCGCCTTCGATGACGATCTAACGCCTTAATGCACGCCACTGCTGGATACGGAGATTATGCGGGAGGGGAACGGGGGGAACCAGCGCTCTGTTGATGCGGAGGAATATGATAGGAGGACCGGGGTTGCCCAGGGATAGCTTTGCCAGACCAGCTCCTACCCGCAGAATCGAGAGCTTCTCCGCATGCACCTAGTACTTTTGACGTGAATTGGTTCCTGTCCGCTACCAAGATCGCTCGACTCCTACGCTGAGGCTGTGCTTCCCGAACCAGGAAACTCAGGCATGCACGCATGGAACCTTCGCGATGCAGCGCAGCCAGGTACCACACGATTCGGCGGCCAGCTTCATGCGTGATGCCAGTGGCAGCAGCACTGCAGCAAAGCTGCATGCCCAGACGGCACTACTGCTGCCTCTACCATGATTTTGAAGAGGGCGATGAGACATGACATCATAGCGCACCGCCACAGTCTGCCGGGGCTCCACTGCAGGGATCGTCCAATTATTTTCGCGGTCGGCGGCAGGCGGCGGGCGTCATGCGGGGGAGGGGAAAAGAAAAAAGCTCCAAGCACAAGCTTTCGTGCAAACTCTCCACACACACACGTGCTTCTGCCGAACGCTCCTTCGCTGCTGCAGCTTACCTTGCATATTCAAGTCATTCAGTCCCAAAAATTAGATTCTCTCGTCATCACACTGCATCGTCATCATCATCAACAAGCAGCGCCCAGCAACCAGCAACCATGCCCGCACCACGCCGCACCATTCTAATCATCAACCCCAACTCGACCGCCTCCATGACCACCGCCCTCGAACCCCTCGTCAACGCCCTCGGCTACCAAGACGTCCGTCCAACCACCCCCCGCCCAAACACATCCCCCCAACCAAAATAGAAAAACCACCCAAACACTAACACCACCCCCCAAGACCACAACCCCCCACTACTTCACCGCCCCCTCCGGCCCCTCCTCCATCAACAACGAAACCGACGCCGCCACCTCCCTCACCCACTGCCTCCCCGCCCTCACGCCCCTCCTCCCCTCCCACTCCGCCTTCCTCATCGCCTGCTACAGCCCGCACCCGCTCGTCGCCGCCCTCAAGCACGACCCCCACGTGCTCGCCGCGCAAAAGCCCGTGACGGGCATCTTCGAGGCCAGCGTCGCGACGGCGCTGCAGGCGATGGGGCCGGAGGAGCGGTTTGGGATCGTGAGTACGGGGAAGGTGTGGGAGGGGATATTGACGGGGGCGGTGGAGGGGTTTTTGGGCGGAGGAGCAGGAGGAGGGGGAGGAGGGAGGTTTGCGGGCGTGGAGACGACGGGGTTGAGTGCGACGGAGTTGCATGATGCGCCGGTGGAGGAGGTGAGGAGGAGGATGGTGGAGGCGACGAGAAGGTTGGTGGGGAGGGGGGATGTGGGCGCTGTTTGTTTGGGGTGCGCGGGGATGGCGGGGATGAATGAGTGGGTTCGGGAGGCGTGTGTGGAGGAGTTGGGGAGGGAGAGGGGGGAGAGGGTGAGGATTGTGGATGGGGTGCAGGCGGGTGTTGCGTGGTTGGAGGGGGCTTTGAGATCTTCGTTCTGAAGATGGCGTTTACTGAGAAAGGATTTAGCAAGAAAAATACCTATTATCATTGTTCCCATGTTTCCTATGCTATGGAAAGTTGTTCGCCAACATTCTTGTGTACAGCAAGTGGAGCAACGAAACGAAATAGCCACCGAGTGAAGGTAAGATGAATAACTAAGACTACTCTGTGTCTGCTCAACTCTTATGGCGGGACTTTTAGCACTCGAAGGTAGACACTGCAGGGTTAGCTTTTGAGAACACGCAGGCAAACATCTATACAAAAGGAACGCATTATCCTCTTCTCCTTGCCTCTCCCGTACCAAGATGTTCACCCGGTTCTTTCGATAAGAAGTAAAGGAACAAAAATGGAAATTATGGATTATAGCGCCATCCGAATGGCAAGCCCCCGAAAGCGCATTCGGCAGGGTCGACTCCGGCTTTGTCTCCGAACCTGGAGTGGTTTTCATGGTCAATTTGCCCCGGTGTACTGCAAGACATGTTCAGAATCGACGCAGAATGATGCTGCGGTAAGTAAACCTGGGACAGCCAAGAACATTGGAAAAGCTTTGGTCTTTCGTTTGGTTGGAGGAGGGCAGAGATCCTGTCGTTGGTAATCAATGCATGAAAAGCTTCGCAGTGTAGGAATCTGCAGGTGCGCAAGATGCCGAGATCATGAGTGATGGGGACACGGCTGTAATCGAAGGACTAGTTGCGATACTCATCGGGGTCGAAATGAAGGAGTAGGTCAAGAAATTTATGAATTGTGCGTACAGGGGCGAAAGACAAGAGGCAGGCGCGACGATACGACTTCTAAGCACTGATACGGGAAGTCGCTAGGCAGTCGCGACACAGCAGCTTAGCCGTATCAGGCAAGTACACGGGCCTGAGGACTTATGGTTGACAAGTACAAAGAGTAGTTTCTTGATTCTCATATAATGGTTTGCCGGCGACGTCAGTGGTCAAGTTTTGACCAAAAAAAAAAAAAAGACAGCGGAATGTTGCCACGTTGCGGGCTCTCCGGGCTTCCGCACGGATTGAAAGATGCTGTAGCCTTGCGACGGCAGTCTGGCGACGATGTGGCTCTTCTATCAGCCACGTGTCCCGCCCGATAAACTCTTTGATCCAACTACCACGGCTCTTTCTGCTCAAGGTTTTCGCTCAATCCCATCGCTACTAGCCATCCGCGTAGTGTTCGAGAATGCGGGATCATCGCTGTGGGTGCAAGGAGGAACAGAATTGAAGATTAGGATAACCCAGCGGTAGAAATGCGCTTCTAGGCGCAGTAAAACAGGCGGCGGCGCTCCCGTGAGCTTGTGATCTACTCGGGCTGAATTAGACGGTCTACGCCCACACACGCTGAGAATCATAGTCTGGCTATTCTAGTTTATAGTTCTCTTTTCATCATTCATATGGCTTCCGTAGGTTTGCCTGATGTTGAACTCCAACGACTGGACACCCGAGCTAGGCGGACAAGGACTGAAGCTGTAGTCAGAGAATACATATGCCGCAGCGCCTCGAGGATCTGCTCAAGGAGCGTAGCACGACGACTGCTGCTGGCCTGCCCTTGTGGCTGCTGCACCGGGTCTCCGTAGCCACCGTCGTGAAGGAGTTGCCTCAGCAACCTCGATCGCCGGGATTGGCGTGGTGAAAGTCCCACCAAGAAACACGCCGGAAGCGCTATTAGGGATGAGGAAAGTAAACGGATCCGGTGCTCCGGGTCTGAACTTGGCGCGTTGAATTGGTTCGGCTCGAAGAAAGTCCAGTTTGTAGTTTGAGATTGCATTCGGTTTAGCCCAGGCAACATTGCTGACCGACTGCAACGGATATGCTTGTTGTGGACAACCTTCTGGAACGCCACAACCCTGTCGGTGTGATGATGGATCCCGCTTCGTGGGCGCGCAGAGAGAAGGCCACCAGCCATCCATGCCCATGTGCACGAGGAACGAAGGGCTCGATGCAAGGGCGAAAGCAGCGGAGCGGGGAACGCGTGCTTTATAAAAAGCAACCCCGCCTCGGACGCTGGGAGCAGCGCGTAACGCTTCTACTTCAGCGGTAAGCCAGCCGCGGCGGATCGAACTATGGTGCCAGTACCACAGGTCATCTGGCCCGCCAGAGCAGCCGGAAGCGGGGCGCTGAGAGGGCGGCATGGCACCACCTGTCACGGCGCACAGGCCAGGGCGGCGAGCATGGGCGGAAATAAGACGATTGTTGTGCGATGCAGCATTGCTCCGGGGACCAGGGCAGAGGGCGTTGAGCAGGCTAGGGTCTCGCGATGGCTGGGGTGACGGACTGACGTTGGCGGCCTAGCGCGGCGAGTGGGCGGCCGCAGATCACTGCATGTGACAAGCAGCGACCCAGCGCGTCATATGCGCGCGGAGAGGTCACCACGCCCCTCCGCATCCTCCTATTTCTACTCGACCCCGCGCCCGCCGCTCGTTTTGCCTCGCTGCGCCAGCTTGGCTCACGCTCCCTCCGTCCGCTGCCGTCCTTCCGCCCAGCAATCCGCCCGCGCCAGTGCCAGGGATTGCCGCAGACGCCACGCGCGCAACCCCACGCCCGCTGCACGTATACGGCCGCCTGAGACAGTCTGAAATCGCGCCTTCTCCGGCCTGCGAGCTCCGCTGTCAGCAGCCCCGTTCTCGTTCGTTCCTCGCACCATGGCGGCGCACAGCCTGCAGTCGCCCAACGCCATCCCGCCGCGCACCTCGTCCAACGGCATCATCACCGGCCACGCCGCCCCGCAGCGCTCCGTACTCCGCCCGCTGTCCGAGATCGACTGGCTCTCCTCGTCCAAGAAGTCCTCGCTGGCCTCCATGCGCCCCTCCGCCATCTCCCCGCCGCTCTCGCCCTCCCAACAAACCCACGCTTATCCCATCCCCATGTCGCCGCCCCCGCCCGACCCGCTGAAGGGCATCGGCGAGGATCTGATTTACGGCCAAGGTTCCGGCTGGTCTGCCGAGAAG
The DNA here is from genome assembly GCA_037356115.1 of Neofusicoccum sp. Z2. Lineage (NCBI taxonomy): Eukaryota > Fungi > Ascomycota > Dothideomycetes > Botryosphaeriales > Botryosphaeriaceae > Neofusicoccum > Neofusicoccum sp. Z2. Next base: position 625,884 of record JBAWJY010000004.1, read on the forward strand.
GAGAAGATACTGCTGGGGCCCTACGAGTATTTGTACGGCCATCCGGGCAAGGACATTCGCAGCCAGATGATCGACGCCTTCAACTCCTGGCTACAAGTGCCGGAGAAGTCGCTAGAAATAATCACAAAGGTCGTGGGCATGCTGCACACCGCGTCGTTACTGTGAGTGATCAGGTCCCCGGAATTGGGCCCCTCTTGCCCGTGAGATTGCTGGAATGCTGACATAGCGCGTTGGATTGCAGGGTGGACGACGTGGAAGACAGCTCGATGCTCCGCCGCGGCGTCCCCGTCGCCAACAGCATATTCGGCACCGCCCAAACCATAAACAGCGCAAACTACGTCTACTTCCTCGCCCTCCAAGCCCTCTCCTCCCTCCGCAACCCCGACGCCATGACAATATTCACCGAGGAGCTGCTGAACCTGCACCGAGGCCAAGGCATGGACCTTTTCTGGAGGGATACGCTGACCTGCCCGACCGAAGACGATTACCTGGAAATGGTCGGCAACAAGACGGGCGGCCTATTCAGATTAGCTATTAAGCTTATGCAGGCAGAATCGGGTCGAGACCTGTGCGTCTTGCCTTCCAACCAACCCCTTGCTCCTCAACGAAAAAGCTAATATCCGTTTTCGCAGCGACTGCGTACCCCTCGTCAACGCCATCGGCCTCCTCTACCAGATCCTCGACGACCACCTCAACCTCAAATCCGCGCGGCTTTCGGCGCAAAAAGGCTTCGCCGAAGATCTGACCGAGGGCAAGTTTTCCTTCCCCGTCATCCACGCCATCCGCGCAGACCCGTCCAACCTTGTCCTCATCAACATTCTCAAGCAAAAGACCTCGGATCTGGAGGTCAAGAAGTATGCTGTGAACTACATGGAGCGTAAGGGTAGCTTCGAGTACTCGGCGCGCTGCATCAAGGAGCTGCGCGACAAGGCGTTCGCCCTTGTTGAGGAGGTGGAGAAGGCTGCCGGGGAGCAGGGCGGCAAGGCAGGGGGGGAGGGGGTGAGAGCGATCCTCGAGCGCATGAAAGTAGAGTGACGACGAAGAGACGGAAAAGAGTGAGACGACGCCGATGTATGCCTGCTGTGCATATGAAAGTGATTTGGAGTCCAGGGAATCGCCTGGTGTGCTTTTACGAGTCTGGGTTCGTTGATCCTTTGTTCTGGATATAACGTTTTGCATGTGGAAAAACGGAATCGGCGCTCTCTGGCAAAGGTTTGTTTTGGCGTGATCTATGATATCCCAGAGGGCTTCCTTCTTTGTGTGTATTGTTAGAACCCATTCCCTTACTCCGTTATCACAGCTTCGGAGCGGATCAAAGAAGGGATGGTCATCGATAAATGTTGAATCGAGTATTGTGAACAGAGGCCAAGAAGTCCTCTGCATATCAGTAGCACCTGAAAGTTCACCACCACGGCTTCGCTGAATGTGATTCAGAAGTCTCAGTTGACATTATATATTCGAAGCATTCGAAATTCCTACTAGGTATACCTGCAGAGAACTGTACGCTCCGCCTATGCAATCACTAACCCGACCTAACGCCCAAGAAGACTTTTCATCGCACGCTGCCTGCCCAACAGCCGCACACTCAGTACCTATACAAAGAAAACCCCGCCCCTAAATCACCCTACTCGTCATCCTCCTCCTCCTCATCCGCACCATCCTTCCCCTCCCTCAACTTCTCCGCATACTCCTTCGCCAACGCCTCCACTCTCTCCCTACTCTTCCTATCCCCCACCTTCTCCTCCCACTCCGCCCACCTCTTGAAGACGAACCTCGCCCTCCTCGCCTTCATCTTCGCCCCCGCCATCCTCTCGTACAGCTTCCTCACATTCTCCTTCTCCCCCTTACTCCTCTCCAAATCGACCAGCTGGTCCCACAGATCCCAGCGCTTGGGGAAGGTGGCGAGCAGGCCTTCGAAGACGGTGCGACCGCGCTCGGGGTCGCCGTGCGGGGACGTGAACTCGAGGGCGCCGAACTTGGCGGTGAGATGGCGGTGGTGGTGGGGAGGGACGGATTGCGAGGCGCGGGAGAGGAGGGCGCGGGCGCGGTCGGGCGAGGCGAGGGTGGTCATGAGGAAGGTGGCGTAGTTGAGCCAGAAGGAGGGGTTGGGGGTGATTGATTTGAGCTTGGTCATGCGTTGGAAGAGGGCGTCGGCTTTCTGCGGGAATTGTTAGTGTTCTACTTCTTTGCTGTTGGTATGGGTTGGATGGATGCTCACCTCGTGCCTGCCGGTGCTCGTGTAGATGCTGATGAGCTTGTTGTGCATCTCCTCAGTATCGCAGTACTCGCATGCCCGCTTGAATGTCTCATCTACGGCATCGTCGTTGCCTTGCTCGATCTCGAGGTTCAGCAGCGCCGTCCAGATGTTCATCTTCTCCTCCTGCTCGCGAATGTTGATCGTCTTGAGCGCACGCTCACCGATCTCGCGCGCCTTCTGCACCTCGTTGAGGCCGATCTGGAAAGCCATGTACTGCATCCAGAGGGCACTGTTGTTCGGGTCGCCTAGGAGCAGACGCTCGAAGTCCGCGACGGACTGGGGGCCGTGCACGTCCAAGTCACCGGTGCGGTCCTCCTTGATGGTCGGCTTCTTGCTCTTCTTCTTTTTCTTGGACGCGGCAGCATCGGAGTCAGAGTCATCAGCCTGAGCCGTGCTCTGATCATTCCCGATCGAGGTGCCAGTCCAATCGAAGCCAGATGTGCTAAGACCGCTGACAGGCTTGGATGGAGCAGAGTCAACGTCCATCTCGTCGGCAGACTCATCTTCTTCGTCCTCGGAGTCGCTCTCGATGTCTTTAACGTTGGAGAGATCGATCTCAGCATCGTCCATCTCTTCATCCTCATCGCTCTCATCCACATCGACCTCAACACCGCCATCCTCGTCGCTGTCCTCATCCTCAGACTTGTTCTTAAGATACGATGCCTTGAGTCCAAAGTTGATCTTGCGCTTCTCCTTATCAACCTTGAGGACAACAGCCTTGACGGCATCACCCTCACTGTACAACTTGCGCACATCCTCAACCTTTTGATCCGCCATCTCGCTGCGGTGGCACAAGCCGCTGACGTTCTTCGAGTTGTCGACAACGATGAAGACACCGAAGTCTTCAACCTTGCGGACCTTACCAGTCACAACCATACCTGGCTTCATGTCGTCATGGACAAGCGGCGGGACGTAATCCTTGTCAAGAATGCTTGCCTTGAGAGACATCTGCACATGGTTGAGCTGCGGGTCAACCTGCAGGATCTTACCCTTGACCAGCTGGTCAATCTCGAACGCAGACCTCCAGTCCTTGATGAACGAGTCGGAGAGATCGGAGATGCGGACGAAAGCAGTGACGCTGGGACCGAGGCTAACGAAGACACCCTTCTCCGCAACATTCTTGACGAAGCCGCGGACAACGTCGTTGACCTTCAGCTGCCTGATATTGGCGACCTGCGGGTCCCTGACTGGAAGCGACGAGCTGAGAACCTTCGACGGTCTCATGGTAAGGTGGAGCTTCTTGTTAGGTGCGTCGACATCAAGGACGCACACGCGGACGATGTCGTTCTTGTTGTAGATGGTAGGGTTGGCTTGTGAGTAGTCGTCCGTGAATTCAGTGAGGGTGACAGGGGCAGAGACGCTGTCGCTCAGCTGGACCATGATGTTGCGCTCCGTCACCTTTGTCACACGTCCAGGAAGAGTCATGCCGGCAGAGAGGTCCTTAAATGTAGTAGGCTTGATAGTCGAGTCCGAAGTTGCGGCGAGGTCCAGACGGTTGGTCGACACATCGACATTGTTGACCCGCACCTTGATTGCGGAACCGACGGGGAAGTTTCCAGGTACATCGTTGAGCAGAGAAACGTCATCCGCCAGATCCATGAAGTCGATGCGGCCTCGAACGTTAGGAGAAAGGTTGATCCAGACACAGTTGTCGCTGACATTGTTGACGAAGGCGACGTGAGAAGAGCCAATCTTGAGCTTGTCCATGGAGAGAAGATCTGCTTCGCTGGACAGCTTGACGGCCTTGGCAGTCAGCTCGAACACAGGCACCTTGCTAGTGCGATGCGAGATGGGAAGGAAACGGTGGTTTCTTGCATCGTGGATACCAATGATTCTAACCGGGATGTTCTGCTTGGCCTTGAAGTGACGCAAGGGGTGCTTGCGGTCCTTGATATGCTCCCAGTCATCGAAGACTTCCGATACATCAATACGACCGAAGAGGTTATCGGCGAGTTGGACGTTCAACTGAGTTTCCTTAACAGCCGTGATACGTGCGGTGGTAAGCTTGCCGAACGAGTAATCCGAGATGGACTTGCAGTTCTCATCGACCGGGTTGACAAGCGTCTCGTTAGTTGCTGGTCCCTTGGTAGTCTTCGGCGCAGCGGACTTCTCGGTGGACTGCTGAGCATCCTTCATCGTAATGAGGAAGCGGCGCTGCCTCTCATCAACCGAAAGAACTCTGCCAGTGATTGATGAATCGATTCTCAGACCGTAGCCAATCGTGCTTTGCATGTCCTCCTTCATCTGTGACTTGAGAAGCAGGCCGACAAGACCTCCGGCGAACTCCACGAAGACGCGTTGATCGTCAATGTTACGCACAAAACCGCTTACGGCCAGGCCTTCTCGGATATCCTCGAATCTGGTAGGAAGTGATCCAGATTGGGCGGCCGTGACGAGGCTAGGCTTGTTGGACAGCGTAACAACAGCCCTCTTGTCAGACTTGGAGAGAATCACAAGGTCCTCAAGAGTCTGACCAACGCGAATCCTCTTCATCTTCGACTCGTCTTTCTTTTCCGAGCCATCTGTCAGGTGTCCGAGTTTGAGGATACCCTTAATTGTGGCTCCTTCAAGCTCTACAGTGATACTCTTCTCGGATTTCTCAGAGACGACAGCCTTGACGACGCTGCCAAGATTCAACGAGTTGTAGGCCTCTTGCTGGGACGCGTTGCGGGAAGTGGGATCCCTGCAAGAGACAGTCATCTTGTCCTTCTCTGCGTCGACAGAAATGGCGTGAACGGTAACAGTCTGACCGATACGGAAATGCTCCGTTGGATCTTTGATGTAGGCCTCGCTCATCTCCGAAACCGGCAGGAATGCCCTCAGGTCTCCATAGAATTGGACGATAGCACCAGCGGGAAGAATCTTGATGATAGTACCAGGGGCTTGGTCTCCAATCTGCACATTGGAATAGTTTGCCCAGACTGGAGCCTCGGAGTTCACCAAGGTTTTCTTCAACGTGAGGCGGATCTGACGTCTCTCAGGGTCCGTCGACAGGACTCTCGCAGTAACGGAAATCCCCTCCCTGTACTTTTTCTCGGGGTGCTGAAGATGAACGTCGGCAATGTGCGTCTCCGGAACCAGACCGTTGATTCCATCGGCAAGGTTGACGATGACGGCGCCCGAACCTCTAGCGGTGATCATGACCTTCTCGACCTTGCCCTTGACCACCTCGCCAACCTTGATGTCCTCAACGCGGAGGAAGGGTTGGTCGAGAATCTTCTTCTCGAGAGAAATGATGTAGACACCATCGACAGCGTTGTAGCCTACAACACGAGCGCGGTGTGTGGAGTTCAGCTTGTATGCACCAGTAGTCTCCGACAAAGAATCGACCTTGTCATCGGAAAGTCTAGAGATATGCGCGAAGCCGGGGACCCTCTTAACGCCAACGTCCATGAACAAGCCCAGGAGAGGCTCAACCTTGGTCACTTTGGCTTCCTCAACAATGGAAGAAATGGGGAGAGTGTCGAGGGGCGCCTTGGAATCAGCGGATTGTCGTTCAGAAAGGGACAAAACATGATCCAGAAGCGAGACTCCCAGTTTCCGACGCTCTTCGCCCGGGAAAGTGCAGATAATACGAGCCTTGACCTTTTCACCGACTTTGTACTTCTTTGTGAGGTCCTGCTGCGTCAAACTAGCACCGGCGTGTACAATGTCCGCCGTCGCGTCAACCAAACCCATAATAGTTCCGGCCAAGCCAGTCGAGACGACCTCCGTAACAAGAAGCTCCACAGCTGTTCCAGGAACGAAAACATCGACGGTGGGCGCCTCGGTCAAATAGTTCGTCTTCTTGACGTTGCCCACTTTCTGGAAATCGGCAGAGAGCTTGGCGATCTTTCCATTGGAGCTCACGCCGGTGACCATGCAGAGAAAGACGGCACCCTTTTCGATTTTCGTGTGGTCCACACCGTGTCCAACCTCCTTTGAGGACATGAATCCCTTCATGGTGCCGTCGGCCAGGCCCAAATCCATGACCAGGCCGTGGTCCTCGATACTAACAACCGAGGCCTGCACCATGGTGTTCGCGACAAGGTCCGACTTCGATATCCTATTGTTGGCATCCTGCGGCTTCACTGACAGCTCTATCCGCTTCTTGTTCTTGTGGCCTCCTTTGGAAGTCGTAGAGTCCTCGCCAGTGGAGCTGACGACTGCACGCAGGTATTGACCCAGCTTGAAGATGTTCTTCAGTTCGACATCATCCTCATCGGAAGAAGCATCCTCGGCGTCGCTCTTATCTTCCTCGGCCAGCAAAGCCTCGATCCTTTCGGTGAATTGGTCCGACACGGCGGTCAACGGGACAAAACCAATCAAGTTGTTGGGAAGTGCAAGAGCGACATCGCGGGAGGTGATCTGCATGACCTGCCCCAGGATCATGGAGCCAGGAGCGACCCTCTTGTAGCTCAGCCCCTCAATCCTGATTCCCGCCTCTTTCTCTTCGGCGCCGGCGTCGCTCTTCCGACCCTTTGACTTCTTCCTCTTCTTGGTCGCCTTGTCAGCCTCAGCACCCTCCATGTCAACATCATCGTCGCTGTCTCCACCCTTCTTCGCCCTCTTGTTGGACTGTTCGAACAGGACATCGCGAGCGGCCTCGTTTTGGATTTGCTTGTGCTCCAGCGGAGTCAGGACGCTGGCGCCACCGCGGGGGAAAGATCGCTCTTCCTGCTTCAGCACGGAGGCAACAGGCAGGGCCTTCTCAGAAGGCTTCTCGGCCTTGGGCTTGGAGTCGCTCGGGGTGACATCGGACTTGCGCTGGCGCTTCGCGGCGCGCTCGTCGGCGGAGTGCTTGGATTTCTTGGGGCCAGCGTGGTCGCTATCGGCGCCGCGCTTTATGGGGGCCATGGCGACGGGAAGGAGGGAAAACAGTGGGCGGCCGCTCAGGAACCGGCGTGCAGGACGGACGCGCGCATGCCAGTGAACTTTTGCGGCGGCCAAAATTTTGGCGGCGCCTCGATTCTCCGCCGGGCCGTCCTCGGCGCAGGGGTCTTTATCTTATCGGGCTGCCTGCTGCGCCACGGCGCCACTTTGCACGCGACAGATTCAATTTCGCGATGCGGCGCATGTGCATGTCTCCCCAACGCCGCCGGCACCGCCTGTTTTGCGCGTTCCGTGGGTTTGGCTGCGCTAGCTGACGCGCCCCCGCGCTCACTCGGCCGCGCTGCGATTGGAGCGGCCTGCAGCTGCCTCGCGGCGCGCGGTGGTAAGTGGCGCTTGGGCCAGCACGCCAGACGCGGACACGCGACGCGACCTGGTGGACCCGAGCTCTTCCAGCCGCCTCCCCAGGGCGCCGCACCTTTTCTTCCTCGCCCTCAACACCACCCGCCATTGCTCATGTCCGCATCTCCTCCTTGCATCCTCTTACGCTAAGCAGCAATGGTGGCGAACATCGACTTTCCGCTGTCCCAGGACGACGCATTCGACCAGCTCCCTTCCTCGCAGTCTTTTGCGTCATCACCTCCGCCGCCCGCCTCGCCCTCGAGGTCCACCCACAGCCGAAAGATCAAGAAGCCCCCGCCCATTACGCCCAAGCGCTTCACCAAGTTCTTCACTCCCAGGACCACCAGGAGCAACACGGGCCATAGTACCTCCGGTCGCCAGCTGCGCGATATTACCCGCAATGCTGTCAACCGGAAGAAGGCCACTCCGAGGCGCACTGTGGTCTTCTCCGACCATGTCGACGACTCCGAGAACTTCGCAACCCCCAGGCTCGGCTCCAGCAAGAAGAGGAAGCTCCTCCCTTCCCCGGAGAGTTCCCCTATCCAGCCGTCGCCGTCCAAGAGGGCCCGGGGCTATACCCACACAGTTAATTTCGCTATTGCCGAGGATGTCGAGGAAGTAGCGTCCGACGCCGAAACGACTATCTTAGAGGAGGAGGAAGAAGAAGAGGAGGAGGGGGAGGAGCAGGATGAGGAAGAGGAGGAAGAAGAGGAAGAGGAAGAGAGGTGCCGTGAGCCTATCCGGCGGGCACCGATCTCCAGTGCTTCTGGTCGTCTCCTGTCACGGTCTTTCGGTGGCCGAAGAGCTATCGGACGCGGTAGAATGTACGATCATTGCAGTGACTGGCGAGATCAGACGGCCAGCTTCTACACCAGGCCAGAGGATTACCATTCATTTCGGACCGACATACCTTTCTGCACTGCTAGTTGTAACAGTTCGTTCTCCGTTCCGTATAGCCTTGAACGCCCGCTAACACACTTCACAGCCAATTCTCTTGTTGCTATCGGAGACGAGGATGGCACTATCGTATTGTTAGAGTCAGCAAAAGAAACAAAAGACAACGATCCGCCCTTCGACACTCCTCATGTAAAATTCAGGCCGCATAGCAATGCTGTCATGGATCTCGCTTTCTCGTCGGACGACTATCTTCTGGCTACCGCTTCCGGAGATCAGAGTGGCCATGTCATTGACGTACGGACGCAGCAGAGCACCTATGTCATGGGTGGCTCCGGCGGTCATCAGTCGTCTGTCAAGCAGGTCTGCTTCCAGCCCGGGAATGACAACGTCATCGCTACTTCTAGCCGAGACGGCACGGTCAGGCTTTGGGACCTGAGGTGCAGTGGATCGGAGGGTGCCATTAAAAACCTTGTTGGTTTCGACGGCCAACCGACTGTCCAGGAGCACAAATTCACTTATGCCAGTGTGTACAACGCCATTTCAGGGGCACACGCGGAGCGTCAATCACATGGCACTGGCAACACTGCCTCCCACGCAAGCGCAGCGCAAAGGTTAGAAAGCATTCTCCACTCAGTTGGCCCGTTAATATGGTTATTTAACACGAATTGCAGGGATGGTCCGTCCAAGGGTGAAGTTGCTAGCCGGCGTGGCGACGTCTCCATCACTGCTCTTTCATTCCTTTCCCTCCCGGGCCGTGAGCACCTCCTCCTCACAGCATCTGAAGCCTCCACCGCCGTCAAGCTTTGGGACATCCGTGGTCGATACAACCGCCGCGCCGTACCCATCGCTACCACCCGTCAACCCGAGTCCCACAGCAAACACCGCCAGTTTGGCATCAATTCCCTCTCTCTGAACGGCGATGGCAGCCGCCTGTACGCGCTGAGCCGAGACAACACAATCTACGCCTACTCCACAAGCCACCTAGTCCTGGGCCACGCCCCAGAACTTTCAGCCACCACCAGTTCTCGGAGGAAGCAGGCAGGCATGGACAAAGACGGTCTCGGCCCACTCTACGGCTTTAGACACCCTCGTCTCCACGCCACAAGCTTCTGGGTCAAGACATCGGTGCGCAAGGCCAGAGGCGACAAGGAAGAGATGCTCGCCGTCGGCTCCAGCGACGGCTCCCCAATCCTCTTCCCAACCGACGAAACCATGCTCAAGCGCTCCTCCCCCGCGTCTTCCCGCCCCTCCACCTCCGACTCCATGCTCCCTTCTTCCTCCCGTCGCGGCATGAACTCCTTCCACGCTCGCATGAACGATACGATCCCCATCTACGACCGCGGCACCCCTCTCGTGCGTGGCCACCAGAAGGAAGTCACGGGTCTGACTTGGACTAGTGAGGGCGAGTTGGTGACTATTGGTGATGATTACTCGGCGAGGTGCTGGCGCGAGGATCGGGAGGCGGCGAGGGATCTGAGGGTTGGTGGTGAGGCGGAGGGGAGGAGGTGGGGGTGTGGGTGGGCGGATGTGGGTGGTGATTATGATGATGAGGATTGAAGGGAAGACGAAACGCGGAGAACAAGAAAACTGCTGTCTTCTGTGGAAAAAGCAGAAGAGGAGACGCGGAGAAAAAGAGAATTACCAACTTGTGTGGAAGAGTAAGAAGAGCGGAAAGATGTGAAAGATACCAATGGGAAAGACTCGTGGGATGGATGCCACACAGGAATGGTGATGGTCAAGCCGTCGTAGTTGTATGATACCCCGTAGAGGAAGTCGTATTGGGTAGTAGTCAGCAGTAGCTATGAGCGCTGAGTAGCGGCGCGTGAGCGACCGAATAGCAGAAAAGGTGTTCAGGGAACCGGCGCGTCTGCGCTATGTTATCAGCGACTCCTTATCACATGGGCACTCCGTGACTTGGGCGGGAGAAAGCGGCTGGGCTCCATGCGGTCGTTGGTGGAACAGCAACCAGATCAGCTGCATGACGTGTGCGAGGCTCTGGCATACCGACAGGGGTGGCTTTGCCCTCTAGCCGTCAGCACACGAGCGCTGGGAGCCGCAGGCGGAGGCATAAGATCCCACGTCCTCCCCAGCACGATTTCGCCGGCTTTCTCGTGGTCCCTCTCCTCTTTTGGCCCCCAACCTCTCACGACCTTGCCCTTTTCACGTTACACAACAGTGGGCTACTGCCTTACTGCCTCTCCGGTCAACCACGAAACGAAGGTCGCTGACTACGCCACCGCTCCTCCTGCCAATCATGGCTGACAACGTCACTCCGCACCCGAGCGTGCAGTATTGGCGTCAGACCAAGAATCCGGAGTACCAATGGGACCCTTGGAAGGATGAGTGAGTAAAAAAAAAGCCAGGGGCTGACAAAAGGGCAAAATGAGTGAACCCACCGCTCGAATTGCAGTTCCTGTCGATTCAACACCCGCCGAACCTGAAATCCATGCTCCTGAGGCTCCATTCAATGGGCATAGTGAGACATCTTCGAGTCATCTGCTTGCCCCAACCAGTACCCAAGACGATCGCGCAGGAAACAACTTCTATGTGGCAATGTTGGGTGACGGGATTGCGCTATCTCCTCGAGTTGATCAGCGGGCAGTGACTGCATCTCCCGACCAAACATCTTCGGCTGTTGACCATGTTCATCGGTGTTTGGCATACGGGCCGCCCGCAATGTTGTCCGAGCATGATGTCTTCACATTCACGAGCGGGTGCAGGCCCATTGGCCAGCATGCCAACACCGAACATAATGGGTTCGAGTAAGTTTCTCCACCCGAAGCTCATGTGCAAAAGTGTCTGAAGCTTCGCTCAGCTCTGCGTCTCCCCTTGACGGGCGCCTCAAATGTGAACACCCTGGATGCACTTCCACAAGGCGCTTCAAACGCAAGTACGAGCTCCAGCGCCACATGAAAAAGCACGCGCCCCCAGTCGCGTACCCGTGCCCGGTGCTCGGCTGCGCTCATCAAGGTACTCGCGCATTCTACCGCCCCGACAAACTCAAAGTTCACTTGAGGATGTGTCACACCGAGGATGCCCTATGCCAATGTCCCGTCCAGGGTTGTCCAGTCCCGGCATTGGCTTTGGATCTGCTGGCTATCCATGCACGGTGCCATACCAAACGTGCGCCATCCGAGTCACACCAGAGCTTCCCGATAGTGGAGAACTATCGGCAAAACGGCCACCAAAGCGTAGCTAGATGCCCTATGGCTACACTGAAGTCATGTAGCAAGTGGCAGACACCGGATAAACTAAAGGCACATCTCCTCTCACACTCGGAAGAAGAACGTCTCAAACATCGTACCGACATCCAAGAGGCAGGGTACGATAGCATGACTGGACACCAGGTCTGCCCTTTTCCACTCTGCCCCAGGGTATTCCTGGACGCCGAAGAATTCGCCATGCACATCCACTTTGTACACTTGGTCGACCCAGGAAGCGAGGACAGTGAGCACCTCAATTCTCACTACCATGCACTGAGAAGGCACACTCGTGAGGGCGAACAGCTTTCGTGGGCTGAACAATGGAACATGCCTTTCTTCAAACTTGAACCAGAAGCCCTCCTCTGTCCAACTTGCGGACTGCTGCTGGCTGATAAATCTGACTATTGGTCGAAGAATGACTCAAGCCAAGAAAACATCTTGAAACATCTGAAGATCCACAAGGAAGATGTCACCGATGTTATTCAACACCGCCGCCAGATCGTCAAGTTCTACCCGGAGTTCGCCAACCATTCCATCTTCGATGATCTTCGGGTCACTTCTTCTCGGTCAGCAACCACAGGGTTTGTTTGAGAAGTGCAACGCAACACAGGGCTCGCGGTAAGCAGCACCCATGTGTCATGCACCGAATCCTTCTGCCAAAGCTGGAGATTTGCTGATTCTGTAAATGCAGGATTTCAGTAGTATGAATATCACATTTCGGTTGGACAAAAGCACTCGCCTACATACCTCAGACTGCAAGATTTTTCTTTTGTTTAGCACTTGCTTTTGACTTTTGCTTCGGGGATTTCGTATGTCTTCAGGGAACTGACAAGATTCGAACTGAGAAAAAGAAAAGAAAAGAATGGTTTCCTACAACAGCAATATCATGATTTGTAACGGCCTCATAACTTTCCGTAGTTAAGAGTTCGATGAATTGTCTTTCCCTTCCTATATGCATGTGACCCCTTCAACATTGATCACCTAAGTCGACCCGAGAAGAGACTAAGAGTAGAGCAGAGAATGCTCTAAATCCAATAAGCAGTGATTACAAGACATGGGTAGCCATTTTCTTTTCTTCCCAGCTGATCGTGGTGCGTCTTCGGTTTCCTGCTGTCTCCTCGTCCTTCTCGGCCTATCGTGATGTCCAAAATTCAGCCTCGCTCAGTCTCTCACCGCTCCACCACTTCCATTTTGCTTTTCTCGATCTTGGCGTTTCGCCCCCAGTAGATCAGTGTGCCCTTTCTGCACCTTTCCAGTCACGCACAGCGCAAGCAGGCCAATCATAGATCGAAACGTCGGCTTTCAGGATGAGTCCTTGACGATCAGCTCTTGTGGCTACAGGTAAGCATGGGCTCTGCCCTGGTCTTGAGTAAGTTTCTCCCTTTTTTTTCTTCACAATTCTGTCAGCCTCGCGATTTCGGTCCCGACGCCAGCTGTCTCCAACAATGCTGGGTTGCGTGTTCCGATTGCTGCATCTCAGCCAACTTGCCCTAAACTGCTCTCTCTGGCTTGTCAATGGGCTCCGATTCTCTTCGGGGACCGACGTTGTTGGTACCACTACGGGATATCCGGCTTGCTCTCTACTTTCGGGTCTCAAGGCTCGTGTTTGCTCAGGATGGGCGGTAAAAGACCGCACGATGGATTTCGTAGTCACTAACCATTTGCTTCATCATATTGCAAGTCGAGCGTGTGACGGGGTCAGTAAAAGCGGCATACTGGAGGGTGGATCATCACCTACTGTCCAGGCTCCAATGACAGCCAGACTTACCTTATGTTGAATTATTGATAAAATCCCAAGCGATGGTCCTACATGCGCAGATGTCTACGAAGTAATAAGTGGGGTCTAATTCCAAGCCTTGTGCGCAGTGAATTGCGAGGAAAAGAGCGTTGCAGGACCGTGATGGGGCTTCCGAGGTTCGATGACCTTATGCGAGATTGGCTCAGAGAGACTAACCGGGAAAGGAAATTCTTGACTCTGTTGATCTGCTGGGCCAGTCTGATGAGCTTATAATGGATAGGCTGTACCATCTCGTCCTATTCACTTGTTGCAGCGCAAGCGCATTAGGAGACAACATAGATTTGTCGGTACGCACACATGCATGTTACGCTTTAAGCTTCACCGCCATTTCGGTGCTCCATGCCCATTTCTTCCCACCGAGAGGGATTATCAATCGCATTTTGAGATATCGCTCGCTCAGGAACACGTCAAAAGTAACGCCCGCAGCTATAGCCACAAACTCCTGGACCAACGAACACGTCAGTCCAGCATGAACCAACACTGCTGCCTAATCGTTTTCCGTCCCGCTTAACAGCTCAGCCACGACAACCACGCGGCAGCCCCGCGACTACCTTCTAGTGACAACAATATCACCAAGTCATACCAGTGAAGATGTTTCCCCGGCCATTTTTCCATTCCGTCTCTTCCTTCGATCCCACCATACCTGCACCACACCATGGAATCCCCCAGCCTCAGGCACAGTGTTTCGGCTGAAGATCACCCACCTCCCTTCACGTCACAAGACGAGGTAGCCTTTGACACGCGTGCGTCCCCCGCTCAACATGGAGACACCGACTTTCCCAACCACACCGGAACTGCCGTCCGTCCTTTCGCGCCACCAGCAGACACGGGCAATGAGCCACCGCCTCCCTACGAGTCCGACTACCGCCGATGCGCCACTTGTCCCTCACGCCCAGCCGCATGGCGCACAAAAGGCACCCAAGAAATCTACCTCTCCACGCTCGCAGCCACCACACTAGTCCACGAGGGACTGGTCGACCCAGGCAATCTAGAGCTGTATGTTGCACTTCAGGACGATACCTGCACCAGAGACGAAACCCACATTGCTAACAGCGCCCCTCTTCGCAACGCCAACAGTCTGCGCACTGAGAAGCATAGCGGCGCAGTGCAGGAGCGCTGGACCGGCCCCACAGACCCCTTCTCCTCTCTCGCCATCAGCACCTACAGCACCGTCAGCGAGGTCCTCCGCGGCGCCGCCGAGGGCCCTCGCGAAGCCTACCGACAGATCCGCAAAGCGCGCACGAGGAAAGAGGAGGAAGAGCGCAGGCAGCTCGCAGACGACGACGCCGACGACGACGACGACCTCACTGCTTCCCGCATGCTGGGCGGCAGCGTCTCTGAGATATCTAGCATCTATGCGCCGCGCACGCCCTCGGTTAGCAGTAGGGGTGGCGACGTGCCCATAGCGCCGTCGGATTCGGGTTCGTTCTCGTCGTCGTCGTCATCGTTAGAGAATCCGTACGCGGCGGTGGCGATGAGCTCGGGGAAAGGGGTTGCGCGGATTGTGGGAGCGGGGCTGAAGGCTCCGGCTGTCTTTACGTACGGGTTGGCGCAGGGGTTTCATAACGCGCCGAGGCTGTATGGCGATGAGACGGTGCGGGAGCAGGAGAGGGTTGAGGGTATTTCGTCGGGGTTGGCTGCTGCGGGGAAGGTTGGTATTCTCTTGTTGGTATTATAATGGCACGTGTTTCTGACTCTGGCTGGATGTAGGGGCTTGGTTACGGCTTGTACGACGGTATCAAGGGATTCTTCGTCCAGCCTGTGAAAGGGGCACAGAGCGAAGGCGCGGTTGGGTTTTTGAAAGGCTTCGGAAAGGGCGTGGGCGGGATGGTGTGCAAGCCTGCCGCTGGTAAGTTGGTCGTCTTCCTTCTGCGTATTTGCGGCTGACGAGGTGATGACAGGAGCATGTGGCATTCCGGGCTACACTTTCATGGGCGTGTACAAGTCTATAAAGAAACGGTACTCCCGCGAGCTCAGTGTGGAAGAATGCGTTGCGGTGGCACAGGTCTTGCAAGGTGAAGAGGAGACGCTGTATTTGACAGAAAAGGAAAAGAGAGCAATCGTGAGCAATTGGTTGGCTGTCAAGGCACAGGGAAATTTCGAACGGTAATGCATTCCTGGTATTGATCCTATTCACACGAATGGAGCTCCGCCGGACATCAAAGCTGTAGCTGAAATTCGCTGAAATGCGAATATTCGGCATTGGCGGATGTCCTCCGGATATGATACTACTAGTTGACGTTTTTTAACTCCCCCATATGATCCGAATCGTGATCCATACGAGGAAGGTTCTGAAATCTTGCTTCCGAATATGCAGGAGTTGCAATCCACAACTATCTGGTTTCGACATAAAGCTTGGAAAACTTCCCTTCCGCCACTTACGTCGGCCAAGATGTACTTCCATTCCCGATCAACGGCCTCAGAAGACTCTCGTCGCAGATCTTCCCTGGATATCAGGACTGCTAGGCAACTCCCGCAAAAATAAACGGACGGTCCGTAGAGTACGTCAAATCTCGTTGAGAGGACTCATTGACTGCACTATTCCAGCCAGGTATCCCGGAATGTTCCTGAGATCTGGATGTTTGACGACTGGATGCTGTATGTAGAGCCTCAGCCATGCACTCGCAGTACTTGTTCGTCCTGCACTCCAATGCAAGCTCGATGGACGTGTAGTAAAGAAGTCCGGTCGACAACATGCGTTCTTGAAAAAGCCAACTGCGGCTCTCCAAGCAATCCTCAGGGTATATGCCAACGTCTCAAATGTGGACTGTCCCGCGAGCATCCCTTCCGACTCGGCCTTCACCAATATATATCCATGACAGCTCGGCGAATGTTAACCTTCTGAATTCTGCCATCTTTGGTTTGACGTCCAGTTGTTTTATGCACCTTCTTCTAGACTGAACGGTGAGGGAATACAATAACCTTGGGATGGATCGACTTACCACGTATAAATACGGATGATCCATATTCAGGAATCTCCAGCATCGAGCGCGTTTTCCTCTCGCACCTTCTTAACAGTCTTTCATAGTAACAAGGTGAAGCTGTGCATTTCAAAGTGCAAATGTACATTTCCTACTTCATGTGTGGAATGGGAGATGGATGTTGGCGTCATGTGGCAATGCCGTGATATATTAAATGAAGTTCTATAGAGACAAATGAAATCCGATCATCCGTTGAGGTCCGGTTGGTTTCATAATAGAATAAGTGTTATAACAAAAGAAAGTTCTGGAGGGTATAGGCAATGATATATAACTCTTCAATCGCCACCCCGAGCGCAACACTGGCGCTATGTGTGGACGGAAAAGGGCCCACATCTGGATTATTGAGTAAAAAAGTCCGAACCCTATGCGCAGCGCCTGACATCGTCAAAGACAGGGTGTGAAGCGAAAGAAGGCAGCAGCCTTAATATCTCTCTGCGATGCCTGTAGAGTATCTCCGGCGTCCCGATAACACTTGAGTGGCCCTCGGCAGCCCAGTATGCTGAAGGATCGAAGACGACCGAACACCCCGGGCAAGTGAAGCCGCTATCTTTAATCTCGTAGGGTATCTTTTCCCAGACGGGCCACTCCTTGTGTAGGCTTTGCATATACCAGGGCAGGTCAGCAATCAGGCGACGAACAGCGGTGCCGTAAGCGTGGATATGCTCCGCACTCATTATGTCGTCCGCGCAGTGTTGCTCTTCGATGTGGCGGCGGAAGGCGGACAGGTCCATACACCGCCACCGACAGCAAGGGCAGATTATGTGGCAGGAAATAGGGTCGTATCCGTGTGCCCAGAGTATCGACGCCTGATTTATGCGATCCGCTTCATTGTGGTGTGTTTGTAGGTGACCATTCGGGCCGGCAATTTTCGAGACCTTCACCCAGCGCCGGCACTTCGCCATGGGACACTTGCGCATGTCTTTTGCGTAGCTAGCAATGATCTTCGACTCGGGATTCCACGGGTGTACAGTCGCGTGCACTCCGAGGAGGTCTAGTGGGAGGAGATCGGCGGCGCAATCTAGGCTGGGGCATTTGCAGATGTCGTCTTCCTCATGGGCGGCCCTCAGATGGGCTTTCAGCTTGTCCTCGCGGTAGAAGGCGTGGGTTCCGCGGCGGTTGCAGTTGATGACGGGACAAGAGTAGGCGGTCTCTCGCTGGTGCTTGAGCATGTGCCGTTGCAGTTCGAATTTGCGCTTGAAGTCGGTCTTCACTTCGCAGCCGGGGACCGTGCAGACGAGACCGGTGTTGTATTTCTTCTTACACCTGGTGATTCAAGGTTCGCATCACTGTCGCTCTCAGGCGGAGTCGTCGGAAGTGGAGACCATACTTATCTGCCTGCCGGATTTGGTGCTGGCGGGTGACCGCGACGGGCCTGCATCCAGACACGAAGGCGAAGTCTCCAGGCTGCGGCTGCATGGGCAGATGTGGCGGTCCCATTAGAGTTGGCAGCGAGACGTTGGGCGGGCGGGCATATGCGTTGATCGACATGGCTGCGGGGTTTCGGCGAAGGCTGAAGAGTATCGTGCTTGACACGACCACGTTGTCGCAACCACTTAGGGAATGTGGGAAGAACGGAAATGCAGGATCTTGAAACAACAAGAATCGTTCCAGTCAGAAGAAGCCGGAAAGACGGGATCCCGGCAGTGATCGGATTCAAAGGATGAGGGCGCCAACGGGGCCGCAGGAAGTAATATATTCGGAGGCGACCGTCTGGCTACGTAAAGAACGCCGTGTGGCTAGAGCCGTATTCGGGACGTTTGATACCATGAGGTCCCTCGCGTGAGCAGTCTAGCTTGACCCATATTTCTAAACTCAGCTAGGATGAAGCTCGTTTAATTGCAATAGGAAGCTTTGTCTTAAGAAGTACCGTTCTCAGTCACATGGGGAGTGTACCGAACGGGCTATAGCGTAATTATAGCTTCCAATAAAATCGCTAAATCTTCCCCAAAACTGGGCCCCATCTGAGCGCATTCTGGCTCCCTTCTACGTGTTATTGGTCAGAACAGAGCCCAGATGGTCACCCGAGAGGCGTCTTTACACGAGCCAGTTTCCACGTAACTGCATAGTACTGACTAGAGCCCGATCATGATTGGTCAGTACGAGCGTTCCACGGCGCATCGCCGTTGAGATCGGAAGAGCGATTGCACGGACCAATTGCCCATTTGTTCATACGCGCACGCAAATCGGATAAATACAGTGAGGCTTTGGGACGTATAGGAAAGAGGAGCTAAATGTAGTGACTTGATGCTCACCGCAAATAATGCCCAGGTCTTTCTTTCCCATTGGGATATTCGAGGCTCTTTGAGGGAAAGCACTTACGCTTCACCCTCCTTTAAGCTATACAATATGCCTGAGCTTGAAACAGTCGATGAACTACTTACCTTATACACTGTTGTAGGCCCAGAGCCTCTATGGATCTATTCTAAGCGATTAACGCCACTACACACAGACATGTTCGCCTCGTGGTAAGGGTCAGGGGAAATCTGAGCACGGACGAAGATGCGGGATCACCAAATTACACCACGACAGATGAAGAAACAACCAAATAGGCTGAGGGAGGCACATGTAGGCCAGTCATGCTTCCGCAGCATTCCGAGGCTATATGTTACTCAGGGAGCAGTCTTTTCGGGTAGTCACTATACATTCAATGGCTTGCATATACGTTTGTTGAAACTGTGCTCGCAAGTGAATGAGCAAATTGAGTCAGAGCCAAAAGGAGTCGAAATGATAAGCATATACACGTGCAATAGGAGCTGGTAGGATACAAACCAATGTCGAACATACATGAACATCGCAAGGCTTGACAAAAGTTCAAAAGGAAACAAACCGAAGTCGCGAGACGTCAACTCGAGACCTCTATCCTTTTCTCAGCCCTCCACTATATATGAGAGATACAAGTCGCATGCGGATAAGCCTTAACTCCGATGGATCTGTCGGATGTCGTCGAACACTGGGTGACTGAGTAGGAAGCAAATGCCGGTCGTAGCCGCAAGATCTGGCATCTGAAGGGGAGTGGATCCTGGGGAAATCTCAAGAGCTCTGGATAATTTGGAGATCTTATATGCTTGTTGTGGTCCACTTTCGAGACGTAGTGCGAGTATTATTTCCACCTGAAGCCATTTTTCTTGAGGTTTCATGGATAGTTTTATGGATAGTCTTGCCAGGCAACCTGTGATTTAATATCTGGCGCTCAAGCTCGTAGCGACGTCTAAAGTCGCTCTTGTTTTTGGAACCAGGGTACTTCATCATGGACCTCAGCGTGGTACTGCCTTGCTTTGTACCTGGAAGGAGTCAGTAGACAAAAGCCAAACCCGCGCAACTTACTGACTTCTCCTACTGCTGTCCTGCAGGATAAGAGCCAGCGGCTGAGATTGGTTTGTAGCCTGACGTGAAGCCAAATTCCCCGTCAACCTCTGCAGAAGGGGCTTCAACGCGTCGAGCATCCTTTGGTTCGAAAAACCTTGGGGGTATTATGCCCCTGCGACTGCGGTAAAGACTGCGGGACGTTACCCATCGTGACATCTTGTGCTTGACCGGTGGATGACTGGTTGGTAGAAGAGCTCGTACCTGGCAATATTGGGAGGATAGATGATTCCGCGGCTCTATCTGTTCTCCGCAAGTATTGATTGTGGACGTTTGTAGGCCTAAGTCAGGGTGTGCAGTAAGCAAATAATCGACTGCTTTGACCATTGCTTAAATTTCGCAGAAGTTTCCTTAGCGCTGTTGAATTTGTGAGACTTCTTTTGCATACTAACTCAGTATTTTACACTTCTTACTGGGTGCCTGCTGTTGTTCTGGTGCGGTATCACGCACCAACGCCCCGCCAAGCGCAGTGTCGCCCCGTTGCCAGCCCCTGCCTTTTCTTTACTCCCGATTCGTCGGCCCAACATCGCCAAAGGCTGGTAATCAGCCGTTAGCGTCGCCCCAATAGATTTCATGTTCCACGAAGTCAGCAGGCTAGTTTAGGTCGGGACGTCGCTCATGTTAGTTTGCTGTCTGCTAGCGTAGCGTAGGCGAAGGTCCAGCGCCAAGGACGCAGTTCGACAGTCACAGGGAGCGACCGGTCGGCAAGTGATTGACTGCGGTGGTGCAAACTGGGAGGAGGAAGCCAACAATACGTGAGAATCTGGGAGGGGATTATGTAAATATTTGAGCTGCAGCATGTGATCGACGCGGCTGAGTAGGGCGACGGGTGCCGGCCCATGGGGGCTCGCAGTTCTTGCAGCGACTAGCCGCGTTTCTGCCCCAGGAGCGATAAATCACGGAATACGTTTTTGCAACCTATGCACGTAGGTGGTTCTTCTGAATTGCACGCATGTTCCAAATGCTTTCTTCAGTCGGCCGTCATGAAGGAGGAAATAAGAAAGCCGTAACAACACCTTGTTGATTTGTGCGAGAACTTTGATGAAAAGAATAAGAGGGAATTCAAGAACCGAAATAGATGTAGGCAAAGGGTAACAACAGGGGCAAACAGGGCTTGTGTACGGATTCGTAGAAATGTGTAGAATGGTGGAGGATAAGCGATCGGCCAAGCGGATCGGCATCAGGAAGCGAAGAGAGGGTCGAGCCTCAAGGGATTACAAACTGAACCGGACGTGGCCAAACCGATTATAGAGTCTAGGCAATTGCGGAGCCAAGCATAGCCTCATATTCAGGCGCTCTGGTTGTCTGACAGAGATGCTGTCTTCACGAGGTGCGCCGAATGTCGTCGAAGACAGGATGGGAGTGGAGGTCTGGGAGAGTTCGGAGGATCTCGCGCCTGAAGCGGTGGAGTTCGTTGGTCGCTACAAACAGTCCCGGGTGGACCAGTGACTTGTTTTGCATTTGATCATAGCCGGGCCTGTAGGATATGGCGATGGAGCATCCCGGACACTCGAACTCAACCCAGCCGTGAAGACCCAGGAAGGAGGATATAGGTAGGACATTTCAGATAGACCAACCTGTGAGCCTAGAGAGCTTGGAGTGAACAGCATCAACATATAGACGCGCGTACTCGGTGACAGCCATGTGGGCATCGCCGATCGCGAGATCTTGGCGGAATTCAGTCTCGCCGAGACAGAGCTGCTTACAGATCGGACAGCGGAGGTTGCCGGAAGTAGGATCGTAGCCTCTTGTCAAGATGTGGACTCTCTGCTATAGGCCTTTGGATTTGTTATGAGACATGTGATAATTTGCTGGCCCGGCAAGCTTCTCGCTGAGCATCCACCGGGTAGGTCCGACACGGCACTTATGCACAGGGCATCGACGTGCATCCGTAGCATAGAGCTTTAGAGGAGGCACTTTGACGGCCTCCGAGTCGAAATGAGTACGCGTGTGAACTCTGAGTAGGACCAAAGGCAATGTCACTTTGTCGCAGCTGACGATAGGGCATGCTGATCGCTCCTCATCCTCATGTACAGATTTGAGGTGAGCTCTCAGCTTGTCTTCGCGGTAAAAGCTCGATTACCGCGACGATTGCATGCAATGTTAGGGCAAGCGTAGCCACATCCCGTTGATGCTTTAAGACGTGTCATTGAAGCTCGAAGGGCCTCTAAAACGCTTCCATAACATTTCAACCTAGGAAAGCGCAGAATAAGCCAGTGTCGTACACGTTGTTCTTGCGGCTGTGGAAGAGCAGTCTCTGTGATTTGCCGGTGGCGAGGGTTGATTCACCCTTTCTTAGTCGTGACCGCTCTACTGGTCTTGCTACTCGAGGTCGAGCTCCCTGCTAAGCTAGACTCGGCCGCTGGGGTCGAAGTAACATCTTCCATAGGTTGCACGGGTTGATCACCTGTTCCAGCGACTGAAGTGCCGATTCCTTGTAGCGAGGAGATGACCCAATTTGCATTGCCAACCTGGCCAGACTTGTGATGTGCAAGGTCATTAAGAGTGTCAGGAAGGTCGCAGGAGTAGTCGAGGAGGAAGTGTCACTGGTCTTGGATAGATAGTGGAGTGAGGTGATTAGGCCGAGGAGTAGTATTGGAGCCTGACAGAGCCTCAGGGGTATTAGAGGGATGCCTGGACAGTCTGCCTCAAGCAGGCGAACGACATTGTCGCCCCATTGTTAGCCCCCAACTCTTTCTTTTATCACAGTCAGACCTTATCTTGTCTCGTCCTAAGGCGACAAGGCTCAATGTTGGATAGTATGAGAACTGGGTCAGATTCAATAACACTCTCAAAGATTGGATCATTGTTGATCTAGGTTAGCGCGAATCGAACAATCAAACCCTAGTTTCACTGGATCGGAGCGTTCCAGTCCCCTGTGTGTATTTTTGCAAGCGTGGCTCTGAAATCCTCTATTTCTTTTTGTAAGTCTTTCATGACTTCCAGCTGTTTTTGGGGTGCTCCCAAGGCCGCAAACCTCCACTGCGGAGTACCGACGCCGTACATCCGGTTTCGTCTTATTCGGGATGGCTTTGAAAGATCACCGGCACGGTATCTTATGTTAGCCTTCCTCCGTGCTGCTCTTTGCCGGACTTCCTCCTTCAGCAATGGTAGCAATCGTCCGCGCATTCTTGTTGTGTTATCCCCATCCCCACAGCAGCTCCAAACGCCGGCGCATGCAAACGCACTAACCCTGACTCATCACTCATTTCTTTCCCTTCTTCTTCTTTTTACCCCCGCCACCACCCTGCGCAGGCTTCGCGTCCGATTTAGCCGCCGGCTCCGGGTTCGGGGTATTCGTGCCAGTTCCTTGCTCGGCAGCAGGCGCATCCAGCATCGCGACATCTGCACGGCCACCACGTCAGCAACAACAATCCTTCCTCAAACCAACACGGACGAAACTTGTATGCGCGCTCAACCACCGCCCAACAAGCGAAAGCCAAGACACGTACCCTCTGAAGCACCGGCGGGCAGCGCAGCCATCCTCCTCGCCAACTTCTCCAAGCTCGCAATCAACCGACCAACCTCAGCAGCCTTGTTGGTCTGGTACTTCAAACACACGCCGGACGATGGATCGTAAGTCTTAAGGGTAAGCGCGGCCTTGGGCGCAGCGGGTGCGGCAGGCGCAGCATCGGCGGGAGGATCGCTGGAGACGGCTTGGCGCTTTCGGTCCTTCGTGGTCTTGTGCTTGAGGATGGAGTACTTGGACACGACGCGGGTCTAATTGCACGGAGAAGACGTTAATTGCCGGAACGTTCCTGCTGGAGCATTTGTGCCAAAAAAAAGTCGAGGGGAGGGAAAGGGAAGGCGCACGGTGGTGGGGCGGGCCTCGATGAGCAGCGCGGATTGCTCGTACCACTCCGCGCTCGAGGTGAAGTAGGGCATGGCGGGCGCGCGAGCGGGTGGGCGAAGCTGGCTGGGCGTGGGGTGGTGGAGGGATGTTTGTATGTGATGTGGAGGCCGCGGGTCGAGGTGACGAAGTGCCCGGTTCGTTCGCGGGGAAGCGGCGATTCGTCGGAGATGGGGCGTGGCTGCCTTGTGTGCACCGCCCCCGCTGGTGTGAGGCTGAGGCATCCGCGTCCACTCACGCTCCGCTTCTACGCCCTTCTACTTTGCCCACTGACTCACCGCATAGCTTCCTATATAGATCGAGCAGCAGGGAGCTGTGTTCTGGTCGGCGCCATTGGAATGGTTTTTCACATTCTCCAAACATAGTCTGAAATTTTCTTTCTGTCATAGCTCTTTCAGTCAATCTTCCACACCATCAACGCCGTGCCAGCTATACTCAAGCTGGCACAGAAAGAGCATGGGCGAAGATGACCCCACGGAGCGCGACTCCACCACCACCAACCCAGCCGACGAGCTCCCCGCCTCAGCCGTAGCCACCGAGCTCCTCCACCGCACCAACACGCTCCTCTCCGAACTCTCGCAATTCGAGACCCTCCTCGAATCCCAGCGCCGCGGCCCCATCCTCGGCCACCGCCCTTTCATCCAAGACATCAACGCCGAGAAACGCTTCATCGAGCGCCTCCTCGAAAAAGCACGTGTCGAGGCCAATTGCCGCAGCGAAGACCACGACCAGGATCCCGTGGATGCGCTCGAGGCGGATAGGAAAATCAAACACCAGCTCAGCTCTACGAACATCACCTCCTACGAAGCCCAGTGGGCCGCCGTCAAGCGCTGCCACGGCCTCGTCGCCCTGCGCCAAACCTTCTCGCGCCGCAGCCCCGCCGCGCGCCGGAGTCAGCAGCAGCAGAAGAAGGGAGCCAAGGCGTACCCCAACCGCGACCAATCCCCAGGGTCGAGAATCAAGGCGCACGTCAAGAAGACGCAGGACGGAGTGCTGGTGGACGCGGTTGTCGAGAATGGCGCCGAGTGGCTGAAAGTGTCCGCGATTTCGGAGCGGCAGCTGCTATTCCAGATGGCGAGGCAAGGGTGGCGGAACGAGTCTGATAGCGATGAAGACGAGGAAGAGGAGGAGGAGGGGGGGTTTGGTAGGCCTGGCGGCAGCGCATCCGACAGCGACGACGACGACTCCTCCGACGAAGACGAAGTCGTCATCGTCCGGCTCGCCAAACACCTCACGCAAGCCGCGCGGTCGAACCGCCACGCCTACCGACACCCGCGCGTGCGTCTCGTCCTCCCCAAAATCGAAGAAGGCCGCGTAAAAGAGATCGACGCCCTCCTCAACCGCATCCGCTGCATTGGGGGAAGAAGCAGCACGCCCATCATCCTCGAAACCGCCACCTCCCCCTTCAACACCACCCCCCTCCCCCCTCTCCACCCCACCCTCACCAACCTCCTCATCAACGAGTTCAAGACCTTCTCCCCCACCCTCAACATCGACTGCACGCTCCTCGTCGCCCTAGCATCCGACATCTCGCACGCCCGCGTCGCGATCCAGCCCTGGTACCCGACCGCCGTGCAGGGCCAGATCAGGGACGAGCAGCGCCAGAGCCTGATGTCGCACACGCTGTACCCGGCGCTCGGGTCGCGCGAGCTGGTGTGCACGCGGGAGGCGGCGCAGCGGATGCGGGAGATTGTGGCGACGATTGGGACGGAGTCGGAGGTGGCGAGGGCGGGGATATTGCTGCCGCCCGCCGAAGGAGGAGGAGAAGAAGAAGAAGGGGGGGAGGGGCAGGAGGGGCGGAGAGGGATGGGGATGACGAGGGAGGGGTTGATCGACGAGTTCCAGAAGTGGTCGATTTATCCGGTGCCTAGGGACTTGCGGTTGCCGATTCGGATTGTGGATAGGGTTGACGTTCCACTACTGGCTGCTGGTGACAGTAGTGGTGAACTGAAGGAGGGGAGGTTGCCGAAGGTGGCTGAGGCAGTGGCGTCACATCTGACGGACATTAATCGTTCCATTTTTCTGTATGGTTGGGCGGCGGGGTGCACGACGTTGTCGTCGAACGGGACGGTGGCGAAGCAGATTGAGACGCTGGTTGAACAGAATAGGACGTGCGATGAGGAAGTGGGGCCTGATGTGTGGGTGTGCCCTGTGGCGAGGAGTTTGGTTGCGAAAAAAGGGCGGAGGCAGAAATGAGGAGGAATGAGACGGTCTGGGTTTCGGAATGGAGGCAAAAGGGGGTGTCTGCAAGATCTGGACTGAGGTGTGTCCTCGAGAGGGCAGGTGCCATAGAATTACACGTTCTGCAAATGCAAATGTTCACCTGGAAGAGAGGCTCGGGGTGAAGAGCTGTAATTTAGCATTACGGAGAGAAACATTACGAATAACGCATTAGCAATACAGCATACCCAATTATCTGCAGGAAATCTCTTCCATCAGTCCTTCTTTCTTTCCTTTTTTTTCCGGGTATTCCGTCTCTTCAGAAACGCCTTTGCTCATGCAAACCACTCTTCAGATGATCCGTCATTCCAGTCATGCGAACCACCAGAAAATCAAGGTCCAGAACCCAAGCGACGACCAGGGCGCCTCTCTAAGCGCCCGTCTAACAATGAAGCCATCACCATTACCAAAACCAATTGCAGCCCTCTGCCAACTGCCCCAGTCTACCCATCCAAAGAAAAAGCACCCGTCAGGGCTGCTCTCACAATCCTAGACACTCACAGTCCCATCCTGGATCAAAATCTCAGCCTCCCACATCGCCCTCACCGTCGAGTTCGGATAATCCGCATGAAAAACCATATGCCTGGCATCCCAGAAAACATCCATGCCACCGGGCGCGGTCAACTGATCATCACCCGTCATCAACAACGGCTGATCAGCGCGGACGTACGGGCCCTCGATGCCGTTAGCAGAAACGGCGAAGGACACGGTGTAGTTGTCTGTCGAGAAGCAGCCGCTGCTGAAGAAGAGGACGTATTCGCCATCCCAGGTCTTGACGAGGTCGGGGGCTTCGACGATGCCGTCGTCCGAGACGCCGTCGTTGTTGAGGAGTTGGACGGCGTCGCCGACAAGCGTCACGCCGTCAGAGTCGACGGCTTGGAGCATCAGGGGTGTGGCAACGATGGGGGAGACCTCGTTGAAAACCTGTCAGCCGGGAAAAGAGTTCTATTTAGCAAGGACAGAAGAGAAAAAAGTTTGGATTTACAGTGTTGCCGCAGACACCGCCGTTGCCGATGGAGTTGCCTGCAGGATTCCGCGTTAGTGATTTGAATTGGCCGGAGGTGCTTTTGCGGGAGTTTGAGGGAGTTTTGACATACCGTCGATCTTGTACACGATGTATCGCTGGCCGCCTTTCCCGCCTCCCCACCATTCAGGAGAGGTCCAGGAGTTGTCGTCGCTGGTGGAATTGGTGTCGTTGCCCCAGCCGCTGCCCTTGATTTGCCAATCTTTGAATCCAGAGGAATCAATGGCACCGCCCTGGCTAAGCGGACATGCCATTGTGCTATTGATTGGGGTATATGGCCCCTCGACGGTGTCGGACTTGGCCGCGCCAATGCAGTGCTTGGTATCGTCCTCAACCGTCGTTGCACTGAAATACATTACAAACGACCCGTCATCCTAGTGTTGGAAAACGAGTCAGTGAGGGCGTTCCATGCCTCCCTACGATTTGTTTGCGTTGATCCACCATGAGGATTTCCTGGATATAAAACCTTGGAAACGCCAGTGATGGAATTTTCTGATATAAGTGATCGCAACGTCGAGAAACCCACAAGCATATTAACGTCTGGCGCCCAGGTATTCGGAGTCGACAGGTCAACCCATCCCGGCGGATCTGGCAGCGCGTCCACACCGTCGAGGTACGTCCAGGTTTGGAAGTCAGGTGATTTGGCCACCTGGATGTTGATATTCGAGTCCATGGTCGCAAATGCCCACCACGAGCCGTTGGCATAGATGATGGAGGGGTCTGGGAAGTTGTGCGTGATCACCGGCCCCGAGATGTAGGTGTTGGTTCCGTTGTCGGCTTGATTGGTGCGGATGGAAAGTGGCTTGGCGGAGACATGGCGGCTAGAAAGCAACAGTAATGACGACCCTAGCAATAAGACGGCACGGCGGCCGGCCACCACGCTCATGTCTGATGTGGAAAAGGACGGTCGCGGAGCTGATGGTGAAGAAGAGAGGGAGGCGAGAGGCGGGAGCCGTATATTAGAGAGAATAATCAAAGGAAAGAGTGCTTCGGCCGTCGGTTTGGCTTAGGCAAGAACCACCACTGTGCTTACCTTGTCTTATAGGTCCGCGTCCGCATGTATGTCTTGAATTAGCAGGGGCGCATTTCTCACACCCGGCGTTGGAGCCTAGTAGGTAATGAAGAGGTATCAAGCGGTCCGAGAGACGTTTGCCAGGCGCACAGCGTGACCTCGCGCAGCCATTATGCAGTGTTGCATATTGCCCGAGTGCTGGCTGCGACGGGTCCAGCCAAGGGACGAGGCTCTGGAGGCCATCATCTCGGCCCCTCAGCCTCAAACGGGACGATGACGGGTTCCTTCCTCGGAAGGGTGTGCGGAGGCGCGCAATATCTTCAAGCCTGCCGGGTATGCACGTTGGGTAGTGGGCCATGGTTGACGGGGTGTCAGACGTGACGTGGATGTGCAGCCATCCATATTGCCGCCGTATAGGTTTATGCCTATTGCGGGCGCGGAGTCGGGAGCTGACGTGGGTGGATCCCGTGACAGGGGAGCGGGCTCGACCGTTTCAGCGTCCAGCTCTGGCAGCAGGGCGAGGCCTTGCCGCAAGCGGCACCGGAGGCTCACGTGTGTCAAGATACGCGACGGCGGGAACGTCAGGGCGGGAGGGGCGCAGCGGGCGATTGGCCCGCGGTGCCTGGCGCACGACGGGCCTGAGATGAGTGCGCCGCAGCTATCGCGCGCATAACGGGCGAGGGCGCTGCGCCGCGGGCGGTGCTGCTCGTGTGCCTGTGCCTGTGCGCGGGACGCAGCATGGATGTGCGCCCAACGTGCGACGGGGATTGGGTTTATCGAAAGGAAGCATGGCCGGGTCTCCGCGATGCAGATGCACACAGTGCTCGCCGTCTTCCCCGCCCGCAGCCAATGTCACCCCACGGCTCCCCTAACGGCGCGCGTCGGCAGGGAACATTGGGGCCGCTGGCCAAAAGCAGGAAGCGCGCTCGTGAAAGAGTGCGAACGCGCCCCCGCTTCGCTGCACGCCGCCCGGCCGCCGTCGCCGCGCGCTACGGGCGATTTTTTTCTGTGGACCTGCTGACCGCGTCGCGCAGGCCGGCGGCGCAGAAAAAAAGAAGTGGGCGGCGTGTCGTCGTCGTCCGTCGGCCGTGCCTGGCCTGGCGCAGAGGCTTGGAGAGTAGCGCCGTCGCCCGGCCGGCCGGTACCCTAAGGGGCGTCCCAGACTCGTCGTGCCTGTGTCAACACCACGCCCCCTGTCTGTGATCCTCGCGTCTGCCGTCAGCCATTCAGCCTCACCTGCCGCCCCTCCGCTCTCCCGCCGCCTGCGCGCTGCAAACTTTGTGTCGCGCCCGCCCGCTGCTATTTTTGGCGCCTCGCGCTGTTGTTAGACTTGTTGGGTGCCGAGTCTGTCCCAAGGCTGCGGCCCTTCATATAAAAAAGAAGCTTAAGACGCTCCCGCCAATGGCGGCCGCCGCCCTGCCGCTGCGTGCCTAGCGGCGATCAGCCAACGACGTCCCGCATCTGCCCAGCGCCACGGCTTTCTCGGATCCATTCTTTTGACGAAGGTTCCAGAGCCAGCCTGCGTCCGACGGCCCCTTTCGCGGGCACGTCTCTCCAGCTAGGCACACGCGAGAAGCTTGGTGGCGCTTGTCCCGGCTCCTGATGGCAGCTGCACGTGCGAATCCGTCGTCTTGACAGTAGCAGACTACATTGATTGGAACAGTGTTTAGCTTTACACGCACTGCGCGCGAGACTCGATCCCTTCCCCATCACACACACCAAGGGAGACGACTGCGTGCGGTCCCAAACTACAGAAGAATCCCGTGCATCGCAACACCCAATGTTGAGAAGAAGGAGCATTCTCTGTTACTTATCTGGATTCCGAGAGCGACAAAAACACTCGCCGAACGACCAAACGACCAAAGCGGATAGGCCAAACCCCCCAATCAACCGTAAAAGAAATCTCTTCCGCGCAGCGGCGAGAAGATAGTCACGCCTCAGACCCCTTTCTTGGCTTCCCTTGCCCAACTCATCATGTTATATCCCTTGCTTGCGGTAGCTCCTCCCTTTCCATCTGGTATTCCTTGTAACAGACATGAAAAAATAGATTGCACGATAACACCAGGAAAAAAACAAATGAAAAAAATCCGGCAACGAGAAGAATTGGGACATGAAAAAAAGAAGGGAAGCAATGGCTGCGAATGTTCGCAGAGAAGAAGTAAAAGGTGCAAGAAGCCCAGCAAGCAAAAGACAAAGTTCCAGTGCTGAAAAAAGCAAGACGAGAAGCGATGAATACAAAGAAACAAAAAAGCAAAAAAACACCTTTGCCTCTCCCTTAGCAGCGCAGCAGCAAAAGAAAGGTCGGATGGCGCAGGTTCAACCAGTCCGCCTTTTGGGTCTTTCGTATCTGTACCGGCCGTGTCCCGCGACTGCCAACCGAACAAAACGCCTTTCAGCCTCCGGGATGTTTGTGTCGTTCAAGTCTGCATCAATGGTTGATGTGGTGCATATTAATTATAGGAATTATGGTGGCAATATTCGCGAAACACGCTGGAAGAACCGTTTGGAGAGGGGTATATCAACGATCGGCGGCGAGAGTATGCGTGATATGTATGAACGCACCCAACTGCCTAGATATCCAATGCGCCTGTTTCCAAGACGAAGGAATCTCTGACAGCCGTGTTTGCGCTCCATGAGTGTCGCCGAGAATAAGAGCAATCGCCACATTAAATTACATCGTCGGTTGTTGATGGTTCTCAGGTGAGAGGCTCGACGGGTCGATGGTGCCAAACGAGACGAGATTCGACATGTCGAGATCCTCCAGGTTGTCGTCTCCCAGCGGTGACCGGAAAGGCAGTGACAGCGACTGCTTCGCGTACATTTCGCTCAATGACATGCCATCATCCGAAATTGCGCTGTCTTGCGACATAGGGTACAGGTCTGCTGAGGACGCGCGACCCAGAGAGGTGAGAGGAGGCGACTGGTTGGCGATGATGGGGTCACCATGGCTTATGGCAGACATGGGAGACATCGACTGGTGCGGAATGCTTGACTGGTCGGGTAGCGGTGACAGATACGGGTTGCTGTAGGGAGTGCTGAAGTTCGCAGCAGGCATGTTGTCAGGACCAGGATTCGACGTGAAGAAGCCGGGAGTTCCGTAGTCCGACGGTGAATTGGCCGTTGTGGCAGACATGGGGTACTGCCTGTAGTCCATACCGTAGCCAGCGGAAGTGTCGATGCTGAGGTTCGGGCCCATGGGTCCAGACATGTTATGCTGCGGCACAGGCGCATAGATCTCCTGAGGCTGCGGCGTGTAAGGCGCGGCTGGGTAGGAGGTCTGCGGCGGGGGCTGGATCATGAAAGGCTGCATAGGGTTTTGGCGCAGCACCGAGAAGTCCATGGCGACGGGCACCGACCGACTCCGCTGGCGCTTGTGGCCGCGGTGAGGAGGAGGCTGGAGGCCACCGTTCATCTCGAAGGGGGGCTCAGGGTACATGGCGGCGTGAGGGTGGACGAAGTGGTTGGGCTGCGATGCGGGCCTGTGGTTGATTGGCGAGACAGGAGCAGACATAGCAAGCGCATTAGGGTCGTAAAAGTTGTGCCTGTTCTGGAAAGACTCGAGAGACACCAGCTTGGCCAACTGACCGCTGAGGACCTTGGGGTGGCCGCCAAGGTGGTGGACGAGAACTTGCGAGGCTTGCTGGTCCTCGGTGAAGTCGCCACACTGGTAGAAGCCGCCAGATCCGGACGAGTCCATGAAGAAGTTCGGAGGCCTGGTGAGTTCAACAACCAGGCCACCGGGTCTTTGGGAAGCGCCCTCCGCATTCTGTCCATCGCCGAGCTCGAGCGAGATGTTCTTGATGTACGAGAAGGGGTACTCGATCTTGTAGCCGGCGGAGTCGTTGTTGATGTAGTAAGTGACGCAGCACTTCTCGGGCGAGTAGAAGATGACCAGGTCCATCGCGCTCTGTCCGACGCGACGCCACGTGCCGATGCTCAGGGATCGGCAAGCGAAGTGGTGGATGACTAGCGGCGGGTCAGCATTATGCGACTGTGGTGCGGGAGGCTAATGCGACTCACCGACTTTGGACGAGCTGGTCTCGGTGTTGAGCAGCATGCCGCTGCCGTAGGGCATGCCGCCGGCGCGACCGAGGAAGTCGCGGCCAAGCGTCTTGCCCGACTCCATGGCCTGCAGCGCGAGGTATCGGCGCATTGATTCCGGGATGTCATTGCAGTCCTCACCACTCTCAATGCTCTTCTTGGCGATGTTCTTTATCTTTGCTCGCCTGGGCGACGTTAGTGAGGTTCGCGTATCGGAAGCGCGTGGGGAGGATGGAGCCTACCTGTTCTGGAACCAGATCTGTACCGAGCGCTCAGTCATGTTGATCTCTTGCGCGATCCGCTCGCGAACGATGGCGGTGGGAGTGGGGTTCTTGTTGAACTCCATCTCGAGGGTCAACAGCTGCTCTTGGGTGGCGCGCTGGCGCTTCTGGTTCTTCTGCTGCTGGGTCAAGGTGCTCTTCCTCGGCGGGCGGCGCGACGAGGTGGCGGAGGTCTGGCCGGGCGTGGCCGACGCCGAGGGCGACGGCGTCGAGGTGGACGTCATGTTGGCAGAGGGCGATGCGGTCGACTGCATTCGCGTGGTGTTGCAGGCGCGCAGCGACGGGGGCGAATCGGGGGTATGACTCGGTCAATGGACCCTCTGGCAGCGGGGCGGGCGGCGAGGTATATGTCTTGTCGTAATAATCGTGAAGAGAAGAGACGGGAAGGCGAAAAGGCGGTGGTGACCGAATGAATGTAAGTGCTCAGGAGAGCTTCCGGCGCGGGATCGGTACAAGGAGAGTATCCGCGAGCAGTAGGGATGTGCAACGTGCGACCAGGCGAGCAAATGGATAAGTAGGTATCAAAGCTTCACTGACTTGGAGCAGGAAGATGCTAACTGATCGGCTACTCGAGCGCGCTGGGCAGAAGCCTAAGGACTGAACGCCGGGACGGCGGAAGCTGGGGCTAAGGAGAGGACGGGCGGTGGCCCAAAAGAGACAGAAAGACGGCCGGAAGGAGTGACGGCGCCTGTAAAGAACAACAAGGGCAGAAGAGAACGTGGTGGAGATCGCACTGGCAGTCAAGATGACGATGGCAGGCGAACTCCAGGCGGGCGATATTGCGGGTGTAATGAAGTTGAGGCGGCGCTGAGGGACAGCGAGAGAAAGGGGGCCTAGCGCTCGCGAGGAGGCACGGCCGCCCACGCAGCCGCGCCATTGGCCGGCGCCGCCGAGTCATGGCCAGCTCCTCCGAGCCGGGCCCTGCACCCACCACCCGCCGGCACCGCCCGCCGCGCTCCTGCCCTGCCTCCGCGCCCTGGGAGCTGACGTCGCGCTGCCCGGCCTGGTCTGAGAGTCGCCGTGCGGCCGCCGCTGCGGTGTCGCCGGCAAAGCTCCGCCAGGCCAGGCACAGGAACCGCTGACAGGAACGCCCCAGGAACGGACGGCAGCCGCGCCGCGCCCATTGGCCCGATCAGGGTATAAATAGTTATGCAGCTACACACTGACACCGCTCGCGCGCTGCTGCAGGAACCGGCCTGGTTGGAAGCGCGTCCCGATCCAGGGCGCGTTCGGGCACAGGCCGTTGCACCGTGTCTGCTCAGGAGGCCAATCACGCGCTGCATTGTTGGAGAATACCGGCTCTAGCACAGGAACCTACCGCGTGCACGCCGCGCCATCGAGCCCGGCTCTCGCGGAGGACGACTGCGCGGCATCGCACAGGCTGCTCTGGTGCTACTCACAGACAAGCGTGGTACCACCAAGCCGCGCCTCGCCCCCGCTGCCAGGCCCACGCCGAAGCGTTGCCCGCTGTTTCACCTCTCGTCACGCTGCTTGGCCCGCCTGCTTTGCCGCCCGTCTCTGCCTCGGCGCGCTGCCTCCTCTCCGCGCACGCTCGGGCTCGACTGGTCGGATGACGCACCAGCCGCCGCGCCAGCGCGGTCAGGGGATCCCGCGAGCCCGTCTCCATTCGGCGCCAGGCCTTATCGTATCCGGCACCCTCCCAAAGCCGTGTTTGCTCCGATGCTCGAGCATTGCCCTACGGGATCTACGATCGGCTAGGATGAGTACTGCACCTCAACGCCAACGGCGCGAAAGATCTGCTCCCGTCGTTTCAGGTCGAAGCTGGCTCCCAGCGTGAACAGGAGTTCCTTGATGCGGCCCTCCCACAGCACGCCAATCTTCCAGTTCTGGTCGACGCGCGCCTTGATCACGCCCGTCACGTCCTCGTCCGGGGCCGGCGCGCGCTGCTTCCACCCGGCCCGGAGCATTTTGGCCGCCCACTCGGCCTCCGAGTCCCGCCTGCGCTGCCACAGCTCGCACCCGAGCTGCAGGTCGCTCTCGTACGAGTAGAAGTTGAAGTCGAAGCGCGAGCACAGCGCGACGTTCTGCCCGGCCTTGACCGCGTACGTAGAGGACAGGTTGCCCATCAGGGGGTTGAGCGTGAGCGTCATGGTGTAGGGAAATCCCGTATGCTGGGGTAGGGTGGTAAACCTCAGGCCAGTGCTCATGCCACCGCTCTTATTCAGAATCCCGTAGTAAAGCTCCGCTCCCGCGCTGAACATGCCGCTGACCCGCTCGGCGCTGAGAGACCTTGCCTCGTCACTGCCCGGCGTCTTGGGGTCCGGACCAAAGTTGTACAGCCCCCGAAAGCCCAAGAGCGCGCTGTCTGTGCTGTACAGGTACTCGGTGCTATATCTTCCATAGTCGTTCTGCACAACTCCGAGGATTGTCCCGCCATTATTCATGTTCGAGTCGCTGACCGCAGCTATCCGGATCTGCCGCGTAGGCGAGACTCGACGCAGGTACAGCGCCTCGAGCGAGTTCGTGGGCAGGAAAAGTCGGCCGTAGAGCACAGTCGCTGCGCGCCCCTTTAGCAAAGCCACCCGGCTGTGTTACGGCGGAGTGCTCACCTCTGCGATCAATGCGCCGGCCTCTGTGCCAGAGTTCCCACCACCACGGCTCGTCAGGCCGCCGGAGCTCTTTAAGGTGACGGTAGCCCCGTACGACATGGTGCAGGTCTATCTCGCTGCTTCTTGACTTGACATCCAGCGCCAGCGACGAGTACAGGTAGGACAGCGAGCCGTCGACAACGCCGACGGTGCCGAGGGAGTAGGACGTCGCGAGGTTCGGCGACGACAGCGACGAGAGGTTCAGGCGCAGCCCGCGAGGCGTCTGGAAGTCCAGCAGCGCTGCATGCAGGGTCAGTCAGAGTCCGCGACGGCGCAGGCGCGTTGGTTACCTTGGGCGGTGGCCGTCAGGTACGAGTACGAGTTGTCATGATTCCAGTGCGACGCTTCATAGAAGGCATTCTGCACGTAATCCATAAACCCCAGCATGTCGCGCCAGTAACATGCTGAGGAAAGCGTGCGCTGAGGGTGAGGTGGCTGCAGTGGAGCTCCCGACGGCAGCTACGCGTTCACGCTGCGGCTCGTCTAAAGATGACGCTTCCGCGCGCCATCGTGAAAACTTCCTCCGCCCGCGATAAGATAACCCTCGCCGGGAATTTTCAACACCACCGCAGCTTTTCGGACACGCTCTCTCCGCCGCCCTTACCCGCCGTCCGCACTCTCGCAAGCCGCCAAAATGCCCAAGTCGAAGCGCGCCAGGGTCGTCCACCTCTCCAAGGTCGAGAAGAAGGGCAAGGAGCTGTCCGAAAGGCTCTTCAACAATGTGCGCGAGGCCGCCGAGCAGTTCCAGTACATCTTCGTCTTCGACGTCGAGAACATGCGCAACAACTACCTGAAGGAGGTGCGCCAGGAGTTTTCCGACAGCAGGTGCGTCCGGGCTGCTGCGCGCAGCGCATTGGTGTTTGCCCACGGGCGCAAAATCGCGCGCAACTGCGTTTACTGACGCGCGTCCGCAGACTATTCTTCGGCAAGACCAAAGTCATGGCAAAGGCCCTCGGCACTGATCCTGCCTCCGAGCACCTCCCCAACCTCCACAAGCTCGCCGAGCGCCTCGAGGGCAACGTCGGCCTGTTCTGCACCAACCGCGAGCCCTCCGAGATCATCGAGTACTTTCAGAGCTACTCCCAGACCGACTTCGCCCGCGCCGGCGTTACCGCTACCCAGACCTTCACTGTCCCGGCTGGTGTCGTATACTCGCGCGGCGGTGAGCTGCCAGCAGAGGAGGATGTCCCGCTGCCGCACCCCGTGGAGGTCACTGTCCGAAAATGGGGCATGCCAACGCGCTTGGAGAAGGGCAAGGTCATGCTAGACCAGCCGTACACTGTGTGTAAGGAGGGAGAGACGCTAAACAGCCACCAGACGGCGCTGCTGAAGCTTTTCGGCGTCGCAATGGCCGACTTCAAGATCAAGTTGACTGTGTAAGTGAATATGGTGCTGACGGCTTAGGTATTTGGAAACTGTGCTGATATTTTTCCACAGATACTACAGCGCTGCGAAGCAAGAAGTCACCGAGATTGATGTCATGGAGGAGTAATTAAGTCCAGAAGCGCATATCACCCACCGGACCATAGAGTAAACTCGAGGTGTTTTTGGAGTATGGAGTTTCGGCATGCTTCCTTGGAAGCCGTTCACGTGGGCTTGGGCTTTCGATGGCAAGAGGATACCTCATTCAAAAGTTAGCGATCAGAAAATTTACGGCGAAGAATTAAGCACCGGGACTCGGCACGTGATTGGTTATAGCGTGGGCGCTGTGCGGGCCTTACAATTCCCTGTCGGCAAGGAACGACATACGAAGTCTGTCCGCATAACGTTGCAACAGCGCGTACCGATCTGAAGCATTTATTCGGATGTGAAAGCGTGGTAAGAAGGAGGCTCTTCATATCCAGCTGAATGCTTCCATTCCGTCTGCATTGCTGATGCAGCACGATACGTACCGACTTCGGAGACTCTGCTTCAGCCAACCTCAGCCATCCCGAGTCTACGCGTAGTGGCTATAGTAAGTTATGCTATCCTTTTGCACTCCACATAAAAGGAACTATGATCTGCATAAGAAATAAGTACATATCCAATCAGCGTCTTCAGCGCCGTCGCCCTCTATCATCCAACAGCCACCCCTGCTCTTAGTCTCAGCCTCGCACCGCGAATATTTGAATCCCGCTTCCCCCGCGTCAGCATTCCTGCGAGCTTTTGGCCCCCTCTCTTTGCTTTATCCGCCATCCATCCAATCAACTCCGCGGAGCCGATTTCCCTCGTATTCAACGTCAGCCATACATGTTCCACTGCAGTTCAACAAGTTCCACTGACCTATCGGCACGAGCGACTACTTCTCTAGCTAGCATCTAACTGGCTTCCTGTCCTGGGAGGGCGATGTCTGGGTTGAGCTTTTGGGAAATGGTGCCAGCGAGCCGTCGGACCAACGGTAAGTAAAAGAAAGGACAGGGGCTAACCACATGGTGATTCGCAGTATTAATACAGCATGGGGGCTTGTACTATGCTCTGGATGACACCACCATCCCTCTGGTGCATTACCTCGTGCCTGGATTAAATCAACCCAGCCTTGGACGCCAAATGATGCAGATATCTTCTCGCAGCCCCCATGGACCAACAACGGTGACCGACCTTGGAACTATAGTCACGAATATTCAAACATGGTCTTGACTGGCGTAGCCTCAATTCAGGGCACTCATGCCGGACAATCCTATATCGACAAGTTTGAATCTGTACTTGGAGCGACTATCCCTCCGGATACCACGACTCAACAATGGTCGAACATGTTGGCAATTCAACTTCATGCTGAGTCGGCATTTGAAACAAGAAAGCATCTGCACGTTCCCTAGTGCAAACTTATTCGGGAGCGACTCAGTGCTCGCGCCCCTCGATCAATCATTCATCACGACTAGACAATATTATCATGTTATCAGGTTGATGCGGGATCTAGAATGGCAAACATGCATCTGAAAATTGCTCAGCAGATTCTACATCCGCGAGAGGATCAAGAGCCACGCACCAGGAGAGCCTGTGCCCGAAGACGGTGAAGCTTGAAAATCTTTCCGAACCCTGGGTCGAGCCTGACAATTTCACGTTCCTTTCCGGCTGCACGCGCGTCATAGCTCCTTCAAGTACCGCCAATCTCAGAAAACTGAGGGAAGTTGTCGACATCGGCTGCTTCCATGCTCAAAATGCCACACACCAATTATTCAGAGCCGCAAAGTTTTCAGCTATGGGACAGGGCTATTCTGCAGACTTCCAGGCTGCGATAAGAAGAGAGATCCAGGCGCAAGTACGAACCTGACGACATATGTCAAAGCACAAACCCCCAAAAGCGTACCTGTGCCCATTGGCAATACAATTGCAGACCCTTCGCGAGGACAAACTAAACGCCCACATGGAAACCATACATTGCGGCAACGCGCCGTCCGGGTGTCCCAAGGTATTGTCAGGCGAAAGTTATGCCTTTTGGCCAGTTGAGAGTTCACGTCAGGTCCCTCGTCATTCTTGAAGGCAATGTTTCTGGAGTTTCTTGTCTGTCACATGCCCTGTCGCTGAGTGCAAGGCCAAAAATGGACCGGCAAGCTGGGAGTTGACTGGAGCGAACGACCACCTCATGGCCCAACACAGTCTAACAGAGCGTGCTAAAAAGAAAGTCACTAAGCTTCTTTCTCTTATCTGCATACTGAAAGGCCAAATGAAGATACCGATATGCTATTAGTATCTCTCTCCGTCTACTAAGAAATGTCTTCAGATAACCCTTCTGTGCACGTGAAGCAAAAATTCGTCATCGTAAAGCACAATTCACGCGGCTTCCGCCAAAAAGTCTGAGGACGTCGCCCAGGCCAATAAAGCCTGAATCTGCCGCAGGAATAAGGCAGTGAGCCAGCGACACAGAACATGCGGAGACTCTTTGTCCGCAAGACCCTGGCTCGCCCCTTCTCTCCACAAGCTAGGGTGATCGCCCTTCAGCCTCAAGCCGGACACAGAGCCACTCCGGGCTTAGGTACATATTCTTACCTCCCCCTCCTAAGATTCTCAAGCGTTTTGCAAGCCTTCCCGTCCGCTCACGGCGCAATCTCAACCAATCACCGCACACCCGAACGCCAGCCTCGCCCTTCCACACGCACCTCTCACGCCGCTTACGTTCCACCACCGGTGGAGGCGACCAATCACGATGGACGATTCGCCTTGGGTCGACGAGTACCTCACCAATTTTCAACCAGAGGTGGACAACACACAGCTACAGGGCGTCACGTGGGGCGACGGCTCCCTGCTGCCTGCTAATATCAGCTTGGGAGACATCACTAGCTTCCAGCCTGGCCAATCGTAAGTTTTAAAAAAAAGAAATCAGCTGACCACGGGGCGAAGAACCCAGCGACTTCCCGTCTTCCCCGACGAATCGGACAACTGGTATGGCAACGAGGCAATCACAGCAGAGAGATCTGGCATATTTGGTTTTCCAAGCACGCAACCTGACTTCCCCACCTCTTCTTGGCCTTTGTCGCACAATCTCGCCATACAAACAGAGACCCCCGGAGCCGCTCTTCCTCATGGTACTCTGTCGGGCAATGGTCATCATTTGCATCTGTCTTCGAACCATGCCCATTACGACGCCGCCATCACACACTTTCCGTATGATTTGATTCACCCACCTACTCCCTCAGACCTAGGTTCTGGGAATCAGTTGAATGGCCTTGCCACTCTAGCAGCTTCACCTGACAACCATCCTATGGTACAGGTGCCCAGCAGCGCAGCGTATCTGGCAGATCAGAGGCGGGGCCCAGTAGCCTTCAGCAACGAAGAGGATGTCGACGAGCAGGTGCCTCGAGTACCTAGCCCAACCTCCGGGTTCAGAGTGGTAGATGATGGAGATATCCGCGAAGGGTAAGTCCGATTCCATCCTAAAATCCATTTACTGTACTGATAATGCTGCAATAGCTTTGTCAAAGCTGACGGAGGAGGCTATGTTTGCGCCTTCCCCAAGTGCAAAGTCAAGCGCGTTTTCCCGCGTAGGTATGAGATCAGACGACATATGGGGATTCATACGCCAAAGCAGACCTTCAACTGTCCGGTCAATAGCTGCAACCGCCGCGGCCGTCGCGCCTTCTATCGAGACGACAAGCTCAAAGCTCATCTGAAGGCTGCGCACTCTGATGATGATGAGACCACTTGCCCCGTACCCGGATGCCCGGTCGGCGTCCTGCACTTGGATCTGCTCAGAATCCACATGTCTTATCACAAAGACTCGGATTTCCAAACGG
This sequence comes from Neofusicoccum sp. Z2, assembly GCA_037356115.1. Classification (NCBI taxonomy): domain Eukaryota; kingdom Fungi; phylum Ascomycota; class Dothideomycetes; order Botryosphaeriales; family Botryosphaeriaceae; genus Neofusicoccum; species Neofusicoccum sp. Z2. Next base: position 665,841 of record JBAWJY010000004.1, read on the forward strand.
TCAAGACGCTGAAGAGTTATGCTGTCGGGATACACAAGTGTCCAATGGAGAAATGTCGCCAAAAGCGCTGGATGACCAGTCGGCAGATTGCCGGACCGAACGGACACCTTGTGTCGCATGATGAAGCCGACCGTCTCTCGCAGGAATCGACTCTCAGGGACAAGTGTTTCGGTGTTCAGGGCGAGGTGATTTGCCCGATGTGCAGTCTGCCGTCGCCAGACACTGTCGCCTTTGGGGAGCACCTCGAACAGGCACACGTGCTTACCCAGTATGGCAGGGTACGTGCGATTCATGTTCGGTCTGCATCGCTGTTCAACACTAATCGTTGGGATCCGCGTGTTTGGGAGATTCCTTGCCTTTTTTGGTTAGGCTATGGACAGTTGCCCCCCTTCAGTATCATCTCTGAGGATAGCGCAAACCGTCGTGGAATCCACCTCGGTTTTCTGACGCCTTTAGAGGAGCTTTACCCATACAGAAGGCAGATCCTCCGACTGCGTCCGGACTTTCTCTCTCATCCGGTTTGCGACGACCTCCGCCGCATCCCACCCTGATTTCTTCTCTGGTACTCTATAGCTGCCTCAACGAAGCTGATCAACATACCTCTAAGGAACTCACCCCACGGGCTATAGAGGGATCGAAGAGGTCTCTCAGAGCGCATGTCTCCCTTTTTTCCTTCCCGTCTAATTCTCGATTTGCTTTCTCTTGGTACTTGTCCGAAACAGAAAAGAGCTCCAGTGCCTGCGAGTAAAAAAAAGAATCTCGGTTTTCCTGTCAGTAACGGCCTCAATATGACGATCTCCTGTCTCTTAACGCAACCTGTATCTACTTATCGTTCGTGATTCAGAATAGCTAATCTTTCCTTTAAGTTTTATTTTTCCAAACTCATGCAATGAGACGCCGCTTAGCTACCACAGCTCTAACCTGCCATTGCACCTACTCCCTCCCTTAACCAACGAACGACTCACTTAAGCAGAACAGCACTAGCACAAAGCAGAGAACACACAAAGCACATCCCATTACCATTACCTCAACACACGATACCCCCAAGTCTATCACCCACGACTAAAGATTACACCAAAGACACAAACATGTAAAGCAGAAAAAGCCCACACAACACCAAACAATAACACGCCATCCCCACAAACAACGAAAAGCACTTCCCCTATTCTTCCCAATTACCCCACCTCCCCCTCCCCCCCGTCTAACCAGAACCATTAGTCACCCACGCTTCCCACACCATGCATCCAAACACAACAAAAAGTCGCCGGCCAAACAAGTACCCTACCCTCCTCGCCAGCCAAATGCAGCCAGCCGCCATCGCTTTTTTTCTTCTTTCAGTGCGTTCGAGATTTGGAATTTGCCCGTGAAAAACGCCGTGACGAGACTTTGTAGTCGTTGTCGTTGTTGCCGTCGATTATTGAATGTCTCTTTGGAGTATCCAGTGGAAGTAGAAAAGCGTAATTATGCTTTTTCCCCCCCTTGTCTTGACTGATTGATTTGAGTGATGGTCGGTTGTCGGCTGTTGCATTCTTGATCCAAGTGATGGGAGGAGGAGGAGGAGGAGGAGGAGGAGGAGGAGGAAAGGGAGCGGCGAAAAGGCGGTTGGTTGCGTGCGGAATACGTATGTACTTTTGTCCGGTAGGTAGGGAGGTAGGTAGGTAGGTCGGTTGATGAGAAGTTGTTGCGTCGCGTTGCGTTCGTTCATAGTCCTCGATGTTGCCTTGTCATGGTATCATTGGTCGTTTGTTGTAATTGCCGTATCTCATCCTCTCTCTTCTGCTCTTCTCTTAAACGCTCCCTACCCCGCTCGCTCCCCATCCAACAATACTTATCGCTGTCCCAATCTTTGTACTCCTCTCTTGATCGCACCTAGACTACCTAATCCATCCCCATCGGCCCTTCGCTCTCTTCCTCCCCCAGCTCGTCAAACCCCCACGCTGGACCACCCGCGCCGCCGCTGCCACCACCACCTCCTCCACGCAAATCCCCCTTCTCCCACTTCTCGAACAGCTCCGCCAACTTGCCGAACTTGACCGGCTTCGTGATGACAAGGTCGACGCCGGAACGGTAAGCCTTCTCTTCATCTTTGCGAGAAGCCAGGCCGGTGAGGGCGACCACGAAGGCCGGCGGGCGGGAGGAGCTTTGCTGTTGCTGTTGAGAAGGCGTGAGCGGGGTGGAGTCGGAATCCGAGGGAGGGGATTGCGTGGGGTTTAGCTGTGACGGTTGCGTGTGGGTGATGGTGCGTTGCCTCCGCTCGATGTCGCGGATGGCGCTAGTGGCTTCGAAGCCATCCATTATGGGCATGGATATGTCTGGGAAAGGTGCTTGTGTCAGTTTTACCGTTTCTATGGATCATCGGATAAATAAAGTTCGTCTGAGAGACCCACCCATAAAGATAATATCGAACCCGCTACCCGCTTCCGCAGCCTTGGCCACCTCCTCAACCGCAACCTTCCCGTTCTCAGCCGTTGCCGCATCTGCGTAGCCCTTCTTCAGCATAAACGTCTGCAGCAATCTAAGGTTGACGGCATTGTCTTCGACAAGCAGAAGCCGCGGAGTACGTTCAGGCTGCACAGGTGAGCCAAGAGAAAGTAACGACTGCTCCAACGCGAGTGCTGCTGCAGGTGCCGTTGGAGAAATTGGTGACTGGTGCGAATCGTGGGCTCTATGTTGAAACGGAGACGGTGGCTTGAAAGGGTGAGAAGGAATTTCTTGTGGAGACGAAGAGTCAGGGGGGAAGTGGCGCGCTCGTTTGGTCGGCGAGGGCATGTCTTCGAGGGTTTGGATGGATTCAGCTGCGCGGGCCAGCGTTTTACTGCGCGGCGAGACAGTCGTGTCAACGTCCATCTGAGTCAACGCGGATGACGCTGATGTGTCGATTGGCTGGGTAAGTGGGCGTGAGTGTTCTTGAGGTGATTGCTCGGCTGTGAGGCTTTCGACGCAAGCAAGTAAGGCTTTGGCAAGCTTGTACGGTCCAATCGGACGGGAGATGGTTTGACGAGACCGGAATCCCCAATCAAGATTGTCCGAACTCCGTCGAAGAGAAGGGGAAATAGAAACATTGAGCAAGGCAAGCTCTTGTGATTGGTACCGGGTACGTATGTCGTTAAAAATCGTTCTGTCGGCTTGATCCACGATAAGGACGTCAGGATGCGTAGCCTCTTCATCAATAGAGAGGATGTTGCAGTTAAACCAACTGTGTAGGTAACTTGTGAATGACTCTTGCAGAAGAGGGTTAAAGCCGCGGAGGGCGGCGTTGAGGCGTCTCTTGCGCAATTCGGGCACGGCCTTCTCAAGAGCTATTGCTGCGGGGGATAACGGCTTCGGGTCACCCGGGGTCATTGGCACGCTGACAGTGAAAGTGCTGCCTTTGCCAAGTTGGCTCTTGACTTGAATCTTGCCCCCCAGCATGGCCACAAGGCTCTTGACAATAGACATTCCTAAACCAACACCCTGCGAAGCCAGCGTATCTTCTTGAGTGAAAGGAACGCAGAGGTGTTTTTCGAGGAATTCTTTTGACATGCCTTTGCCCGAGTCGGCAACGGTAAAGACGACCAGCTTGAGATTCGGATTTGGCTTGGCGTTGGAAGTCGGCTCTTCGCTGATCTCCTGGATGTCCAAACCGACCTTAACAAAGCCCTTCTCTGTGTACTTCAGCGCATTTCCGAGAATGTTTGTCATGATACGCCGCAGAGCACCAGGATCTGTGAAGAAATTCCAATTGTCGTGATATTTAAGGTCCAGGGTGATGGTCAGGTTATCGGTAGAGGTGGGTTTGTTGAACGTGTGGCCACCGGCGGTGACCTCCACGACCTCTTCGCACAAGGTTGCGATATTGGCGGAAGCCAGCAGACCATGGAGGTCGTGTTCTGCCTCGTCGACACTGTCCTTACTCTCCAGCGCCCATGGAGAATCCGGAATTCTATGCTTTGATTTGTTTCGTCTCCGCTCAAACTGATTAATCTTGGAGTATGAGAGAACGCTGCTGAGGGTGTCATGTAGAGTCGAACCACACGAGCGGATGCTCTCAGCCAAACCTTGCTGAAAGCTATCAAGCTTCGTCTCTCCCAGAAACTCAACAGCGCCGAGGATGCCATGCAGAGGAGTACGTAGTTCGTGACTGACGGAAGAGACGAATGACTCTTGCTGTTTGATTGCTGCTACGGTATCAATTCTGGACACCTCAGCCTCCACGGAATGGAGAAAGCCCCTGAACGGACCGAGATCTGCAGCCTCTGTAAAGACAGGGTGGACGCGGCTCGTCCAAGCAAAACATCCAGCCAAACGTTTGAGAGTCACCGGATCCGTCAAAGGAGCGAAAATCAGCTGTCGTATACCAGGAAATACAGCAGCGAGTTGCTTCGCCTCTCCGCTTGGGTCATCCGACACCAGGTTTTCCCCATCAGAAAAAGTAAAAGGGGCGCCAGAATCATCAAAATACCATACCTTACCGGCAGGATACCTCGCGAGGAACCTTCGAAGGAATCTCTCATCAATGTAGTTCCCATCGGGCGCATTGAGAGACAGATTCTTTAGCCGGGGTCGGGCGTCTGGACCAGCCACAGTTATCGCAAGTATCTCTCCGGGTCGCCTTACGAGGGTAGACTTCTGGTAATCCGCACTAGAAAATGTTCTCTCGGCGGGCCCGGAGGGATCCTCAGAGGAATTCGCGTCACTCGGCGAATGCACGCCCGCGTTCTCTGACTGTGGAGTGCGATTGCTGTTGTCCCTGGGCGAATCTTTTCTTCCGGGTCTTGGGGTCATCTCGTCTTCGAGTTCCTGTTCCCGCTTTGCCAAAGGCGTTAGAGCCCCATGGAACCCGATCATGCCGTCGACGAATAGGACGCCGTCGACATCCAAAGCATTTCTCAGGTGGACTGCAGCTCGAGCAAATGCTTCTTTGTAGGTTGTTCTCCCGGTTCCGCTGTTCGGGCCATCGCTCGAGTCGGCAGGTGGGGTTGCCTGGGTCTGCGGCAGGTCATCTGCAGCAACGTCATCGGATGCAGAGAGCACCGTTTGCGTTGCCGAGTCGCTGGGGTCTGGGTTCGGATGTGCGGTCGCAGATAGCGGAGCCGGTGCGGTGCCGCTGCTTGGAGGGGCAGCACCCGACGCGTCTTCGGGGTCGACGGTTCTGGAGTGGATGAATGAGCATACGCCATCACTGATTCTTGTGATGCGGCCTCTCAAATAGCTCTCTCGCGCCGTCTCGAGCTGGGTCATGCACTTTGCGGCAATGGACGACAGGAAGGTCAGGTCGGCGTCGAAAGATTCGGATCGGGACGCTCGGTCGAGGACGAACAGGGTTCCGATGGAGATGGCACGCTTCGTTCTGATGGGCGCGGCGGCGTAGTACGTGAGATGCGGCGGGCTCACGACACAGCAGAGGGTGGCGGCGCGGCGATCGCGGTCGAGGTGGACGGCGAGGCCGCCGGCGGGAAACAGGCGGTCGCGCGCGGCGTGCTCCAGGCCGAGGGTGCGGCGGGCCAGCGACAGCCAGGCAGCGTCGTCGGCGGCGTCGCAGGCCAGCCAGGCCGGGAGCGCATCGCCCCGGGCGTCTCCCTCTGTCTGTGCCCAGGTGCCGGCCAGCACGCGCTGGGAGCGGCCGTCGGTCAGGCTCGCGAAGGCGGCGAAGACTCCTGCAGTGGCGGTCAGGCGGGGGCCGGAGGGAGCTGGCGGGAGCGGGCAGCGTACCAAGGCGCGCGACGACGAGGTCGGTGAAGGCCGTCAGGGCGGCGCACAGCGGCGAGTCGCGCGCGAGGGCAGGATCGAAGCCCAGGTGGCGGTCACATCGGGCGGGTGCTAGAGGGAGCTGGCCGTTTTCCGAGTATCTGCGGGCGGCGCGTCAGCATAGCACGCGAGCAGAGGCGGGCGGACGCACTTGCGGAGCTCATGGGTGCTGGTGGCGCCGGGCATTCAGGCGGTGCAGCTCTGCGGGAGCCGTGTCGGGTCGGTCGAGTTACGGGCGGCGCATGGCGGTGGTGGTCGTCTCCAGCTCAGCGGCCGCCGCCTTTTGGGCGGTGCCTGACGCTGATCATTTATCTGGATGATCGGACGTGGACTTTTCGCCCGACCGTCGTCGTGACAGTGTGCGACCCCAACCCGCTTGACGTCAGCCGGCAGCTGAAAAGCCGTTAACGCGCGCGGGAAGACGGGCGGGCCCTGCCAGATGCAGCGCGCGACAGAAGCGCAGCCTGCTGCGGCTGAATCGGGCGATGCCCGCCCCTTCGTGCCTGCCCACGGCCCAGGCCGCGCCCGCCGTCATGCTGCAGTAGCGCGTCCGCTCCGGTGAGACACGCGCGACGCCCCAGCTGGAGCATCGCGCCCTCGGGTCGCCGCCGCGCGCTCCGGTCGCCCTCACCATCATCGGCGCCCGCCGCGCTGGCTCCTGGTAAGCGGTTGTTCAGCCCTGCATGGGCGCCCGTCGTCATCGCACATGCAGCCTGGAGAGAGGGATGAGGAAGCGGAGGACCAGCGGTGGCTGCGACGGAGCGCTGCGCAGAAGTGAGGTGTCGTGCGGCTGTTCCGCCCGTTCTAGGCCTGCGCGACGCCGCTGCAGACTAGTCGCTGCCTCTTTCTCGCGGCGGCCGCCCCTGGGCTGCGGCCGCGACTAATTGCGCCGTCCGCTAGACATGACACAATCGCACCCGGCGGGCGCTGTTCCGCCTCCGCCGCCAACCGTCTGTTGCGCTCGTCCGCGGGCTGCTCTCGCGCCTCAATTGGCCTTGGGCTGTGCTAATGCTTCACCCTCCCCCTCGATGAGCAATTCGCCCGTCATCTGAACTTCGATCGCCGCCCGGACTCCCCATGGCAGCTCCGCCGTCCACCAAGGTGCTCCCGAACGCCCCTTGAGCACCCTGTCCCCCGGGACATCTGCCCAGCTCAACCCTCACAGCCTCCTCACGCGACTTTCACGCCCTGTTGACAGCACGGGACCGCATGCCCGACCATGGGTCGCACCGAGCCGTCTGTCGTCATTCCCCCTCAGTCCTTCCGCCGCGACGCCCGCGCAAAGAAAGCCAAAGCCACCGTCAATCAGACCATTCCTGCCCTCCTGACCGCGTATCCTCGCGCCCGTCGTGGCATTGATGCCGCAGAGCTCATTGCCGACCCGCGGCTGCCTGAGCAGTCCGCTCGGCCTGCCCCTCCTCCCACGCCAGCTTCGAAGTCCAAGTCGAAATCCAAATCGAAGGCGAAGGCCAAGGGCCGTGCTGGAGATGAGGACAACGACGACACTGCCGAGGGAGGGAAGGGAAAGGACACTGCGGCTTCCACAGAGACCGCGGAGAAGCCGCCGATGCAAATCAGGCTTCAGGTCGCAGACACGCTCGAAGCTGCCGCGCGTCTGGCCTCAACGGCCAAGGGGACCAGCAACAAGCGACGAAGAGTTGCTGTGCTCAGCATGGCCTCCCCGCTGCGTCCAGGCGGCGGAGTGCTCAACGGAGCTACCTCTCAAGAGGAGTGGCTGTGCTTGCGCACTACCCTCTACCCGTCCCTCCGTGAAGAGTTCTACCGTCTGCCCGAAGTAGGCGCCGTATACACGCCAGATGTTCTGGTATTCCGGCATTGGGACGACGAGGCGTCCGACTTGGACAAGAAGGACAGGTTCTTCATCGACGTGGTTTCAGCCGGAATGCTGAGATTCCCGGATGTCGAGGGTGAAGAGGGCGAGGAGAAGAGATATGCCAATGCGAAGGACAGAGATCTGGTCTTGAACAAGATGAGAGCAGTGATGCGGATATTGAAGATGAAACGCGTCGATAAGGTCGTCCTTGGAGCCTGGGGTTGTGGTGCCTACGGTAATCCAGTAGGCGAGATAGCCAGCGCTTGGAAGAAGGTGCTTCTGGTTACCGAAGTCAGAAAGAAGGCAAAGAGTAGCGGCAACAGGCCGACGGGAGGAGAGGGTTGGGACGGCCTGGAGGTCGTGTTCGCCATCAAGGAGGAGCGCATGGCGAGGCACTTTGCTGACATTTTTGGGCCGGGGCTCGAATTTGAGGAGCCTGTTCAGAGTCAGCGGCAAGACAGCGTGGTCGATGATGATGGATCATTGGCCGTCATTGAGGAGATGAAGGCGAAGGTCGCTGAATTGGAAGTCCAGATGGCACAAGCCCGGATTCCGGATCTCAAGACGCGGCTCGGCACTGTGCTGAAGGGCTTGAAGGCGCAGCTCTCAACTCTCACGGGCTCACAAGAGGCTAGCGACGATGACCATTGGGCGGAAAACGACCAAGGGGATAGCAATGAGGAAGTTGAGCTTGATGATCATTCAGATCGTTACCAGCTTTCTGATGAAGAGCATGACGAGGATAACGAATGAACTGTATGGAACCGCCGCTCGTGAAAAGGGTAAATCTTGGTCAGGTGCAGCAATATCAGTCTCCTACAACCTCTCTACAAATGACATTACTCGTACATACGACGAATACTCCGAAGACGAGGCAAAACTCAACTTTGTTCTGCCCTTCTCATCGTCCTATTCCAAAGTTGGCGGGACCCATTCGGTATATCCCAAAACAACGGCACCAGCGATAGAAAAAGTATGGGTAACGAAACCACGAAAAACAACCACAGACTGTTCCGAGCATCGGTCAGGGGATCCAAGTTCATTCCGAAGAACGAGCATGTGAAACTTAAAGGGATGTAGACGAACGCCAGGCGCGTCAGCTTCGTAACCTCCCTTGCTTGGTTCATAGCCCGGGTCGTCTCGTCGATAAGGGCCTTATTCGTCAAAAACGTCGTCTCATCGTCTATTCGCGCGGACAGCATTTCGGCCCGACGTAGCAAATGCTCAAACTGCTTTTGCAATACATCCGCAACCGCATCCACTTTCTCATGTGCTGTGCTGCCTAGTCTTTGCCAGGATGCAGCTCCACGCGTTTTAATCACCTCGATATTATCCCTTATCCGCTCGGCATGCACCTTGATGGCTTTCTGCATGTATAAGAGATTCGAGAGCTCGAGCGGCCTTTGGGATAGCGCTTCGACATCAGTCGTTGAAGTCAACTTCGATTCCAGCATGTTCAAGAACTGGGTCTCGGAGAAGGCGCAGAAAGTGAAGAGCTCACTGATGGCATAGAATGGATCCCTGGAGGCAACCTTCCTGTCTAGCGACTTGCCATAGTCGAGGTGGATGAGAGAGGAACTCTGAATGAGCTTGCCTCTTGGTCGGACGTTCTCCTTGATGTTCGTTCGGTGACTCTTCAACGCGACATGAGACTGCACCTGGATCGTTGGATAGAAACATCTAGGCTTCCATATTCCGCCTGGTCCTGGTACACTTATCCATGGCCCGGGTGCGAGAACCCCTTCGTGAAGATCTCCAGCGGTGTCCATCCAGACAAGAGCCGCCCACTCTTTTCCGAGCTTCTGGACAGTAATTGTCATCCGTTGCTCGATAGCGAAGTGTGTTTCGTCGAAAACCGAAAAGCCGCGCACGATTGACTTTCCTAATCCCAAGTCTTTGTCCATATTCATCGTAAAGTTGAGATCATAGCTTCTTTTTGATTTTGCACACGCTAGCCTGAGCTTCCCAATATCGTCTGGGCTGCTCTCTTTTTTCCCGCTGGGGCGATCCCATTCTCCTATGGTGGTGTAGTGCAGATTAATGATGCCGCTTGGAGACAAGGCGGGAAGTGAGAAAGAACTGCGTCTTCCGGCATTGACGTAGAAATCCAAGTGTCTCAAGAAGAATTCGGGATCCACACCATAGGTGGCGCCAATAGTTGCAAGCCATTCCGAAGACGGCTGGCCTCGGAGGAAGAGGAGCTGACTGGAAATCGTTTGTGTTTGTCGGATGTTCTCTTCATGCCTCTCCTGCAGTCTACGCGGGCTCTGTATATGCTCGCTTGAAACATATGGTTTTTCAGATCTGTAAAAGATGTAACTGCTCACGAAATCTTCCGCAGCATTCTGAATGGAAGAGGCGGATGACGAGGCTGCACCATGCAGCTTGAACTTCATCATCAAATACGAGGCTAACTTGTCGAAGTTCTCGCCAGGATACAAGCTTGCATCGATTCCTTGCTTTGAATGCTTCAAAACAGCTTCAGCGTATTCCTTGGGCTCGACTTCTCGCTGTCAGCTTGCACTGCCGCATGAACATGCACTCCGGTCCGGACGTATACTTACGAGGCTGTACCATCGCCGATGGACTCCTCTCAAGCGAGACGAGCCCGCTATCGGCTCGCGCATGAGTCGACAGCAGGCCTGCGGGTGGACGCTGAGGGTCTGGATGCGCCATGGAGAGACATCAACACCATCGAAGAAAACATATCGCGGCATCGAGCATTTTGAGGACGGTAGGCTGCAAGCGCCATCACAGGAGACGAGGCGGCGCTTGACTGGTCATCAAGACTGCGGCACAGCAGCGCCAAAGCAGGGCGAGTCACGCTCCCCAACCACTACCCTTGCTCGCCAGCCGCCAGCTCCTGCGCACAAGGCGTTCCATCGGCCCATCGGATTCCGCCTTGCCTGGTCGTCGAGGCTGAGCAAACTCCCATTTATGCACGGCGTTTCTGCCTGCATAAGCCTGCGCGCCCGTGAAGCGCGGCTACGCGACCTATCATTGGAGTGCGGGGAAGGCCTCCGCTGTCAGCCTCGAAGCCTTGCGTTTATCTTCGCCATGGCTCCCCAATCGCGTCGACGACTCCGCCTCGTCTCCTCCCCGGGTGTTTCAGTCTACGTGCCTTCTCATTTGGCCTTTTTCTCGTTTCGTTGCTTTTCCAAATGGCTACGGGCTCGTCCCGCGGCGTGACGAACCCGGCGATGGCATATTTCGCCTCAGCCTTGCGGCAGACCAAATCATTTTTCAACTGGAATAGTAGCGATGACGTGGCCGTGCCCGACTTTGGCAGCTCTCAAACTGTCCAAGTAGGATCCTCGCGCTTTATAGCGGTGCCCACCTCAAAGGTCAAGACATGTTTTGCATCACGTAATGTGCCTGACAGCTCATCGCATTGCTGTTTAGGAGCTCCTCATTGATGACGGAACACCAAAGCTTATTACCGTCATCTATCTTGCCGACCATTCGCGCGTTACTGAAGATTGGATCACGGAGCAACTTGCGGCTTTCAGAGCGGATGACACTTTCCAGCCGGAATTCCTACACAGGATCCTCTTCACCAACTCCGCTTCAACAAGCATCGTCCTTGACGCACGAACAAAGGAAATATTGAAGGATGCGGGCGTCGGATGGACAGATGCGATTTCCTGGAAGGAAAACGAACGTCCCATCAGAGCTGGCCCTTGCCTATTCGCCAATGGCAAAGTTTTTGAACTTTGGCGGCTGTATGATGACGTTCAAGAATGTTTTGTGAGCACTATCATTCCAGGTGAATTTGTTGACCAGTTCAGAAGTCTCCCATGCGCTGGAGCCAGTCTTCACACCCTAAGCGTGGCAGTTCCGTCTCGACTTCGGAGTTCCGAAGCTCAGGAAAATCCCCTTTTCGGCCTTAGAATCGCCGTCAAGGACAACATGCATGTCGCCGGAATCAAGACATCTCTGTGCAACAAATCATACTGTGAATTGTATCCTGCACCGTCGAAGACCGCTGCTTGTATCCAAAAGTTAGCCGACGGTGGAGCCGTGGTAGTGGGAAAGACGAAGCTCGCATCGTTTGCCGCAACGGAGGAGCCGATTCAATGCATTGATTACATGGCTCCCTGGAATCCTAGAGCTGATGGGTACCAATCTCCAGCCGGAAGCAGCAGCGGTAGTGGCGCAGCCATCGCAGCGTACGATTGGCTTGACATAGCCATAGGGTCAGATAGTAAGTGAGATCTTATGCATCTGGAACATGGTGGCTAACACACCTCACAGCTAGTGGGAGTGGGCGTCGTCCCGGTCATTGGAATGGTTGTATCGCCATGCGTCCTTCTCATGGCCTCATTCCCATGGAAGGTTTCGTGCCTAGCTTCGAGTGAGAGCATCTTCGAAGGTTCAAAGTAGACAACCAAGTTTCACTGACATGGAGTCTTAGACAGTTTGACGTGCCAACGTTCTTCGGCCGTAATTTGCACAAATGTAGGGCATTTGCGGAAGCTTGGTATGGGAAGTCTTTGCTCGAACTGCAACCTGAGGTAAACGCCTACCTGGACTACCAACCGAAAGATTATCACTGATTGATATCACAGCTACCGGTGTCAATCGTCGTGCCTACAGACTACCTTTCAGTTATCGGCAATCAGGACCAGCTCGCTATAATTGAGCACTTTGTTTCTGACCTGGAAGCCTGCTTTGATCTGAAACGAGAAACACTGTCTCTTGAATCGTTGTGGGCTGAATCTTGTCCAAATGAAGCTCATGGGCTCAGTATGGCAGATTTCATGAAGGATGTGAGTAGTGCTTTATATTCGTCTTGGTATTGTTGTCTAACGTCCTCTGGCTCAAGGCTTGTCGAAATTCTTTCTGGTACGATGACTTCCACAGCATGGACCAGTTTCGCAGCGACTACGAAGACCAGTTCGGCAGAACCCCTTACGTGAGCCCACCTGTTCGGTGGCAGTGGTAAGTTGCAGGCTCTTCTTTAGGAGCAGAAAGCCATGAAGGAAACTAATATTTCAGGGATATCGCTTCCCAAATATCACAAGAAGAGCGGGATGACGCCGTCTGGAAGCTCGAAATATACCGGAAATGGTTTTTGGAGAAAGTTATGAGAGTCGGAAGCGTCAACACGATTGTCATCCTGCCGATTGAAGAGATCTCACCCCGGTATCGCGATGAACCTCCATCGTGAGTGCATTGGTTACGATAGCCTTTGTTGTTACTGACCAGCATAAAGGCGGCAATTCTACCCAGTTGGCGTCCCAATGCTCTTCTTGAGCCCGATAATGGGAAGCCCTGAGCTCACCATTCCGAGTAAGCCAGCTTGACAGATCATAGAAACTCCACTATACTGATTTTTATTAGTTGGGCAAGTGCCATACCATTCGAAGGTTACAGGACGCGAAGAGCTTTTGCCTGTCGGTGTGTCTCTGATGGCGTCACCAGGCTCCGACCTGCAGCTGATGGATTTGGCGTTGGAATGTCTCAAGCATGCCAAAAGGCCAACCACTGTCCAAACGGGGTCGACGATCTTCTCTTCTGGATGAGAGACCAGTGCGAGCATGGCGAGGGAGGCTCTTACTGCAATATCCGTTGGCTATCGGCGCAGGCGCAATGAACTTCTCTTTTAGGAGCTCAGCCTTACTTAGTTCACCGGTGGAAAACCGACCGGCTAATCGATCGCTACTATTTGCTCCACAAAAGACGTACTGTCATCACTGCATCCTACCGGCGCCGCCCGCGCGCAAGGGTGGGTGGGATGCGCGAGTTGCAGCCAATCACCGTCGAGGGTCAGCCGCGCCTGCATTTCCGTGCCTCACAGCAGCTCGTTGCTGCCTTGCTCGACTACCCCTCTCCTCAAACTTCCGGTCAAACCGCCTGTTGGAACGCAACCTTCCAGCGCCCGTATAAGCGCCCCGCTTTGCTCCGTATTCTGCCCTGAGCGGCGAAGATGGAGCCCCTCCTTCAGGTCGAGAGAGCTCAAAGCATGTAGGTTACCGCGAATCAACACTCTGTTTCGAACCTCAGTGTTTGCGCTAATTCAACTCCAGCTTCGTGCTCGTTCCTGGAGTCGGCACCAAATCGCCGGGCGAGTGGAGCGATGCGAGCGGTCAGTTGTGGCTTCTCTCTTTGCCATCTGGAATCGCCTCCGGCATTACCGCGTTTTCGTTCAACCATAACGTCACGCCGAAGAGGTTTTCTTGGGAAGATCTCATCGGTCAGGGTGAGCTGCTACTGAAAGAGTTGGTTGAATTGGACAAAAGTTGCTCGCAAGGAATATCCGCAAGCTCAAAGTCTCAAAAGCTGCCGATTGTGATTGTTGCTCATAGTGTCGGGGGTCTCGTTGTGAAAGAAGTTGGTCAAATCATAACGGAGTAAAGCTCAGATGAGGCTAACTTTCTTTATAGGCTTTACGCTCAGTATATGAGCAAAAAGCCCATTACCGAGATCTCCTCCGCACGCTGGCCGGGGTCGTTTTCTTGGGAACGCCCCATTCGACGCTCGATGATGATCCGTTCTGGGCAACCCTTCCATATGCTACCGAGCAAGCTTCCAAAGCCAAGAGTCTTACGGATGCGGAGTCTTGCGAGAGGCTGGCTGGGCTCTGCCGGCGGTTTTTCTTATCAGCGCCGGGGTTGCCGGTACTCTCTTGCCATGAGGAAATGGAAACGAAAGTAAAGACTGGCCGTCTTCGATCATCAACAAAAATACGTGTACGCATTCCACGAGTCCAATATAGGAGCCCTATAATTGAAAATCGTTCTGACTTATCATTTTGCAGATCACGCCAAAGGAATTTGTGCAAATCAAATTCCCGGATGAACACGTGCTTATGCTCAAGGCTGACCACAAAGGTCTTTGCGACGTGGACTCGAATGATCCCAACTTTCACAAAGTATGTGACTTCATCGAGACAGCGCTCGAAAACACTCGTCTGCGGGTAGATCAGGGCTCGCCCGACGGTAAGCAATCCAACAAAGGCGCCCTAAGCTTCGTAAGCTAACGGTGTTCAGGCAGCGTACCAGAAGCTTTGGCAATGCTGAGCATGCGAGAGCCCAGTGACAGCGAATCTTTGGAACCGCAAGAAGATTATGGTAAGAGCAGCACAATTTCTTGTGCGAGGATGGGCTCTTTTACTAAATTTCCCGAAGATAAGAGCCGAGGAGGCGGCAGCTCCTCGAACCCGCCAAGTGACCCACTTGCTACTCGGGGATCCTCAGATGCTCCCGTTGGAGACGTACAAGATATACCGAATTTCACATCCGCCCTCCCGAATCCAAGACTGCCCTGCTACATTATCCCTCCCGACCGAAACCCTGTGTTTTACGGAAGAGAAGACGTACTCCAAGAACTTGACAAGATATTTCTTCAGAAGCCTGATGACTCACAATCCGACTCATCTTCCGGCAAGGAGTTGACCATGTTTGCATTGGTCGGACCCGGCGGCATGGGCAAGACACAGATCGCTACGGAGTTTGTTTACTCCTACAAGCAGCATTTTGACGCTATATTCTGGGTTTATGCTGATCAGTTTGCCAAAGTCTCTGATGGATTCTCCAAGATAGCCTCTAAGCTGAAACTGGTCCCTGAAAACTCATCTGATGCCAAAGACCCAGTCGTTGTCCGCGAGACCGTCAAAGGTTGGATGTCCAATCCAGTCAAGTCCTACGAGACCACGGAAAACAGGACAGAGAAGGCTTCATGGCTTCTGGTATTTGATAACGCCGATGATCCAGACATCCTTGGAGATTATTGGCCTGTGGATGGGCCTGGCCATGTTCTGCTGACAAGCCGGTATCCTCTCCGTCTAAATGGAATCGAAAATAAAGAGCTTCCGCCATTTTCTCTGGAACAGGCTATGGACTTTCTTATCAAACTGACTCAGAGAGAAGATGAGGAGGAAGATCGAAGCGCCTGCGAGGAGGTCGTGAAGAGGCTTGGTGGCCTTCCTTTGGCAGTAACCCAGATGGCGAGCATTATCACGCGAAGAGATCTTACGTTCTCCGAATTCTTGGCTGCATACGATGAGAGGGAGAGCCAAGAGGAACTCTTTGCAACCAAGCTGGAGAATCCGCTACGCCGCAAGCTGTCTGTATACGAGCATACCTTGGCATCCGTATGGGCTTTGGAAAGTCTGAAGCATGGCCGCGCTCTCCTGGATGTGCTGTCTTTTTTGGATCCTGATGGGATTACTGAGGAAATTCTCGTGGTCTTTGTCTCTCACAAAAGCCTTTCTTCAGGCCCTCCACTGCTGCATGATTATCCACGCACAGTAGCCGAATATCAAAGGGCGAGGATTGAACTGGTACAGTCATCTCTCATCACTCGGGAAAGAAACGCAAAAAAGGTATCTGTGCACCGCCTTGTTCAAGACGTCGCCAGGGTAAAAATGGCCAGTCCTCGCCTGAGATTAGCTTTCGCTACCTGTGTTCACCTGCTTTCGGCTTGCTGGCCAGCTGAGGGCTTTGGCTGGCGCCACGGTGTTGCGAAATGGTCAGCTTGCGAAGAGTTGTTCCCGCATGTGTTGAAGATGATGGACCATTCTGAGAAAATCGAAGGATTGGAAAATGATCTTTACGCGGACTACCAGTTGGCCAAACTGTTGACAGCTGCTGGATGGTAAATGTGCTGACCAATTTTGTATTTGTTCTGTACTAACGTCACAGGTTTTACCACGAAAGCGGGAACTCGCTGGAAGCACTTCCATTCTTCGAGAAGGCTCGATCAACCGGCGAAAGTCTGAAACCCAAGTTGGCAGAAGAATCTTTCACCGGTGACAAGAGTCCAGTTTCGACCGAGGACGTGGAGGCAATGCTGGCCGAGATACACCACAATATCGGTTGCGTGGCCACCGAAACGAACAAGCCCGCCGATGCCATCTACCACTTCACGCTCTTCAACAAGATGGCGGCTGAGGAATCTCGTGTCAATGGGAAAGACAAGGAATACGCAATCTCCTGGAATGAGTTGGGCATCGCGCACATGATGAATCAAGCATGGAAAGATGCTGAGAAGTGCTTCTTGCAATCTATCGATATCATGAAGAAAGTGGACGCCTCAGCTAAAGAACAAAGATCTCTTCCGGTTGTCAACCTCGGCTTATCATATTGGCTTCAAGGCGGCCGGCTCGAGGAAGCAGATGCTGTCCTAATGGCTGGCCTGAGTGACAGAGAGGCCAAATTCGGTACAGACGATCGAGACTCCTTCATGTAAGTTTTACAGTACGCCTGCCGTAGTCTATTCTAATTAGATAAGCTAACATAAACACTTTCATTGCTTAAAGAACCGGGAGATTCCTTCACGCCATCGGGAATGTTAAAGCAGATCTTGCCAAGCTCAAGAAGGACGACAGACTGGTTGAAGAAAGCATGCTTTACCACAAGAAAGCTCTGAGGCACTACAGAGACACGCTCGGCAAGAATCATCACCGCACAGCAGATACCTGCGTGAAGGTGTCCGACCACTGCGTCCGCCAAAATATGTTAAATGAAGCAATGTTCGTTTCCGCTCCCCTATGTTTGTGTTGAAGGTGCACTGATTGATATATTCCTCATAGGTCACTGCTCGATCAAGCCCTCAAAGTCTTCACTGCCCGGCCCGTGTACCAACCTGAACGGGCTCGAGCGACGTTCAAGAGGAGTCACGTCTTGGAGCTCCTTGGCCGGACGAAGGAGGCCATCGTTGAGCGGGAAGTCAGTTTCCACATGCTTCAAGAACTGACGGATCTTGGAAAGCAGACTGTGGATCAAGTATCTGACGCGGACTTTGATGAGGCGATCGTGTTTTGGTCCAGGTAGCGGTCCTCTCATGAAAGGGAGAGAAAATGGAAGCCACACACCATGACTTACTTGCCAGATTGGCAATATGTGTCTCTCCATTGGTCCGGTGGTGAGGGATTATTCTGTCCCTTGGAATTTTTCTTTCGATCAAAATTATGGAGGCTCTGCTTACACACACTTTGATGGGGCCAGTAATTGTCACTCATGCCCACGCGATCCACCCGTTGAATGAAAAGGTATATGCGCCACATAAATGCAGTTGATGCGTTTGCTCAAATATCCTTCAGTCGCATCCCCCAGCTCTAAACCAATTCCAGCTTCAGAGGAGCTAACGACGTTTCCATATACAAGTTGCCTGGTTTTCTCGTGCTGAGATCTGGCTCCCGGCTTTTCGAACTGAAGTCGCAGCGAGTATACGCTTGGATATATTTTCGGCAATTCTCGAAAATGTCATTCACTGACTCGCTGAACACTTGTTCCGTTATTGTAAAATTGGTATTAATGTTCGCAGAATCATCTATCAGATTCCCAGGCGGTCTTTTGTCTTCAATGGGCTCCAAGATCCGCGGCTCCTTGAACAGAATGCCAAATGCAAGGATTGAAGGACCTTGATGGAGCCGAAACATGGCGGAATCGTCATCACTGCCGACAATAGCTGTATCATGAAGCTATTACTGACGACTATAAGGAGAAGAGGGACGCAAAAGATCTAATAATTGAGGATTTCCAAACCTTGATTGCTTTCCGGTGATGCAAAGCGGATGGATTTTTGAATGAGGATTTAATGAAAGAAGTACTTTCGTATACAAAGTGCATTCTATGAGCAGGTCGATTCCAGCGATGCTATCAGCTGCACGAACTGCTAGCACCCTTGAAATGCTCCTGCAACGGCGGGAATCTGTCAGCATCAGGTGAGCTTTTGTATTACATTGACTGAAGACTGATTTGCTTTCTCGCTCGGGAAGTAGCCAATCCGGAAGCGTGCGACATTAGTTCATAAAGATCAGACAGTCGACGGCCAAACCTAAATTGTATTCTCAGAAGGTAAGCCTGTGCATGTTACATGTGCACCTCATCAGCGCCTTTGCAGAACACAGACAGTCGATGTGTTGCTGACCGAATACGACGACGGAGTGTCGTGCGATGTATCGAGCAATGAGGACCCTCGCGTCCGGCTTCCTGCGGTACAGATTCCGGACGGTTCCGGCCAAGCCTCAATGGACGCGCATACATGTAGTCAGCCCTTACTGCGTTAGTGTAGTCTTACCGCTTCTTCTCTGGCACTTAAACCCATTTCCCCTCATTCTCGATAGCTGTCCTTTGGTCTATGGTGAAGATTTTCCGTTGCGCAGAAGGAACTCTCCCATCCACTACATGAGCGCTTCCAGCCAATCGTGAAACTCAATGCACTTCAGCGC
Organism: Neofusicoccum sp. Z2; assembly: GCA_037356115.1. NCBI lineage: Eukaryota > Fungi > Ascomycota > Dothideomycetes > Botryosphaeriales > Botryosphaeriaceae > Neofusicoccum > Neofusicoccum sp. Z2. Next base: position 684,578 of record JBAWJY010000004.1, read on the forward strand.
TTAAATTTCGAGACACAAGGCCGTAAGCGTTTCCCCAACCAAGTCTCAGGCCCAAAGCACCGCTGAAACCTGGCTGAAGGGCCCATTGTTCTCAGCCCCGAATCCTTTAGAACAGAATCGGGGCAGTTGAAATACCCCGTCCAAGCGCGGTGGAGAAAGAAAGTGCATCGATCGCATTGATTTTCCCCGGACACAAGACTTCTTGATGCAAAAATAAAAAACAATGAAAACCTCAAGTCATCATCCAACGGCTGCCGGACTGGCCCGCAACTTCAGAGAAGCAAGACTCTTTCGCAGGATACTCAAGTCGCAACGCGCTTCTACGTACAACGTTCCCTCTCCGATAGATCTCCAATACCACAGAAGACTAGAATATGGCTCCGGGAAAGAATCACCGACCACTGAGCAAAAGTCGCCTACCCACACAATTACGGAATTGGAAACCTCCCCGACCCCCGTGAACCGCACCGTTCACGGAAGTGCGAACGCCATCGCATCACTTGGCAGTCAGTACCTCCCCACAACAAGCACCCCATCTTCCTCCAATAACTAACAGCAACCCCAACAGCCACAGTCCTCCACCCCCTCCCACCAATCCACACCCGCCGCCGCCGCCGCCCATGCGCCGCCACCCTCGACCTCTTTGACCCCTCCCCATCCCCCTCCCACACCCCCTCGCCACACCAAAACCCCCTCCGCCCAGCATCACCAAAGCGCCGATCCGGCAGGCACTCCCCTCCTCTCCCTCCAACCCCTCCACCCACGCTCACCAAACCCGCCAAAGCCCTCCTCCTCGACCGTGACCGCGAAACCCTCTGCACCTCCTCCACCCCCCTCCCATCCAACAGCACCCAGCAGCTGCCCACAATCAGAGAAGAAGCGGCACCACCACCACCACCAGTCGGAATACTGCGACGCCGGGGGACCAGCGATAGCAGCAGCACCAGCAGTAGCAGCAGCACCAGCAGTACCACCCGCTCCCGCTCCTCCAGCACCACCAGCACTAGCACTAGTACCAGCAACACAACCCGCCACGTCCACTTCCTCCCCTCCGACATCCTCCTCTCGGACCTCAAGCACCAGCACCACCAAAACCAAAAAAAAAACCAGAAGCGAAACCCCCACCGCCCTCCTCCAGGACAGCAGGGATGGCGCTGGGATCCGATGTTCTTCCAGACGGTGATTTTCTCGCTGATGTTGGTGCTTGCGATTGCGGAGGTGATCGATTCGATACGGTTGGTGTATGTGGGGGCGTTTTTGGTGGGGTGCGGGGTTGCGAGGGGGGTGCATGTTTTTTTGGTGATGCCGGGGGAGAGGGGGAGGGGGAGGGGGGTTGGGGGGGAGAAAGGAAGGAAGAGGGGGTGAGAGGTTGGGAGTGCTTGATCTGCTATGTGGGGGGGTTTTTTCGAAGCGGCGGCTTGGTCTTGTTGTAGAAGTGTGTGTCGTGATGAATTAACGCCAACGGTGAGAATGGATGAGAGGAAGCAAATATTGAGCATTATATGGAACGACGATATCACTCACTTCATCCTGAGAATAATTGAGAAGAATATGCCTTTTCTTTGTCCATGTCTACATATTCTTCTAGCGCAAGCCAAGAACCTAACAACACATATGGAATCTTGGCTAACGAGAGTACCAAGGGTTCTCGAGCTGACTGGTACGAGAACGACCGGTACCGCTTCCCTTTTTTCGGCTCAAAGGGACATCCAAAGCTCTCCTCCAGCTCTTGCCATACATACTTCCCACCACCTCCCCGACATTAAGTATTTTGCTTGGACCAGCCAAAGCGGGAGTGAGCGTAACCAAAGTAATAAGAATAAGAGACGTAAAGAGAGACGTAAGAACTGAATGGTGAGAAAGAAAGACGTCCACGCTTCATACTCGTACACATGCTCTCATATAGACAGAAAAGAGGGGTTAAAAGGAAAAAATGAAAAACGACAAATATTAATATACCGCTTCACAACCAACGCCGTCGCCATGCAATCAATCAATGATGCTCAATGATGCCGAAACCCATGCACGCAAAGCAACAAGACTCTAAGAGACAAGAAAAAAAAAGGAAGAAAATATGCAACTTGGGTATCACCATCACTTACCATCTCTCACAATCAACACCCATTACCCACCTACGGGATCCCCTCCCTACTCGCATAAGCAACCGCCAAATACAAGTCATCCCCCCTCCGCGTCGGCGTCAATCTCGGCACCCAAAGCGGCGTCTTGATCTGGACATCGCCCTGCCCACCGCCCTCCCACTGCGGCAACGCCGCGCTGCTCTTCCGCGCCTGATCCGGATCGGACGGCTCACCCACGGCTGTCGTGTGGATGATCTGCCGCTCCGGCGTGTGCGGGCTCGGTTTGCTGCGCTGAGCTGGGCTGGCTTGCTTGCTGTTGCCGCCGGCCGGCGTGTTCGTGCCGCTGTCGATGAGGAGGCCGTTGCCTTCGCCGCGGCGGCGGGCGAGGAGACCCTGTGGCTGCTGCTGCGACGAACCCGGACTGCCACCGGAAGGCGAGCCGCTGCGCGACCCAGCTACGCCTTGCTGCATGCGCGGGCTGGGCGTGCCTATGCGCGCTTGTGCTTTGGGGCTGTGGCGGGGCACGGCTTGGTTGCTGGCGCGGGGGACCTTGGGGTACTTGATGTCCGAGATGGGGGACTTGTCTGGTGCCTCCCTGTTGTCGCTGGCGGCGACAGCAGTACCTGCACCGGGACCACCACCGTCACCGACGCCACCGACGCCATTCCCGTCGCGGCCGAGCTGCTTGGTTTGCGTTTCCTCGTCCTCGGGTGGAGTCGGGTCGTCCGGAGAGGTAGACTCGAAAGACGTCATTGAAGCGGACGAAGTGGAGCGCTGGGGCACGGGTGGACGGGGCCGTTGCTGGTGCTGGGCGCGCGGAGGACTCTGGGGTTGAGGTGGGAGTGGGGGGCGGGGGTAGCTGTAAGGCTTGTATTGGCTCTTGGACGATGCAGACGGTTGCGTAGTGCTAGTAGGCGGCGGTGGGTACTGGGCTAGGGAAGCAGGTGGATACTGGACCGTTTGCTGCGGCGGGCCCTGTTTGTCGGCGGGATGATGCGCATACGACGGCTGTAGCGGCAACCGGTTTGGAACCGTTGGTGGAGACATGGTCTGAGCTTGCCGTTGTGGGGACCTTGCTTGGGGTGGCCCGGCAAACGACGCGCCGCTGCCGTGCCCGTAGCTCTCCGGTGGCGTTTGCATGATGCTTGTCGGTGGGCTGGTATAGTATGCCGGGATGTACGAGGAGCTGGCGGTGGAATTGGTGCCGGTGAACTTGGTACTGCCGCTAGACGAGCTTGAATGCGGATCCGGCGGTACTATCCGAACGCTCTGCCTCTGCGACAGTGGAGGGGCTTTGACAGCTGCGTCAGGAGGCTTTGCTATCCTCAACGGTGACGGGAGAGGCGGAGGAGAGGGTGTAGGCTGACGCGGGTACTGTCTTCCTTGTGGCGGGATCTTGAGGGACAGCGACGGTTGGCGGGTATTCTCCGGACTCGCAGTGTACTCCTGTGCGAACTTCGGGGGAGGTCTATAAGGTCTAGCAGGCGGAATTATTGGAGGCGGTTGCTGGCGTGGGGGCACCTGGACGGCACGGGCTGGATGCATGGATTGGCGGACGGCCGTATCTTCTTCGAAGACCGTCATCGAGCTGTCCGGACGGGAAGACTTTTTCTTCTTCTTCGCTATGAACGGTGCGCTCGTAGGAACTGGGACTGGAGCTTGGCGAGGCACCACCGGTTCAGGCTTGTCTGGTAGCAGCTGCGAGACGGTCCTGTTGCTAGAAAAGCTCGCTGGAGATGCCACAGGGGTATCCTCGCTGATGGCAAGACCGATGTTTTCCAGAGGCGTAGGAGCCCGCTGCCTTAGAGGAGACGTAGTGTCGATGCGGATCTGGGGAACCCCTGTGCCAACACCCCCGCCATTCCGTGGATCCCTGCGGTTGCGGGGAGGAGAAGGGAACTGCTCAAGAGCCGTTGGAGACGCAACGTTGTCATGTGACGGAGGTGTCAATGCGAACATGGACCTGTCTGGCTTCTCTGACGGATCCGCCAGTCTCTTTTTGTCACGCCTCCGGAGACATGCAAGCAGGTACAGAACCCCGACAGCCAGACAAACTGCCGCGACGCTGGCCACGGAAATGCCAATGATCTGCGCGGTGCTGAGTGAGGCATTGTCCGAAGACGGAGTAGCGGCTGCAGCTGCAGTTGCAGACGAAGATGCGGCCGACTGGGTGCTGGTTGTAGTCGCAGCAGTAGACGTAGCAGATGTTGAAGACGAAGTCGTCGTTAACAAAGAAGTACGGGAGGTTGTGCGGGACGACGAAGACGTCGAGGAATGCCGAGTGGATGTCGAATTGGCCGTTAATGCGGTTGAGCTAGCTCGCGTCGAGGCGGCAATTGAGCTCGAGTGGTCTGATGAGCTCGTGATATGGGCGGTAAAGGTCAGAGTGCTGTGTGTAGCAATCACAGAACCTTGCTGGCCCACGCATATTGCATACGTCGACGCGAGACCCGACGTCGACGACGGACACGAGGTCACAGCACAGCCATATGCAGCCTCGCCCAAGGTAAGACCGGTGGTGCTATACTGGGAGCACAGACACTCCAAGTCACCGGAACTCGAGCACGCCAACGGCCACTCGTCGAAGAGGATCTCCTCGAGACAGGCCTGGGCACATTGTGGAACAAGCGCCTGGAGAGTGGTGGGCAGAGACAGCGACGACGAGGTCTGGGTCGATGTCGCAATGGAGGAGGTGGCTTCTGGAAACGCTGAGGCAAGAGATGGCGTAATGATGAGGAACTTTTTATGCAAGGCGGGAAACATAGTTTTACAGAACTACACGGGGTCAGGTCTGGCCGGCGGTCGCGGGCTGGGGCAGCACGAACCTGGAAAAGGCCTGGGCGGCTTATTACGACATTGAGCTGAAGGAGCGTACGAGTCGGGCAGGAATATTAGGAGCCGGTCAACGGCTGTGGAGGGAATGCAAAAAGACAGGAAATGAAAGGGACACAGAAAAGAGAAAAAGTCGAGGGAAAACGTCAGACAGGAGTCGCGTCAAAGAGCATGCAGGGCGACAGGCGCTGAGGAGCAGGTTTGTTGATATGTACTCGGAGGCGCTGGTAGCAAGCGCCCAGCACGGCGACGGCTATTTTGCGCGCAGGCGCCGCGGTGCCGTCATAGGGCGCGGGCTGCACATGGCTGCGCGCGGTGCCTGCAGCTACGCGCCGGGCAGAGGCAGGGCGGGCAGCCGTTGGCTCGAGGCGGGCGGTGGATGGTGTTGGTGTACAGTGTAAGCGCTGGGCGGCGGAAGCGGCAAGCGGGCCCCGCCACGCAGGCCACGCCGGCGCTTAGCGACAGACAGAAAAGCAGCCGCCCGCCCACAGCGACTGGAACCTCGCGGCCGCCAGCGCAGCGCGCGCCGGACGGACTAGGTACTTGCGGACGGGGCGAGCGACCGGCGAAGCGCCGTGCGCAGTGCCCACGCATTCCACGAAGCTCAACACCACGGCCGCCGCGCAGGGAGAGCCCGGCGACGGAGCGCCCTCCGCTCGCACGGCGGCGGGTCTGCAGCGCTCGCACCGGCGCACGGCAGCCATTCGACGGCATGCATGGCATTGCTGCGCTGTGAAACACGATCTCCGGGCGGTCACCGCTGCTCGGCTTACCTGCTGGCCGCGCAGCGTTGGCAGAGGCTCTCGCAGGCACGGGCGCGCGCGGCTGGCCGGGAGCGGTAAGCCGCCCGCCGGCTGCGTGCCAGGCGATGGCGTGCAGCGGGCCAGGAGGCAGAGCGAATCAAGGGGTGTGCGCGCCACGTACCTACAGCGGCGGGCAGGCAGCTGCAGCAGCGCGTGCGGCGGGACGTGGGATTTCTCCCTCGTCTTCTTTTCGCCCGCAGCGCGTCCGCCGGCAATTTCGACGCGTCGTCCTGATAAGCGGGCGGGCTGCAGAGCGTTCTCGAAGCTTGTAGCGGCAGATCATTCACATGCGCAGACACGAAGGGCTGCGGCGGACGGGCCATGATCTGTATGGCAGGAGATACGGGCCCCATTCTCACGCCGGCCGGTCCAGCGGCGGCCGTGTGCTCGACGACCCGCGCTCCGAGAGAACCGCCGCCGTCCAGCAAGCAAAATTGCGCAGCCGCCCGCCGTGACCGGTGCGGGCGCGGCCAGCTAGTGCCTGCGGGCATGGGGGTGGAGCTGCCGCAGCTGCGCGAATGGTGATGGACGCGTCCGGCGCCCGCGACGAGCCCCATCGGCCCCGTGCGACGCGGTGGGGAGAGCTGGGAAGAGGGAGGCTGCCAGAATGCTAAGAATAACAGGCGGTTCGTCGAGCCTTTTGTGGGTCTGCCAAACCCGCTCCAAGAGCCTGCCACCCGGCGATACCCGTTCGGGCGCCTCCCTGTCTGCGGTGATGCGATGGCGACCCCAGGCCAGGGAAGACGTGCGAGCCGGCGCTGCGCCTAGGAGCCCGCGTGGTGTTGTGTGCCTTTTTAGGGCCGCCCTGATCACCACTCCCGACGCTGCCGCCGGTATTCACAGTCGATCCCGCCGCTGGCACGCCCTCCTGCACTGTCGCGCCCATTTAATTGCTCCTCTGACTCCTCACCACCCGCGCATTGTGAGACCAGACCCCTCCAGTCCCAGGTTGAGGCCCAACTATACCTCGAATCTCGCCTCGCGTCTTTGTCCTGTGCGGTGCCCACTGTGCCCACCCTCCACGTACATCCGGACCCATACACCGCCGCGAAAGAGTGGTCGAGAGCGTAGATCCGACCCTCCAGCCTGTCCCGACACGGTCTTCTTTGTCGCGGCGTGAGCAAAAACGTCATAGCTCCTCCGTATCCACTTTCACATATGAACCCCCAATGGGACCTCCACGCCTCCGCCGACGACTGGCACCTCTTTGCGGAGATGTCCTCGCAGCCTAGCGACGGGCCGCTCAACGGCGACGGCGCCAATGACCGCACCAGCGTCGTGCCTCAAATCGTCACTGACGGCACCAACTCGCCCGCCGAGCCCTCCTCCGGCACCAGGCCAAGGGGCAAGCGCGTGGGCTTTACCTCCGCGCCCTCGTCCGGCGACGACACTCCCAGTGCCGAAGGCCACCTCCAGCCGCGCCCTTATTCCACCTACGGCGCTCTCCCCTCCAACCCGACCTCAGGTGCAACCACCCCTATCGGAGACGGATACCTGTCGCCCACCCCCACCCGCCAGAGCGCCCCACCGGCTCCAGAGGAACTCGTCAATGCCGTGCACAAAGCTTTCGGGCACCCGCTGCCCGCCAAGCCCAAGCCGGCCATCCGGAAGACGCCTTCGCTTCGTATGAACCCCTTTCGCTCGAGTGAAGAGTCGGATGATGAGGACACGCCCGCCAAGAGGTCGAGGAACGAAGCGCTGGATCGAGCCAACAAGTTGGCCAGAAGCGTGGGAAGTGCGTCGGCGCCGTCGTCCAGGAGGAATTCGTTCGAAGAAAAGGCCGAAGCCGGACCCTCGAGACCCAGGATATCCACTTCGGGATTCAATGACCGGGGCCGCAGAGAGGCGTACCTCGAGGACCTCCAGTCCGGTGATGAGGATGATGCCGCTGCGAAGCAACAGCAGCAACAGCAGCAGCAGCAACAGCAACAGCAAGATCCCAGGAACAGCACGCTGGCCGAAGCGAAGAAGCTCGTGAGGTCGCACACGCGGAAAGGGCACACCCGTACCTCCCTCCATGCCGAACCGGCCCCCTTCATTTCCCGGCCCACGACGCCGACGATAGAGCAGAACTTCGACGACTATGTTCCGCAGCCGGCCAAGTACCGTGGAGGTATCTTGGGCGCTCTGCTCAACCTGCAGAACACCCAGCAGCAGCAGCAGGGGGCTTGGGGCCACTCTCGCACCAACAGCAACAACACGACCAACAGCGGTACTCCCACTCCAGGCGTCACGCCAGCCATCACGCCTCAGCATTCCCCGCCGACGTCTGGAACCAACACCCCGGTCAGCCTCGGCCAGAAGAAGCACTGGTACCACCGCGGTCACCATGAGCAGCAGTCGCAGTCGTCACTTGCCCAGCTGGTTGGATCTTCGTCGATGCTCGCTTCCACCAGCGTCCGCGGGGACTATGGCGAAGATGTGACGCAGAAGCTGAAGCGCGCGCAGCGGCCCGGCATGGGCAAGCGCTCACGCAGCGGCGGCGCCATCTCCAGCGCCATGCAGCGATTGAGCAAGCCTCGCCTGGAGGATGAGATCCGCATCACGGTGCACATCTCCGAGGTCATGGCCCGTCAACGCTACCTGATGAAGCTGTGCCGTGCATTGATGAAGTATGGCGCGCCGACGCACCGTCTCGAGGAATGCATGACCATGTCCGCCCGCGTGCTCGAGATCGAGAGCCAGTTCCTGTACATTCCCGGCTGCATGATCATCTCGTTCGACGACTCGTCCACCCACACGACCGAGGTCAAGCTCGTGCGTGAGACTCAGGGCGTTGACCTGGGCAAGCTGCGCGACACGCATGCCTGCTACAAGGACGTCGTTCACGACCGCATCGGTGTTGAGGAGGCAACTCAGCGTCTCGACGAAATCCTCCGACGTTCCCCGAAGTTCAAGCCTTGGTACCTCGTTGGTGTCTATGGCTTGGCGTCCGCCTGCGTTGGACCGTTCGCGTTCGAGGCCCGCCTGATTGACCTGCCGATCGCCTTCCTGCTGGGATGTCTGGTTGGCTTCATGCAGCTCATCGCCGCGCCGCAGTCCAACCTCTTCAACAACGTCTTCGAAATCAGCGCCGCGGTTCTGACGTCCTTCTTCGCGCGTGCCTTCGGTTCGATCAACGGTGGAAACCTGTTCTGCTTCTCCGCGCTGGCGCAGAGCAGCATTGCCCTCATCCTGCCCGGTTACATCGTTCTCTGCGCGTCCTCGGAATTGCAATCGAAACATCTGGTCGCCGGATCCGTTCGCATGGTGTACGCCATCATCTATTCGCTGTTCCTGGGCTTCGGTATGACCATCGGTATCGTCCTGTGGGGCGTCATGGACAAGAATGCGACGTCCGCGACCTCGTGCAGCAACCAGATGTCGACGAACTGGACCTTCTTCTTCGTGCCAGGCTTCACCATGTGCCTGTGCATCATCAACCAGGCCAAGTGGAAGCAGATGCCCGTCATGGTCTTCATCTCGTTCGCCGGCTACGTCGTCACCAAGTTCAGCAGCGAGCGCTTCAAGGGCAACACGCAGATCAGCAGCACTCTGGGCGCGCTGGCCATCGGCGCCATGGCGAACCTGTACTCGCGTCTCGGCACCAAAGCTGACAACTTCTTCCTCGACCTGTACGAAACCCACCTGCGCCCTCGGTACCGCGTTTTCCGGCGTAAGGTCCTGGGTAAGAAGGAGGAGCTGCGTGCCTCGTACAAGGTCGCCGAGGAGGCTTTACCCGCGTCGTCCAGCGCATCGGTCATCTACACTCCTCGTGCTCGCAAGGTCGGCTACGGTGTCGCTGCCGCCGCTATGCTGCCCGCCATCTTCGTCCAGGTGCCGTCCGGTCTGGCTGTCTCCGGTTCCCTGATCTCCGGTATCACGTCTGCCGACCAGATCATCCACAACAGCACCGGTACCACGACTCTGTCTGCCTCGGACACCACCGCGTTGAACAGCGCGGCTTTCACCGTTGGTTACTCTGTCATTCAGGTTGCCATTGGTATTACTGTTGGTCTGTTCCTCAGTGCCTTGGTGATTTATCCGTTCGGCAAGAAGAGGAGCGGCTTGTTCAGCTTCTGATCCAATATTAAAAAAAGAGGAATGGAGGGAGCGAAACTCGAAAAAAGGAGGGGAAACAAAGAAAAAGCCAAGTCGGCTACTTACAATCATCGTCATCGCTGGTCGATCATTCGTCTCTAGATCCTTTTTCGTTGGCAAATCTTTGCTAATTCTTGCATTTCCACACCCGTACGAACACAAGATTGGCAGGCTCTCCAGGATTGTCCTTTCATTTTGCTGATTTAGCGTTTCTTTGAGTATCGTCCCTTGTTTTTCCATCGTCATGACCTGAGCGTTCATTTTGTTGTACCGGTCTCGTCTTTTCATTCTGTGTCGTCAATCGCTCATTTTCAGCGAATATTGCTTCTTTCTGCTCGATACCACCTTCATTCTTTTTCATACTTACCTGCGCTGTCTCGTTCACTATCAATTAGACCTGGAAAGCACAGCATATAGATTGGTGTTCTTGGGGAAAGGTGGAGGGTGAAAGTTTCTGAATTCTCTTTCTTTCTCTGCGGGGGGGGACCAGCATTGGCATTAGAAAATTTCCTTAGGTTTCTCTTTTCCAGCACATGTTTAGCGTTGTTTCGTCCGGCCCAATTCTTCATTCTGCACTGAGCGTTCGTCGTTCTGGCGTCTTCTTCGCTTTCTGTCGTTCTCTTGTATTGAAGCGCTGCTCTTTTCCTTTCCTGATTCTTTTGGTGCTGTTGCTGTGGAGCATCTCCCGGTGTTGTTGCCTCTTTTTTCTGGTCTTATGTTTGTCATGACAAAAGGGAAGGAGCTGGTTGTTGGATAACGTCGTCGCAAAGCACATTGAAAGTCTGGCACTCGTCTGGTTTTATTATTGGCTGGGGCGTACGCGATCTTTGAATTGGAATCGAATCAACTTTTTGCCGGACAAACGAGCCGTTCTATTTTTCCGAATGCTTGTTTCCGTGACCATGCTGAGTATAATGAGCTATCCGCTCAACATCTGTTTCTCTCTAAGACATCCGAGGTTAAATAAGTGTCGATCCTACACCGTTATTTGCACTAGAGGTTTAGCGGGCCACAAACTACTCACCTGTCAAATGACTCCGGGTGATAGGCTATAAAAGTCAACAACTCAGAATCCCGGGTTCTCTGTGAGACCCGGACTCCGGTCGTCCTGGCCAGGCTCTTTTCCAAGCCGGATAGAGGCCGGATAGGACCGCGTGTCGGATGAGGCTCTCCTTTCCCCTATCCGATGCATGACGCACCACCGCAAAGCCGCGTGTAGGGCTGATGTTGGGACCGGGTCGGCCGCCAGGTCCCTTCCTTAATGAGAGAGATGCCGATCACCCGGAGACAACGGTCGCTCGTTCGGACCGCTATAAGGGGGAGCGTGTTTCTAAATTTCACACCCAGCAGAGATCTTATTCCCGCCAACGTGTGGATTACGATGTCATATCCCCTCGTGGCCGAGAGGGTAGCAGAGTAGACAGAGCGTTGACATGAGAAGGTAGGGGTTAAGGGTGGGGACATGCCGAGGGGGTTGAAACTGAGACACTATTGCGCAATGATGGACGTATTCCGGCTAAGCGGAGCAGATCCCTTTTTTTTTTCTCTCTCGAGGTCTCGGACGAAGAGATAGCCCGCAGCAATAGGAGAAGTCGGAGAGATGAGAAAACGGGAAAGCGGGTGATACGTAGCTGCGAAATCATAGATACGCGGCCCCATATCGACAGGATGCCAGCTGACCTGGGCGTCCACAGCTCTGTGGGCTCTTTCTTCAACGCAGTCCCCTTCGTTCTGGTATACGGACGAAAAGCGGTGGCGAAAGAAGAGATTGAGAGATGTGCGCCGCATGAAGCAAAGGTGGGCCGGTGTGTGGTAATGAGATGACAGCACGCGGTTCCCCGGATAAATTCCAGGATAGGACATGGTCGGTGAGCATCGAAATTTGAGATTGGCTCCCCCAGATCATGAGGCAGAAGTGGCGTGCAGGCTAGCAGGCGGTGGCAGTTTCAAAGCCACATGGCAAATGAGCCGGCATCCCTACTCGATGCGAGAGAAAGGGTGTGCTGGCGGTGAAGCTAAGCAAAGTTAACGAACGTTGGATCAGCGAGCGCGCAGCTGGACAGCTTCCCGCTGCACGCCGGCGGAGTGGTTCTCCAGCAGTCCGGGGTGGCGTAAGGCGGGCTGACGGCGGCGGCGGAGGCTGGGAGTTTTCTGCGGGCTGGCGGCTTCGATTGGCCGGCAGGTGCGCGCGCCCTTGCGGAGGCAGCGCGGCAGATGCAAGGAACGGTTCCAGAACGCTGCCAGCTGCACCGGGCATCGCTGCGGCAGCCCCGATGCGGCGGTGGAGGCATATGCAAGGACGGTTCGCGGGCAGCCGCATCCAGCGCGGCGCTGGAGGAGAGGGTCGCTGGAGATCCGATACGGCACAGGAGACGATCAGGCTAGAGGCCGCGGCTCGCATCTGGAGGGGTGGAGATCCATGAGTCGTGGAAATTGAAGCCTCGTGGCTGTCCTGCGCGAAGCGACTGCCGCTGCGGCGACGAGTGGACTTGGGCTCGTCATTGGCGGCGATCACCAGGGGAGGCATCCCAAAGCAGCCCTGCCAGCGACGGGCGCCGGGCTCGCGCGACCGACTCGGCAGTAAGGCCGGCGGCGAGACGATCGCTGCCTCGCGGTGCGAAGCGTCTGCCTCACGGCGCCGCCACGGCAGCGGGCAGCAGCGGCGGCGAGGCGCGAGTACTTGTATCGCGCTGAGACCCGCGTGCAACACGGCGGCGCGCCCGCAGGCAGCCCCCAGCGAGGGCGCCGGGCAGAGCAGGGCGGGCCCCTTTTTTCTAGCCTGCTTCTGGAAGGGCTGCTAGCCTGTGATACTTAGCCCGTCGGGGACGAGGGCGAGGGTGCGACAGGCGCTGCGCGACGGCGGGACAGGGTCCGCTGATACGGCGGGCGCCGTCGATCTGCGGCGCCGGCTCGACTGGCAGCGCGGCCACTCTGCGACGGCGACGGCTGAGGTGACGGCAGCGCGCAGCAGCGGGCAGCGGCGGCGGGCGGCGCAAATTGAGGCCGGCGTGCCATCGCGTGAGGCCCGGAGCGTTAGACTGGCGCTGAAATTGGGTGATTTGCTGCGCGCACATCTCGCCCACCCCATCCGCCATCGCTCGCCGTTAGCTCGACAGGCGCGAAGTCTCCTTGGCTGGCCGGCGCCCGCTAGCCCCGATTCGGCACGCCCTCGCCCGCCGGGGCTCCCCTTAACCGCGTCGTAGTCAGCATCCGAGCAGTTCTCTTGAGCCCGCCCTCCACCACCCGTCCGTCCTTTTCCTTGTGTTGCACTGCGTCTCCCCCATCGCGCGCCTGCGGCCTCGCTCTGCTCAGTCGCTCCGCCCGCTGCGTTATAACTGGCGCCGGCTCTACACCTGCGAGCGCGCCCCCGTGCCCCAGCCGCACCCTTCTTCCGCTCGCTCCCTACGCCGCCGGCTGAGTCGGACTCGCCTGCCGCTCATCTCCTTCACCTGAGCTCCTCGGCAACGATCGACCGCCTGAAACTCAAACCCTCCTCCTCGACCCGCGCCCACTCACCCTCCCCCCAGCGCCTCGCTCTCCACGACCGTCGAGTCGTGCATCTCCCTCATTGAATCCCGCCCGGCCTCCTTGTAATAGTAGGTGAGCCTCAATTGCGTCGCCGCCCACCTGCGCGCCGTCGCCCGCCCTCACCGCTGCCCGCCCCCGAGTCGCACGCCTCCTCGTCGCTGCCCGGGCGGCACGCGCGTCCACGCTCGCTCCCTCTCACAACACCGGTCGCCGTGCTAACTCGGATGTAACGACAGCCCTTCCGTACCTCTGCGGGCCTTTGTGCGGAAGCCGTTTTTCATTCCTCCACAGCACCTTTACCACTAGATCATCGCTTCTAGCGATCCCTCCGCCAGAATGGGTTGCGGAATGAGCACGGAGGAGAAGGAGGGCAAGCAGCGGAACGAGGAGATCGAGAACCAGCTCAAGCGGGACAAGATGATGCAGCGCAACGAGATCAAGATGCTGCTCCTGGGTGAGTGCCGCGCCTGCCCAATTGACGGACTCGCCCGCTGACGAATGCCGCAGGTGCTGGTGAATCGGGCAAGTCGACTATCCTCAAGCAGATGAAGCTCATCCACGAGGGCGGCTACTCGAGGGACGAGCGCGAGTCCTTCAAGGAGATCATCTTCTCCAACACCGTCCAGTCGATGCGCGTCATCCTCGAAGCCATGGAGTCCCTCGAGCTGCCATTGGACGACCAGCGCTGCGAGTACCACGTCCAGACCATCTTCATGCAGCCCGCGCAGATCGAGGGCGACAGCCTGCCGCCGGAGGTTGGCAACGCCATCGCTACCCTGTGGAAGGACGCCGGTGTGCAGTCTTGCTTCCAGCGGTCGCGCGAGTACCAGCTGAACGACTCGGCCAAGTAGTAAGTCAACCAATTCTCCTCGCATCGCGGCTCTCGGAAGTCGCGCACTCGTTATCAACGGCAACTGACAACCGGGTCCCTTGCAGCTACTTCGACTCGATCGACCGCATTGCCGCTCCCGACTACATCCCCAACGACCAGGATGTCCTTCGCTCTCGTGTCAAGACTACCGGTATCACGGAAACCACCTTCATCATTGGCGACCTCACCTACCGCATGTTCGACGTCGGTGGTCAGCGTTCCGAGCGTAAGAAGTGGATCCACTGCTTCGAGAACGTTACTACCATTCTCTTCCTTGTCGCCATCTCTGAGTACGACCAGCTGCTGTTCGAGGACGAGACGGTGAACCGTATGCAAGAGGCCTTGACGCTTTTCGACTCCATCTGTAACTCGAGATGGTTCGTCAAGACGTCCATCATCTTGTTCTTGAACAAGATTGATCGCTTCAAGGAGAAGCTGCCGGTCTCGCCCATGAAGAACTACTTCCCCGACTACGAGGGAGGCTCCGACTATGCCGCCGCCTGCGATTACATTCTGAACCGGTTCGTGTCGTTGAACCAGCACGAGACGAAACAGATCTACACTCACTTCACGTGCGCCACGGATACCATGCAGATTCGTTTCGTCATGGCTGCCGTCAACGGTCAGTAGTATCCCTGCAGCGCTTGCCGAGCTCGCGGCTGACATTTCGCAGATATCATCATCCAGGAGAACCTCCGCATGTGCGGTTTAATATGAGCAGCGCGATACCCGAACGGCTCCGGCCGACCATATGGGACGACGAAGTCCGTCTACACCATAGACCACCGGAGGATACGTCTGCCCGAGGGGCAACGAATGTCATATATACGGCGTTTGAAAGTGCGCGGGTGTCTCATTCGATACGGCATCCGTGAATGGGCTTTCTGTCTTTTGTTCTGCGCTTTCTTTCAGAGTGACTTTTTTTTTATAACGGCAGGAGCAGCGGCGGCGGCGGTTGATACCAGTTTTCTCAATCTTCTACGGGGACCTTAAAAACGGAGGATTAGGCACGCCTCTGTCCTGGTCACTTCCACTATTTTGCAGTCCTGGTTTATGCACGAGGACGAGTTTTTCTTCTGCGCTTTCACAATCGGCGAGAGAGGGCAGATCCTGCCTGAGGCATCACCACGGATACACGTAGCCGTCCTCCCTTCCTATCTGCGAGCCGCACCTTTTCCTTTTAATGTTCTGTGTTTTCGTAGGTTTTGGGCAACGTAGTCGCGACAAAAGTGAGATGCGGCTTGGCTTATGCATGATATTATCTCGAGAATAATACCTCTACAAGGCAGGCAGCGTGATGTGTGACCCGCCGCATGCTCTTCTTCACGGTGCCGTCTGCCCGGCTTCGGCGCAGCCGGCGATAGCGTCAAACCGATGCGCCGCCTCCAGCGTTTCGTGCATAAGTGGGCAGTCTATAGTGGCGGGAAATATAGGGGAAGATGTATGGGTACGGCGTGTTTCTACCTTTAAGGAAGCCTCGGCCGAGGAAACTCTTTTCTATTACGTCGAGGGCCAGCGGGTCGACGACAAGGTTCGACTTCACCCGGTTTGACCGAAACACAACTCACACGCTCTCGAATCATTGACACGGGCAGCGCTGGGTGTTTCTTCGACGACGAGGTCACATGGCCGGCGGGCTCCTGCGGTGGGGTGGCTTCTTTCTTTCTCGAAGCCGCGGTGCCGGGTGCCGCATCACGCACCGGCAGAGCAATACGCAAATGGTGTTTGGGAGCGGGCAGGCGGTTAGAGGTGAGGGATGCCTGCCATTGGTCAGGCCGCGGCGACCAGCATTGCGTGGTGGTGACTGGTCGTCGGCTCCAGTCTCCATCGATGCCCCCCGGGGGTGCTGCGTCTTAAGCGCGGTGGCGCGCCACAAAAAGCGACGCGCACACATGGAAATGCCAGCCTCTGCCTGCCACCAGCTCCGCGGCGTGGCTGGCGGCCGATGCTAAGTTCCTGGCCGGGCGCTGGCTGCGGACGGCACGGAACCTGCCTGCCCTGAAACTCTAGCGCTGGCATCTGGGAATCAAATCACCCGACGCCAAATCGATCTCACCCCTCGTCTTGCCGGGCAGGCGTTTCGGTCCGTTGAAACCAGCGCGCCCACAGTCCGGGCGGGACTCGGGAGATTTTCAGGCCGCCGCGCGGTCGGGTGCTGTGGTGCCCTTGTTCCCTGGGGCTTGGTGTTTTGGAGCGTATATCTCGCATGCACGCGCGACTCAGGGCGGCGCAGAATAGCTTTGTCTTCTCTTCCAGCACCGTGACTTCCGCCCGCGCTGCGGTGGATCCGCGCTGGTCAGATGGCTCGCAACCGTGCCCGCGCTGCGCACAAGTGCGATTCCTGGCACACACACACACACGCTCCGGCGCTGCCCTCCCCCCTTACCTGGCCGAGAACGGGGTAGAGTCGGCGAGAACCAGGGCGGCGTGGCTGTCGCAACTCGGGCTAAGCCGACGCCCGCCGCACCCCTCACTCGTCGAACAGACTTGTACCAGGCCGCTGCCTAGCCCGACTCGAGGCAAGCGCACCGCAGCCGGCGCTTTCGCCCACTCCTGCGCCGCTGGCCTCGAGCACCGCTCCTGCAGCCGCGCTCGCCGTGACTGGCTGGATGCCGATTACCATTGCACGGCAGCCCGCTGCACTCCTCTGCAGACGTGTGGAGCCTTGCAGCAACCGTTACCGCCAAGCCGTTGCGGGTGCAGCAGAGCTGTGCGCTGTCGAGTCGTCTGCTCAGCTCGGCTTACGGACAAGAGCAGGGTGACCTGCTGGATGCGCGGAGCCGGTAGGAGCGGTCAGTGACGCTGCCGGTGACGTTAGAGAGGTAAGGGAGCAATGCAGTCACTAATCATCGAAACGTTAAGTGCAATGCGACCAGGCAGACGGCGCACAGCAAAGATTCGATCAGATCTCTGTGCCCCGTCGCTGACAAGACAGAAGGAGGCTGCGGGGTGCCTCTCGGCAGAGATGGCAACTCGCGGCCATATGAGGCTCTAGAGGCGCCGCAGAGCCTCCGGCCAGATCGAGCCGTTGCTTCGAGCTGCGTTTTGCCTCTCTCGCTCGTTCTGGACCGCGATGTTCGATGGGATCGGATTTGACGAACCCACCTTTCCTGTGGGAACCCCCGCGGGATAAGCGCTCCTCGTCATGCGGGTTGCACGTTCCAGTCACCGCCACCGCTCCTGTGGCAGCGAATCCGCGCCTGCGCCTGCAGAAACCTTTTTGCCTTCTCATCGGCGGCTGCGAGACAGACGTGACAGAGTCCAAGCCGCCACCTGATTCGGTGCCGCGTCCGTCAGGCTTATCTCTGAAGCGCCGGCCACCGACCATCGTCCTCCCTTGGCTCCGTCAAGTACTCTCCATCCAATCTACTTTCGAGGCCGGCATGCGTGGTCCCGTCTGCAGCGGCTGTGCGATGCAGAAGCGAGCCTCCAGGCACGCGCAAGCCTCGTTCGTGGCCGACGCCATGGCAAGCCTCTGATGATGTACTACCCCTCCTCCGCCTGCAGTGCCCCACTATCACAAGTGCGTACCTAACGCTAGCGATCCGCCGAATTCTTCAACCTGGTAACATCTTGGACCTGGATTCGCGCCAGTGACGTCGTTGCCCGCAGCTAACTTGGACCAGCCTGCGGCCTACCCGCCTTCCCTCCCAATCATCATTGCTGCGGGGGATTTGTCCGTGAAGAAACGTGGTTCGTGGGCCCCTTTGGCTGGCCAGCCACGCCGCTGCCAATACTCTAGGTTCTGGCGGGCCGTCAAGCACGTCAAAAGTCTAGCACATACACCCTGGAGCCGGTGGCCGGCTCGATGTCACGATAAGGTTAGTGGTGTCGTAAGCGGGAGGCACACCGCTCTAGCCAGGAGGCAACATCACGATGCTGGCTATGATGTAGCCTGGTCTAGAGTAGTCGCGGCAGAACGAAGGCAGATTTTCAACCGGCCCAGTTTTTGCACGTCAAGGCCGAGACTTGTTGTGAGACTACATAAATGGGCATCTTACTCTGTCTGCCTCTAAAGTCCATATCAAATCTTCAAACATCTTATCACTTCCTTCGGGTGTAGTGCTTCAACCTATTTTTAATTCACCATGGCACCTTCAGCAGTCACTCCTCCGGCCGTTGAGCCTAAGTCAACCAAGCCTCAAAGTCCGGTTCCAACTGCAAACCTTGGCACGACGAGGAAGATCGTCTGCTTCTCTGGTATGTGTTGCCGTGTGCCTGTCGATCGCTTGCTGTTTGCGGTCTACCCTGAGGTGTGGCTGTCATGAACCCAAACTTCAGGGCATGCCTCCATTTCCCCATGGTGAAACCAATACAACCACAAGAAGATGAGAGCTAACGCATCAGCGTGCAGACTTCGATGGCACGATCTTCATGCAAGATACGGGCCACATTCTATTCAACAAGTTCGGCTGCGGATCCGAAAAGCGCGAGTTGCTCGACAAGCAGATCACGAGCGGAGAGCGGACCTTCCGTGATGTGTCTGAGGAGATGTGGGGATCTCTTGACGTGCCATTCGACGACGGATTCGCAGTAATGAAGGACGCCCTGGAAATCGACAGGGACTTCCAAACCTTCCACAACTTCTGCCTCAACAACAAGATCCCTTTCAACGTCATCTCTGCCGGCCTGAAGCCAGTGCTGCGGCGAGTCCTCGACCACTTCCTCGGAGAAGAAGCTGCCGCAAACATCGACATTGTCGCCAACGATGCCACGATTTCGGCAGATGGCCAGTCATGGAAACCCGTCTGGCTTCACGACAACGACTTGGGCCACGACAAGGCGCTCTCGATCCAGACAATTCGCGAGGCGGAAAAGCTGCGGAGCGAGGACGGCACCATCCCAATGATTGTATTCATCGGCGACGGCGTCTCCGACCTGCCCGCAGCTCGTGAGGCCGACGTGCTCTTTGCGCGCCGCGGGCTGCGCCTCGAGGAATACTGCATTGAGCACAAGATCGAGTACACGCCGTTCGACACGTTCGCCGACATCCAGCGCGAGCTCATCAAGCTTGCCAAGATCGACGAGGAGAAGACCAAGGGCGAGGGCCTGCCGTCGACGTTCAACCCGCGCGCGAACTTGTGGCGCCGCGTGTCCAGCACGGCGTCGGTGCCGCTGTTCGCCGCCATGACGCCGCGCGAGGAGAAGATGCTTGTGTGGCCCGAGCACTTCTCGGAGTACAAGCCCAGGGCTGACGCCGTGCCGCCGCCTGCAGCGTGAGCGATTTACGGCAGCGGCCGTGGGGGCGGAGTCGGAGCTGTTGGATATGGCGATTGGTTTTGGACGCGGGCGTTCACGGTGATACCTCTCATGAAACAGGCGCAGGTTTGGGGGCGTTGGAAGCACAGCGACAGCATAGGCAGATAGATAGATCAATTGGACCTTTCCCATCACACGGGCGTGCGGCGATCGGCCGGGCTGCGAGCGCAGATGACGCACAGCGCCGCAGCGTGTGGCTCTGACTGGCATGGCCCCGCTACCGCCCTGGGGCTCGTCAGGGCAGCGTCTGGCGACTGCAGCCAACGCGGCGGCGCCGTTGACGTCGCCGCGGGCGAACAATTGGCGCGCTGGCAGGCTGCGTGCCGCGGCGCTCCCGTGCGCTTAATTCCGCGATCCGCGGCATCCGCTTCAGTCAGTTTGTTTTGGCTGCCTGCCCTGCGTGCTGCGACCCCGCCCTTTCGTCGCGCTGCTCAGCTGCGTCTTGGCCACCGTGGACCCTGGCGCCGTGCTGTCCTGCCGTCTGCCCTCTCGCCCTCCGCATTGCTACTGCTGCCCGCCCTCCTGTCGTTTCCTTAGCACCGCTGCCTGCTGCGGTCGACTCTGGGAGCGGCCCTCGCTGCTCCGCCCGCACCCACGTCCTTGGTCCGCGCATCCCGCCCGCGCGCCCTTGGCTTACACCACTCCTCTTGACTCGCTCGCCCGGCCTCCCTAGTGCGATCATCGATTGCCTTCCTATCTCCCCCTCCCGCTCGCTCGACGGCCTGACTCTGGATACTGGTTCGCGCCGCCGCCTAGCCCGCCCGCCAAGATGGTCAACCTGTCGTCGCGCCTGAGTCTCCCCGCGCGACTCAAGAGCAGCAACAGCGTCAGCCAGACCACCTCCACCTCTCCCTCCGCCGCCAACAGCGAGTTCCCTAGCCGCAGCACCAGCCCCAAGCCCGGCATGGCCGACAGCAAGAATGGCCACCTGGTGCTGCGCACCTACGTCCTCAAAGGCCGCGACCTGGCCGCCAAGGACAAGAGCGGCACCAGCGATCCGGTGAGTGCGCCCTCATGCGACATGCGCCCTCCGCGGCGCAAAGGGGGCCGTCGCCCAGCTGACTTTGCGCAATTGAACAGTACCTGGTGCTCACCCTCGGCGACGCGAAAGAGGCCACGCCGACCATCAACAAGACGCTGAACCCGGAGTGGAACCAGACCTTCGACCTGCCCATCGCCGGCGTCCAGAGCCTGCTGCTCGAGGCTGTGTGCTGGGACAAGGATCGCTTCAGCAAGGACTACATGGGCGAGTTCGACGTCGCGCTCGAGGACATCTTCACCAGCAACTGCTGCAAGACCGAGCCGCGCTGGTTCCCCCTCCAGTCGCGGAAGTCGGGCAAGAAGAAGACCGAAGTCTCGGGCGAGGTCCTCCTCCAGTTCGAGCTCGTCGACCCGCTCAACTCTTCTGCCACCCCTGAGCAGCTATACCACAAGTTCCTTGGCATTGCGGTGAACACGCCTAGCGCAGACGATGACGAGGAGGACTTGGAGCGTTTGGATAGCGGGGATCTGGACGAGACGGAGGAGGAAGAGTCTTCGGACGAGACCGATGACTTCAACAAAGCTGAGAAGAAGAAGGAGAAGAAACGGAAGCGGCTGCGCGTGGCGAAGCTTAGGAGGAAGGCTAAAGAACGGGCGTACGAGTTCTACGGCAGTTCCGACGTCGCTGGCGTTCTCTTCTTGGAGATCCAGAAGATTACCGACCTGCCTCCTGAGAAGAACAGTAAGTTCACCGCAATTGGGAGATTCAGACTTGGTCGCAAGGCTGTGATCAGGGTGCTCGGGCAAGCGCTTGCCGTCTTTTTGTGCGTGAGCGTACTGTCCTGGTCTATGAGAAATACCTCTGGTCCTCTGAAACCAGTACGCCTACGGAGAGGGCCGCCAAGCTGTCTGATATGTACCCTGAGAACGGCCTGGCAACTTTGTTTGAGATATCCGCGCCCCACAAAATCTGTGGGCCGCTCACTAACAGGGACACAGTCACAAGGACCGGTTTCGACATGGATCCTTTCGTGGTAACTTCGTTGGGCAAAAAGACGTATCGCACGCGTGCTATCCGGCATAACCTCAACCCCGTTTTTGAGGAAAAGCTTGTTTTCCAGGTCATGAAACACGAGACAAACTATTCTCTCAACTTCCAGGTCGTCGACAAGGATAAGCTCTCCAACCATGACTACGTCGGAGCCGCAAACTTTGCGCTCGAGAACTGCACTTCCGTGGCGCCTCAGGCTGACCCTGCTACGGGCTTGTACAAGCTTCCGGAACCGCAGGAGTCGAGCTCACCTGTCCAGCAAGAACCCCTGAAGAAGTCTCGCTTCAGGCTTCCACTCTCCAGAACAGCATCTTCGACGAGTTTGGCGAAGCAGAAGCCTAGCCTGAGGAAGGAAGGCTCGTCTACTTCTCTCGCCAGTAGCGTGAACAATGGGTCCGACTTGTCAGCTCCGTCGACCGGCGCATCCAGCAACCTCGCTCCCACAAGCGCTCCCACGAGCGCTCCGGCTGGGAAGGATATCCCTGCAATCAACGTAGATACCTCGTCGGATGACGAAGATTTCAAGTCCTTTACGATTCCCCTTGAGCTTAGGAAGAGCGACCGCTGGGAAGGCAAGCACAACCCGACTCTTTACATAAGAGCGAAGTATCTGCCGTATAAAGCCCTAAGGCAACAGTTCTGGAGGGCCATGCTCAAGCAATATGACGCGGATGATAGTTGTCTCATTGACAAGGTTGAGCTCGTCACGATGCTGGATACCCTGGGCTCTACCCTGCACGATGCTACGATCAACAGCTTTTTCGAACGGTTTGCAGAGGAAAACAACGGCGACTACCTCACATTCGACCAGGCTGTCATCTGCCTTGAGGATCAGATTGAAGAGTCTCAGCACCACTCTGTGACTCTGTCTTTGAGGAACAAGTTGGGCGGTGGTCGGACTTCAGCGCCTTCCACTCCCGGACTGACGTCTGGATCTGGCACTCCGATCAACAACCAGTCTCAGACCTCGGTCGTTCCCGCCATAGAGCAGGATCCTCTGGGCGACGAAGGCGAACAGGGCGAGTTTTTGGAGCAAGATGACCTGGCAGACGACAAGGGTGAGGAACACGTCGTGGAGATCCGCGAATGCCCCATCTGCCACCAGCCTCGCTTGAACAGGAAGTCGGATGCCGATATCATCACGCACGTCGCCACTTGCGCCAGCCAGGACTGGAGGCAGGTCAACAATATCGTCATGGCAGGCTTCGTCACTTCCAGCCAGGCGCAACGCAAGTGGTACTCCAAGGTCATCACCAAGGTCTCGTACGGTGGCTACAAGCTTGGTGCCAACTCGGCGAACATTTTGGTGCAAGACCGTATCACTGGTCAGATCAATGAGGAGCGCATGAGCGTGTACGTGAGGTTGGGTATCCGACTGCTGTACAAGGGTCTCAAGAGAGGCGAGATGGAGAGCAAGAAGGGTAAGCAATTGACAAGTCCCAGAGCAAGCCACGCGGAAGTGCTAACGATGCATAGCGCGCAAGCTCCTGAAGTCCTTGAGTATCAAGCAAGGCAAGAAATATGACGACCCGGCTTCTGCAGCGGAAATCCCTGGGTTCATCAACTTCCACCAGCTCGACATGTCCGAAGTGCTCCTGCCGCTCGAGGAGTTCAAGACTTTCAACGAGTTCTTCTACCGCGCTCTGAAGCCCAATGCACGCCCGTGCTCTGCCCCTGATGACCCGCAGATCATTACCTCGCCTGCCGACTGCAGATCAGTTGTGTTCAACCAGATTTCGCAGGCGCAGAAGATTTGGGTCAAGGGTCGTGAATTCACGATGGAGCGCCTCATCGGAAAGGCCTACCCCGAGGACGTCAAGCGCTTTGACGGAGGTGCTCTGGGCATCTTCCGTCTGGCACCACAGGACTACCACCGCTTCCACATTCCTGTGGATGGTGTCATGGGCGAGCCCAAGCTCATCGAGGGTGAATACTACACGGTCAACCCGATGGCCATCCGTTCAGCTCTAGACGTGTACGGCGAGAACGTACGCATCTGCGTGCCGATCGACTCGGTGGCGCACGGAAGGGTCATGGTCATTTGCGTGGGCGCCATGATGGTCGGCAGCACGGTCATCACGCGGAAAGCTGGCGATCAGGTGTCGCGTGCAGATGAGTTGGGATACTTCAAGTTTGGTGGCAGTACCATTCTGCTGCTGTTCGAGCCTGGTGTCATGGAATGGGATGACGACCTGGCGGAGAACTCGAACCAAGCGCTCGAGACGCTGGTAAGTGGTCCGCCGGTGGAATGACGAAACGAAAGGCGAAAGCTGACGCATTGGACAGATTCGTGTCGGCATGTCTGTCGGCCACAGCATCGGGCACGCGCCTCACACGCCGGACATGCGCAAGGCCAACCCGACGATGGAGGAGAAACAGGAGGCCAAGAGGCGGATCGAAGGCAGTCTTGCGCCGTCGACGGATGCTGGGGCTGCGGACGTGAAATAGTTGTCAAGCTCAAGCTGGGCTTGGGTGGTGGTGTTGGGTTCAAGGAGGCTGGCGGCAATGTAGCATGATGTATGCATAACGGAAGGTGACGGACGCGTGGGGCCCTGTATAGCGTTGAAGCGTTGGAGGCAAATTGGAGCGACCCTTTTTATCTTGTTAGAAGTAGACGCCCTCACGAGGTCACGACCGCCGAGACAGAGAATGGAAAGCATGCGCAGCGAGCAACAAGAGCTGCCAGAAGCACTGCACAGAAGCATCGTCGTGCTGGGAACATATGCAGGGTGGACCGGGCCGCGTCACGTGCCATTGTTTTGGTTTTCGGCGGCTGAGGGGCGACGCCCGCACACCGACCGACCGTCCGACGCGATCCCATCAAGCTCCGACTTCCCTGACCGCGCGCCGCCCTCTCCGTCACCACTTATCCATTAGCCACACCCCCGGCGCTGCTCATTGCCCGCGACGCCGACCTGCGCACCCCTCCCGAACGTGTGCATTGGGCAAACGACAAACGTGTGGAGGCCCGCCCGCGCGTGCGCACGAGGAGAGCATCCACCTAACAGCTAATCGACCGTTCCGTCCGCCGAGGAACCGCCTTCAAAACAAACCATCCATCCATCACGCACCCACCCACACCGCCCGCCCGGCTCACGACGACGACGCCGCTCCGCGAAACCAACACCAACGCTGCGCAACGCAACGCGCCGGGCAACGCGCAACGGACGACGCGAACACCCGCAGCAGCAGCAGATGCGGCATTGACCACACGCGGCGCGCGACACGACACGACACGACACGACACGACACCCAACCGCACTTCATTCATCCATCCATCCATCCCCGCCCCTCGCGTCCATGACCGCCATACTCGTCCGCTCCCCGCTGCAGACTCTGAGCATGGCTTCGACCCAACGCCAGGCCGTGACGACGCGGCGGCGCAGCGCGCGCCATGCTTTCGACGCGGAGGAGCAGCATGATGATGCGCCGGTTGTGAAGAGGGCGAAGACGGAGGCGAATGGCGTGACGGGGAAGCATGCGCAGCAGCAGGCGAATGGGACGATGACGACGGGGAAGGGTGGGGCGAGGAGGACGAGGGGTGGTGAGTCTCTCTTTTTTTCTGTGTTTTCCTTTTGCTCTGGGGAGAGGGGTGGAGAGAGGGGCGCGCTGGTTTGTTGGCGGCGAATTGGTTGGCTGACGTTGGCTTTTGCGCGCAGTGAACTACGAGGAGGATGACGACGGATTCACCTTTTCTCGAAAGGGCTCGAGGAAGACGGCAACGAGGAAGGCGGCGGCGGCGGCGGCGGCGGAGCCCGAGCCTGCACCGGCAAAACCGGCGAAATCGGCGAAGAGCGCGCCCGCGGAGGCACAGGCTTCGATGGAGGAGACGGCAAAGAGCACGAGACGGACGAGGAAATCCCTGGCTGCCATTGCGCCGGCGGTTGCGGACGAGATTGCGCCCAAACGGCGCAGATCAGCGCGGTTGTCAGGAGGCAGCGACCCATCGCAGGCCTCGACGCCAGCCGCGCAGAAGCCGAAGCGTGCGCGCAAGGCAGCGGCAGCAGCAGAGAAGGACAAGACGCGGACGCCCAAGCATGGCAATGACGACAGCCTAGCACTGGTCGGCGGAGAGGCGGCGGATGACAAGGCCGAAGCGGAGCAGCCCAGCCGCGAGGGCACGAAGATTGCGCTCCCATTCGCCGACACGCCCATCATCAAGAGGAACAAGGAGATGCGCAAGGGCGGCGGTTCGGCGCACAGGCGAAGCAGCACGGGATTGCGCGGCCGGCGCGCCAGCTCGTTGATCGACAGCGGCACTTCGAACGGTGGGCAACATCTTCCAGAACCTCCTGATCCCGGCCTGCCGGCAGCAGACTACTTTTCGGACGCTCAGACTGACTCGATCGATGGTGTAGCGGTTCCCCACGCCGAGGTTCCTGTCGAGGAATTCTACAAGCTTATCGAACAGAGCCTTCCCGAGCCTCGGCGCATGAAGCAACTCTTGACGTGGTGCGGTACGAGAGCGTTGCCGGAGAAGCCGTCGGGAGAGGTCAAGGATGCGAGCGCGATCATGGCTGGTCAGTGAACGACGTATTCGGAACATCGGTAATTGGCGGGATGGCAGCGCTGACCTAGAAGCAGCACGAGCAATACAGCAAGAGTTGCTGAACGATTTCGCGAGCAAGTCGGAAATGTCGAATTGGTTCGATCGGGTGAGAAGATGCGCTTCTGGAGCTTTGGAGAGGGAATTGGCGCTGATACCCATGAATAGGAAGACGCGGAGCCCGCGGTGCTTGTGAAGAAGCCGAATCCACGGAATTTGCAGAATGCTGCGAGACTTGAGGAGCTCGAGAAGGAGGTCAAGCAGTGCGTGGTTTCCACTATCAGATCATTGGGAGCAACGTTCAAACTGACAGCATTGCAGCCTTCAAGAAGAGAAACGCGCGTGGGAGTCCCTTCTCAAGACTCCGTCATTAATCTCGGCATCAACGACCTTAAAATCAAAGGACAAGGAGTCGCTACCAGACGCAGCGCAACCGCCAGACACGGCACCCGACATCGACCCAACCATCCTCGACGATCCGGAACAAGCCCGCATCCTAGCCAGCTTGAACGGCCTCTCCCTCAACCCATCCCCCTCCTCATCCACCACCACCACCGCAGCACCAGCAACAACAACAACCGACACCACCACCACAACAACAGCAAACCCGCCCGCAACAGCACCATCAATACACCCCCCCAGCATCTCCCAAACCGAACTCTCCACCCGCCTCCAAGCCATCACCGCCTCCCTCGAACCCCACGTCGACCTCTTCGCCGACGGCCTCCACAAGATCTCCCAGTACCGCGGCGCCGCCGAGCGCGTCGCCGATCGCCTGCTTGGCAGCGCTTCGGAGCGGCTGGAGGAGAGGGACAGGGAGGCGAAGAGGGCGGCTGGGACGGAGGCTGTGGGGCCGGGGGATGCGTTGAGGGCTTTGGGGGGGTTGTTGGGTGGGAGGAGGTGAGAGATGGAGGGGGGGTTATTGTATGTACAATGGGGGTTGGGGGTTGGGGGTTCGGGTTCGTCGCGCATTGAGCAATGTGGGAGTTGTTTGTATGTTTTTGGGCTTTTTTTTTTTTGCATTGGTTCCTGGGGGGAAGGGACGGGAAGCAAATTTGCTACGTTTTCTATTGTTTTTTTTTCTGGCTTGGCTTCGATCACGAACACTGGCGTTTTTTGTGTGTGTGTGTAATACCGGTCGGTCGGCATTGCGAGCGTGGAGGCGGCCGCAGGAGGGTGGTCTTTCTTTTCGTTGGCTTGGTGCTACCTAGCAGGTGGAAGAAGAAGATGAAGAAGAAGAAGCGGCTTTCGTGTGCAATTTTGTGGAAGAACATGAATGAAGTGGAAGGAACGGCTTGATAGCTGTGACTGCTTGAAAGTTGTTGCTGCGTTTTCATTTGCTGTAGAGATGAGAATGGAAGTGGAATTGCATGGCAAGGTGCTATTATGTGCATACAGTGACGAGTAGATTTCGGGGGTATGGATCGCATGTCATCACCTGGCCTAGTTTTTAGGGCTCGTTGACTCGAATATATTTGCTCTACTTTCTCCTATCACAATCGACCTCGCCCTCCTTTATCTTCTGTTTTGTACGAATACCCTAAACATTGACCACACAACCACCTCACTGCACTCACTTATGTAGGAAGTAATCCCACGGCCCGCAACCTCCAACATCCGTGCGCACATACAAACATGCCGAACTGGTGGTTTTATACACGTTTTGGGGCAAGTCAACTTCGATTTATTTCGTCAGGGGAGAGGCTGCGGTTAAAACATCAAGATCGTATAGAATATGAGGTTTGAGTGAGTAATTGATGTTTCATTTGGGCGGTCCAACGTCCTTCATACCTTTTTTTTTTTCTTTTGCAGAAAGCGGAGCAGTTGGTAATTCTAGAACTTACTGTAGGTCGCTTCCGCTGAATTTTCCCCCGACCGTCGTCCTATGTTACTTCCAACTATTCCGATCCTACCCTTTGCTACTCAACTAATCCGAATCTCAGCAAGCCTACTCCTTGATTTCTTTCTTGTGGAAGACACCTGAACCCCACGTCCATCAGCCAAGGTTGCATTCGACCAACGTGGACAGCATCATAATTTCGACGATGAGGAGGGGGACGGAATATGCATACCCGGTATCTCGGGCATCCAGCTCGCCCTGCTTTTGCAGAAAAACTCGCCCTTGGGAGGCAGAGCCTCTGGGTCATCTAGACTGCCGACGCAGATGTAGCGGAAATGGGGTTTTGCTTGTTCCTGGTTGGGGGGTTAACACGTTATTCATTGCATTCTCATGCCCAACGGGGCGAGAGGGAGATGAACAGAAGTGAGTGAGAGGGTAATGTTTCGAGCATTGTCGAAGCAGAAATTGGACGTGAAGATGGGCAAGTATCCTGATAATAAGTGGGTACGATAGGACAGGAGGAAGGGAAGTGTGAATGACAAGGAATAACCACTTGAGAAAAGTTCGCGAATAACACGCACCCCGTACTCCAGAATGAAGCTCCCACATTTATCGCAGAACTCCCGATATAGCATCGTCCCCGTCCCGTTATCGGCAGCGTGTTCCTTTGGCTGTCCTTGCGTATACTTGAACGCGTCCTTGGGCAACTTGGCCGTGAGCCCATAATTCGTGCCGAAAGCTTTCTGGACGGGACCAAGACCCATGTCAGCATCATCATATTTCCATCACTCGTCCGCTCCATCCCTCTCTTGAAGTGCATGACTATTTAGAGTTTTGATCTCGTGAACTACCGAAGGCGGGTGTGGGTAGACATCATGTAGGGTTCACGCTTACCTTGCAATTCCGGCAGTGGCACAGCGATGTACGAGCGTCGTCGGCGGAGTTGAGATTGATTTCGTACTGCACGGCGCGGCAGTAACAGCTACCGGTGAGTTTCATTTTGCTGTCAATGGCTTGTCGCTGGGTGGAGGAAGTAGTGGGAGGGCGTGAGGAAACTTAGTATTGACACGCAAGAAGACGAAATGGAAGTATAGACACAGGGGCTTTCTTTCCTAGACTGGAGAATGAAGGAAGTGAAAGTAGGGGGTTGGTTAGGGAAGAAAGAGAAGTAGGCATTTAGATGTGTTGATGTTGACGTCAGAGCATGCAGTGACTGTGTTGGGAAGGGATCGGCAGAAGTGCGGGAAAGAGCTATGACTACCGACTACTTGTGAATTGACGTGCGACTTCTTCTTGGGCGATCAAGGTACTCTGGGGGAATCTGGAATACGAAAGGAGCTTAGGAGGGAGCAATTGAACCTTCTCGAACCAGTTGACTGCGTACTTAGTCGAAATCAATGTACGAGTGGAGCTTGAAGATGCGGGCGAGCTCAAAATCACAGTCAAGTATCTTTGCCATCGAGCATGTGAAGTAGCAGGAGAAGGGTATCCATTCGTACCACGTGGAAGAGGAGAATCCATTCCCTAGGATTACAGTAAAGAAGCCCCTAAATTAATTTGCGCCGTAACTCTCATCACCATGCCATCATGCTTTCCTTGCACGCTCTCTGCCTTCCCTTTATCTTCTCTTTTTATTTGTACAACCCCACTATGACCTCAGACCCAGGAGGAAGTTGCCGCCCTGGCCTTCTCCCGAACCCTTGCTACCGCTGGGTAGGTAGGTGACTTGAGGGTTACCGGCCAGCATCTGAGCAATCTCCTTCTGCGTCTCGATTCTGCGGATCTGGATGAGACCATCGCCGGACTTTGCGACAGCCTTGCTGATGGTGTCGGCGGCCTCAGCCTCGCCCTCAGCGCGGATGACATTGGCCTGGCGCTCCTGCTCAGCCTTCTCGACGATGAAGCGGGCGCGCTCGGCCTCCTGCTGAGCGATCTGCTTCTCCTCGACGGCCTTGGTGAACTCCTTGCCGAAGGTCATGTGGGTGATGGAGACGTCCTCGAGGGCGATGTTGAACTCCTGGGCGCGCTTGAGCAGGTCGGTGCGGATGCGGTTCGACACGGCTTCACGCTGGGTGATCAGCTCGGCGGCGTCGAATTGCGCGACGATGGCCTTGAGCACTTCGTTGCCGATGGACGGCAGCACACGCTCGTCGTAGTCGGTGCCGAGGTTCTGCGAGGAGAGCGAGATGTCAGCGGTCAGTCCACGGGCATGGAGGCAGCGTCACGGCGGCCAATGGCGCCGTGAAGGGGGGACGGGGAGGCGCACCTGGTAGATGCGCGGCAGCATCTTGACCTCCGGGCGGTGCAGGACCCTCAGGGTCAGGCTGACCATCTGCAGGTCCTTGCTGCCGGTGGTGGTGGAGATGTTGCGCGGCTTGGTGCGCACATCGTAGATGATGGCGCGCTGCAGCCACGGCACCAGGAAGTGGGTGCCCTCGTTGACGACGTTCTCGCGCACGCCGGACAGGCGGTCGAAGATGACGGCGCGCGTGCCGCCCTTGACGTCGTACATCGAGGCCTGGGCGATGGATGCGCCGACGGCCAGCGGGACAGCATAGCGGTAGATGGTCTGCAGGGCGTTGGCCATGGCGGAAGAGAGGCAAGGAGCTGCGGCGGGCGGCGGCGAGGGAGCAGGAGCTGGGGACGCGGTGGGTGACGACGGCAGACAGCAGCGCTCGCGGCAGTCGAAGAGCTTCCACTGCGGCCGGCGCGGCACTGTCGATGGCACTTTTCGGGCATCGGGCGGGCGCACGTGACGCCAAGCCGGATTGGTTCAGCGGCTCTGCCATTCGCTCCCGGCGCCGGCGAACATCGCGACAAGCACGACCTACTCTCCTACACCCGCTCACCATCCACCCGCTCCACGCGCTCCTCGCCCTCGCGACCCATCTCTCCGCTCATCTGCTCTGATTCTTCGACACAATGGGTGGCGGCGGTGAAAAAATGCCCGGCCAGTACGTCTCTTGCCCCCGCGACCCGGCCCTCCGAATCTTGCGCTGCACAGCTGCTTCCGCTGCCGCGCCCTCCACGCCGCCATCTCCCGCTCCGATGCTGACCCAATGCTTCTTCTCGCAGGTACCTGGGCGGCTGGGGCAACCTCGGTATGCCATCCCCGTCCCCGTCGACGACTCCCCGCCGACGACGCTCCGCCGCTCTCTGCGCGCAATCCTCTCTTCCCCCATCCATCCCCGCTCCGAAGCAACCAACCGAACAGCGATAGGCTTACAGTCAACACGCAGGCTCTATGCCGCAGAAGGGCGTCACCTCCTACGCTCTGTCCCAGAACCGCCAGAAGCCTCTCGGCGGCGCCTTCCACAGCGCCATCTTCAACACCTTCCGCCGCACCAGGCAACAGATTC
Organism: Neofusicoccum sp. Z2; assembly: GCA_037356115.1. Taxonomy (NCBI): domain Eukaryota; kingdom Fungi; phylum Ascomycota; class Dothideomycetes; order Botryosphaeriales; family Botryosphaeriaceae; genus Neofusicoccum; species Neofusicoccum sp. Z2. Next base: position 715,809 of record JBAWJY010000004.1, read on the forward strand.
TGTTCTGGGCGCCTTCGATGATTCTCGGCTACTCGATTATGCAGTGGGCCATTGAGAGGTGGGTATTTCTGTTCGGTGTCCGGATGCAAACGGATTGGTGTCTGCCGGAGGGACGTGGGCTGACGATTCGCGATCTGCAGGAACGAGTACCTCAACTCCAAGGAGGGTCGCGCCGAGTTCGCCGACGAGGAGTAAACTGCTGCTAGGGATCATAGACGATGGAGACGAGAGACAGCAAGGGCTGAATGTACAGTATGGGAGTTGGCTATAGACTTGTAACCAACTTTTTCGAGACTTCTTGATCTATGCCCTGCGTTTTATCTTCTTCCAATGGTACACTGCGCTGTCTTCAATCAGTCGATAGCGCATGAGTCGGAGTGAAATGCTCTTGAGATCACAGGGCGGCAATTGCCATTCGTCCGAAAATGGAACCTCCAGGTTTTAGCATCCTTTTCCCTCGCAATGCAGTGCTCAAGGACAATGAATTCAGCTTCCTCGAAACACTATTATCTCGTTTGAATACCAACTTCAGTCGAAGAAGTACTGGGTCGGTTTTCTTTTGGGCGATTGAGCCTTTCTTTCTTTCCTTTTTTTTTCCTTTGAAAAGACACTGCATCACTTGCATCTCTCGCTCTCCTTTAGACACTAGCCATGCGCATATGCACAATCCTTTCTAGCGCTGTACGCATCACGTCTTTCGATTTGTAAAAGGAACGGACGGCTCTATGAGCCTGATTAAGAGCCATAAAAACTCGACAAGAAAATTAACGGTGGATGGAGAAGTGAAGGAAAAAGGGAATGGCGATCTCGAGCGTCTAATCACTTCTCTTCCCCCTCCTCATCCCCATCAATTACATCCCCCCACGTCCTCGCCATCTCGAATGATGGAGAACAGCAACGCGTCGCGCATCTCCCCTCTACAAGATATCAAGCAGCGACCCACAGCTCTGAACATTAATCAACCCCCCACCATTCATCGTGCAGCAGTTGATCTGCTGATTCGCAGTACACGCCTGACTCAACGCCGAAATCCCCAAATTCAACCCCAGAAGTCCGGAAACTACACGCCCGTCAGCATCACAAACCACAACGCGGAAGCGGATACAAGGGGGGTTAAGCAAAGAAACAAAGAGCAAACTCACTCAAATCATGCGGCACCAAATCGCACAACGGCCCATCGCAACAAGCCGCCACCGCATCATTCCCCGAACACACCTGCGGCCCCGGCTGCGGCGGCCACTGAGGAGGAGGAACAGCAGGAGGCCACTTGGGCGGTGCACCCCCCCAGATTGGCGGCGGCGGATGAGCCTCCGCATCGGCATCCCGCTTGGTGTACCCCGGCTTGGAATATGGCGGGGACCAGGAGGACGCGGGCGGCTTGCCGTCGTCGTCGTCCCAGTGGGGTGGTGGGCCTGGCGGGAAGTGCTTGGTGGGGTCGAAAGGTGGGACTGGCGGAAAGTGCTTGGTGGGGTCGAAGGGTGGGAGGAGGTGGTCGATGGGGATGGAGGGGGGTGGGTGGCCCTTGTGGCTGTCCGGGTCGTCGTATGTGTCGGGGTCGCCGGCGATGGGGGCGGCGGTGGTGAGGGTGAGGGTGAGGGCGAGGAGGGTGGTGATCAGGGTGGTGGTGGTGGTGGTTTTCATTTTGGAGGGGTTTGTCGTTTACTTTTGGCGATGTGGGGAGGGTTGAGGGAGAGGCGTTTTGCAATGAGCGTGGATGAGCGAAGGGGGAGCTGGAAGCTGAGGAGGGAACTGTTGGAGAGCTGGTGTTGCTGCTGTTCCTCTACTGGGTCGCGAATGCCCTCTTTATGCAATTCTGGAAATTGCATCTATCCGGGAAGAAGCACCAAGATCACAACGAGACGGATATGCTCGGAGGACAAGAGAGGGGCGAAGACAAGGTTGTCTGCACCGTGATGGAGCCTTACCATCGTCACTGATCCGAGAGGCGCTTTTGGGCGTGTTCACACCTATGTGCCCATTTTGGAAGAGGTACGAAAGAAGCTCTCTCTGGTCTCATTGGTTATTCCTTGCGGTTTGACATGGCGAGAGGTGCAGAGCCGGATTAAGCTATGCGTCCAAGCGTGCCTAGTCAACCCATCACCCAAACCGGACCAGCCCGATTACCAGGTTGCACGAAGTAGCAGCTCTGGAACCCGGCGCTTCCAGCGGGGAAAAGTGAGTTTCCCCCGGACCAGGATGCCGTCGGATTTGCCCCGAGCCGGCGGTAGGGCTGGTAACAGGATCAGTGTGCCAGAGTAGTCAGCTAACAGCTCATCAGCACGGTCACCGTCAGGATCAACAAAAGGTACAAACCAAACAAACTTACGCTTGAATCCTGAAGAGTTTCTTAGTCCTTCGCTGTCAAAAGGTTTAGTGTGATTTGCAACACGAGCTCTCATTACCACATACGGCTTAGCGTGGCCTTGTTTAGACTTTGAAGCTGTGGAAGGCAAGGCGAAGGCTTTGCTGGCACCCTGCCTAAATATGATTCTGACGCACCCAAGCGCAAAGAAGTTCCTTGCGGGAAATTGATCTGGAAGGGGATTGGGCTCGCAGGTGTTCCGCTGCTCACTGTTTCTATCGGTGCCTTACATTTTGCGGGGAAGAAGAGCTCAGGCTGGATTGTCGATTGCGTTCGTGCAGGGGCATAGCGCATAAACTCAGGTCGTTGGTGCGAAAGCTCGGACTGACCCAGACCTTTGGGCGTGTTGGTCTGACTGGCCTATTTCCTTAGGAGGACTCTTTACTTCTATGATTTATTCGTATTTGGTAAAGCCTTGAGGAGCCTTTCACTCACAAGCCAGATATATTGAAAAACTGCCGGTGGAATTGCGGGGTCCTGGGGTGCAAGTGACGCGCACGATCAGTGTTGTTCAGAAAGACGTGTCGATGTATCCGGTTGCTGGACTGATCCATCTTGAGACACCTGGTGAGCTACAGTCGACTACCAGATGCCAAATTTTCCGCCGAAGCATATTTGCCGCAATGGTTGTCTAATCGTAGAGGAAGTAAGCTTGCTAAAGGAAATGAGATCTATTCACACAAGAGAGCCAAGCCGCTGGAAGAAGGTATTTGAGTTGTGAGTAGATCGTGCCGGAGCGGACCACAGATGCTTGTTGCCAGCCGATTGTCAAGAGATTTCCTCATTAGAGTCCTTAGCATGGCCTGCGGATCCAAAAATCCATAATTAGCATATCCCAATGCGGTTTCCTCGCTCTGTGCGTGACCCAGGAACGTCAGATGATTTTCTGATCTCCGGCCATCCCGAGCCTATTGAGTCGGAAAGGGATTTTTGAGGGATCCTCCGGACGAAGCCGCGATCCGAACCTAACGATCAGATTATTGCGCCCCTGAAGCTACCATCCCGAGTCATCTTCTACTGCCCGTGTTGACAGATAGACGCCCACGTGGAAATGGTTCCTGGAACGCTTCTCCTCATCTTGAAATGTTGCAACAGAGGACAATCAGCTGTAGTTAGTAGAGTAGAGGGAAAAGTCCACTGCAGTGTCACACCGCTATCCATGACATGACTCCGAAATTAACGCATTCAGCAAGAACACAGCAGTCAGAGTAAGCCGCACAACCTGTCTTTGGAGGCTTGGAGCAGTGCGTCAACCGCTGGGGAGTGCCGGTGTGAGGGAACTATGCAGTCTTGCATTACAGGGAGCTTCCAGGGCCACGGAACCCCTCACGGTCGAACGGAAAGGCGGAAATTTGACAGAGGGAAAAGGCTATCACAGTTTCTCTGATTTGGGTCAGCTGATTAAGGGAAAATCGTGTAGCAAACTGTATCTGGGCTCTCCGCTGTGTGAAGTTCTGTGTTATGCACGGTAGCTATACCGGCGATGTTCCACAGATCTTGAAAACAACATCAACTAGACAGACTGCGTCACTTGCGTCAAGTATACCTCAAGCACAGATACTCTGCGAAGCTCTGAAGGTCAAGGTGACTACCCAAGGCGAGTGGGACTACGGCGCGGTCCGGAACATTGAGCATAAGAAAAAAAAAACGGCGAGCCAAGACGCCAGCAATGGGCATCATAAACTCTCTTGACTCAATATGCCCAACAAAGCCCGTGAGCAAAAACCCCTCTTCTGATCCTTCCGCTCTCTGACCTCTCGGATCCGAACTGTGACAAATCTTCCTGCCCATTAATCTCATCTACTAATGATCTCAGGCTTCGGTGACTAAAGACGACAAGCAAACTATGAGCAGCCTTTGATGGCAGGCGATGTACCTTACCCGTTAGTGGGGGCAGGGTATGGACGATTCACAGTCTAGACTTTTTGGCTGGCAGGAGAAATCCTACATACCCAATTCGCTTAGAAGTTGTGACGAGCTGAGGTACTCCACTTGACTTTCAATGGGCCAATGGAGTTCTAACACCCAGGCGCTGAAGGGACGAGTTTGGGTGTGATATCGTTGCAGTCACGCAGCAGGATATGTAGCGGTGGGCGTGAAGAGATCAGCCATTGTCTCCTCGCATTCCCAGGTCTCACGGCATTGACCAATAAACGCTAAAGTCAACAACAGCAGACACAGACCGCCAAAAACTAGCGAACACCAAAGGTATACACAAGCCCAGGTCTCAAGGAGGCATCGTCGAAGTAGACATTGTAGTCCGAAAAAGCAATCCTTGGTACGTTTCAAATAGACAGGACGCACGCCAAGAGGCGGTCGATACGTTATCGACCTCACCACGATCCGACCGACTCATCCTCTTCTCTCACCCACTCTCGAAGAGCATTTTTCCTGGTGATATTGTCTACCAAAAAGGAGGCGAGCTCGCAGAGCCTACAACACGATCTTCCATCAATCATCCCGTCTTGGCCAATTGCAGCAGCACTTCGAAAAACAACAAAAAAACAACGCCGATCGACCGACCGTACAGTACAAGCATGTCTCAGAACGAGGAACCCCAACTCCACAAATCCCTTGTCTGCTATAAGAGTGCGCCGCCAAAGAAGCCCGTGTCGAAAAAAGATGGTTGTACAAGGAGGGGAGTGAGAGAGAGAGAGAGAGAGAAACATCACGACTCTCCAAAGCGCGGTCAAAAGTGCCTTCGTATAGGGGGTGGAAAGGTGGGACTCCCATTCGACGCGCCAGGACTAGACATCATGCCCATCAATTGCAAGTCATGCTGGGCGTCGGCCATCTCGCGGATACGCTTGATGAGGTTGCTGTGGCGTAGATGAGTATAGGTGGATACTTGGTTGCCTCGGGGAGCGTTGACTTACTTGACAGGCAGATTACTCCTCAGCTCCTCGCTCCTCACAAGGTCGATTGCCTCCTTCCTATTCATGTCGTGCTCGTCCAGATGCTCCGCGATCAACGCCTGCGACGCGTCCATGCTCGCTCCGTACACCTTGTGTATGCAACCGTCGTGGGTACACCGCCAGATGTCGCCGGGAGAGTTCGCTTCGATGGTCGTGGGGGTCTCGGAGACGATGGTTGGCGTGAAGCCAGGGGTCGTTGTCCGTGTCGTGTGGTTGCTCTGCGGCGTCTTCCAGCGCAGAGGCAGGGCCTCTTTTCTCTCGTCGTCCGATTCAGGAGGTGACTGTGCTTGGATTTGGCTGGTGGTTCGCTTTCGCCTGTTGTTCTCGCCTTCTGTCTCAACCTTGCGTTTTGGGGGTGAAGTGACTTCTGGGGTGTCGGTGTCGTCGTCCTCATCGCCGCTGCTCCTGTGATACGATTTCCCGCTTCTCGTCATTCCCTTCCCAGAGTACTTGCTGCTCTTGGGGCGGAGGATGGACGCTCTTGCTTTTCGTCCACGGCGAACAGCCGGTTGTGGCACCTCTGAGGAAGAGCTGGCATCTGATACGGGTTGCTGAGGCTCTGGTCCCGGCAGCGGCTCCGGGTCCGGTAGAGGCTCTTTCCGCCGGCGTATGGGCAATTCCGATGTCCGATGTAGAGCGACAATAGAAAGACGCACCTGCGATAGCTCCGTATAGACTGGTTGCTCTGTCCACGCGACCGCCGGCCTGCGCTTGTGGGCCATCATGTACATGAGATTCGATGCATGAGCCCGGATATAGTCCGCCGCGAGCTCCTCATCATCCACCTCGTACTTTCGCACCATGATCTTCGCGAAGTCCTTCACCGACATGCTCCCCGGCGCAACCAAGCCCTGAATTTGCGCCTTCTGCATCAGCTCCCAGACAACCTTGGTCTCCCACCAGTTATCGTCCTTCTTCGGCACCCCCGAGCCCGATCCAGGCTTCCTTCGCGCATCGTCCGTCGACTCCGCATCCTGAGAGCCCGACTTGGCCGCCCGACTCGGCGGAGTCATCCGGGCCTTCTTCTTCCTCTCCGGCCCAGCCTTCCCTGCATTCTTCCGCTCCATCGCCGCATGCACCTCCGGGAACTTGCTCTTCAGATGCAGAAAAATATCCGTATAGCGCCACGCCGGGCCGTCCAGCTCCTTGCCGCGCAGCATGGACAGCATCAGAAACTCGCGATGGGCGTAGACGGCGTCGGCGGCGGCCTTGGCGGTGGGATAGAGCTCCGGGTTCTCGGCGGCGTAGCGGGCGAAGACGGCGCGGGCGGAGCAGTCGATGTGCTGGTCGCGGTACATGTCGGCGAGGTCGTACAGGATGGTGATGGCGTCGACCATGCGGTCGAAGACGTCGCGGTAGGCGCGGGCGGGCTGGATCTTGAACCAGCCGGCCTGGCCGGCGGCCCAGATGGCGACCTCGCCGTCCTCGTACTGGCCGTAGGCGTAGCGGGTGACGTTGCGAAGCTCGATGTGCGTGCCGGAGCGCGGGATGGGCGCGGCGGCGGGTTGCAGCAGGTGGGCCTGGTCGCGGGGAACGGGCTCGAGGCGGCCGACGACGGTGACGGGCGACACGGCGTCGGCGGCCAGCAGGCTGGTGGAGGCGCCGGTCGAGGCATCGCACACGTCGACGGCGCTCAATTGGAACTCCTCCCACGCGTTCTCGTCGGTCAGCGAGCGGGCCCTGGGCTTTAGGACCGAGGCCTCTGGAACGGGCATGGCGACTCGCGGCATTTCGGGGTCGTCGAGGCTATTGCATTCGCCGTGGACATTCTGGCATGCGCTGTGCGACTGGGCGATGCAGGTGCCGGGCCGTGGCTGCGGAGCGGAGAGGCACAGGCGGCGACGGGAAGGCTGGAAGGGCGTGCGGCCGCGGCGGGCGGGCTCGCGCGCGTCTCGTCGCGAGCGAGGCGCGCGAGGCTGAGCGACGGAGTTTTGCCGACGACCACCACCGACGTCAGCTGCAGCGTGATTTTGTTTCTCGCTCCCCGCCGCTCGCCCGCCCATTGCGCTCCGCTGCCACATGTCCGGCTTTGCGTCCGGCTTCAAGCGCATCGCCATGTCCTCCAACAAGCCCCAGCTCCTGCAGGGAGTCTTCGGTACGCCGCATTCGCACCTGCTCCATCTTTCTACACCGTCCCTCATCCCGCCTCGCCCAGCTGCACCAACCCGCTGCGCGCGCCCCGACACCTAACAAACCCCCCCCCTCCCAGGCATCCACAAGCCTCCCGGCATCTCCTCCGCCCAAGTCCTCCGCGACATCGAGAAGCAATTCAACCCCTCCACCCTCTTCCGCCCGCTCCTCGACGCCGAGCGCGCCGCCGCCGAAGAAGAGAAGCGCATCAACAAGAACTACCGCCGCAAGCGCGGCCCCAACCGGCAGACGCGCGTGAAGCTCGGCCACGGCGGCACGCTGGACCCGCTGGCGACGGGCGTGCTGATCACGGGCGTCGGCAAGGGCACCAAGTCGCTGGGCCGCTTCCTGGGCGAGTGCCGCAAGACGTACGAGGCGACGGTGCTGTTCGGCTGCGCGACCGACACCTACGACAACACGGGCAAGGTCATGGGGCGCGCGCCGTACGCCCATGTGACTAGAGACATGGTGCTGCAGGCGCTGGAGAGGTTCAAGGGCGATATCATGCAGAAGCCGCCCGTGTACTCGGCGCTCAAGTTCAATGGGAAGAAGGCATACGAGATCATGCGCGAGGGTGGCCAGCCGCCCGAGATGGAGGAGCGGCCCGTTACGGTGTATAATTTGGAGCTGGTTGACTGGATGGAGCCGGGCACGCATATGTGGAGATTCCCTCAGGAGGAGCTGGAGGCTTCGAAGGAGGAGAAGGACGCTGTGCTTGGCGCATCGACGTCGAAGGCTGCAAAGGAAGGACAGGAGTCGACTGGCGCAAAGAGGAAGCGGGAGGACGAGGACGCTGAGGACGCGGCCGCGAAGAAGACCAGGACGAGCGCAGAGCCCGAACCTGTTGCAACGCACAGCGCAGAGACCGATGATACTTCCACCGCCGTGCCAGACACTTCAGCTCAGCAAAAGAACGAGCCTGCTGATGCCGAGGCCACTCCATCCGCAGCAGAAGACGGCTCTGCCGCCCCCGCCGCGCTGATCCGTATGACCGTTTCCTCTGGTTTCTACGTCCGCACGCTGTGCCACGATCTGGGTGCAGCTGTCAACAGCCTGGGCTGTATGACATACCTGGTGCGTACGCAGCAAGGCGACTTTGAGCTAGGTAAGAACGTGCTCGAATACGAGGAGCTGGAAAAGGGCGAAGAGGTGTGGGGTCCTAGAGTCAAGGTCTTCCTGGAAGACTGGATGGCGCAGGAGGACGGCGAAGGAGTCAAGGAGAAGTCTGCGGAGAAGCAGAGGAAATCGGGGTCAAGGTCGCCGGAGAGGAGGCAGAAGTCGAAATCTCCGGAGCAGGTCCCGGACCAGGAACCGGAGCTGGACTGAGGCTATGAAAAGATTTCACCATGATTAGAAGCATAATCAAGAGGCATCGGGTTGGGAAAAAGGCGTTCATCTGAATGTTCTCTACCAATTTATGTATGTACAAGAGGCCCTGAGGCTCTCCCAGCTGTGCAAGCTTCAGAGGAAGCTCTTACCTGCGGATAAAAATAAAAATAAAAAGCTAAACAGCATTGCAGCATGGAGTGCATACATTCATCCTCCGACGCCATTTGAGAAATGAAATCCTATAAATACCATGGTCCCTCATAACCTTCTATGCAAGGACAAGAATGAAAAGAAGAGGAAAACTCGCATGATGATGCAACGCTCTATAGCGCCCGCTCTTGATGCAACTATTGAAACGAGCAAAAAGGGATCATAAATCCTGTACAGAGGATAACCAATGTTCATGTTTCATCACACCCGCCCCACTTCGCCGGGGAATACGCTGGAAGCCACTTCTACCTCAGCATCCTCATCCTTGACCTCTTCATGGTTCACGAAGATGAAGCTAGCCAGCACGATGACGGCGCCGATCCAATACGCCCAGTGGCTGTTCTGGCCGTTGATGACCATCTGGCCGATCAACGAGCACGGAATCGTCATGCTTAGGCCAACCGTCACGATTAGCGGGCTGGTCAAGAGCATAGCATAGGCCCAGCACATGTCGGAGACTAGCGATGTGGCGCTGTTGACCATGACGATGGCGGTGACGCGGGCGGAAGGCGGCAGCTCGAACGTCTCGATGCCGGTGACGTGCAGCAAAATCATGCCGGGCCACAGCATGGCGACGTTGAACAGGCCGACCAGGCCGAAGAACAACGGCATGTTGACGCGCGACTCATCTTCGATGCGCTTTTTCATCAGTACCGCATAGAAGCCGTACATGACGGCTGAGAGGAAGGCAAGTGCATCGCCGAGAGCGATCTCGCCTTGAGTCTTGGACGGGAAGGAGCCACGGTTCTCGTCGCTGTTGTTTGTGCCCGAAATATCGACGGTGCTGATCAGGACGATGCCGGCGAGAGAGGCAAAGACGCCAAGGAGCTTGCGGATCGTAAAGTGCTCGACGCCGACAAAGGCGCCGCAGAGGAGCGTCCAGATGCTGCTGGTGGACGTCAGGATCGTGCTACTGGCAACGGTCGTATACTCGAGGCAGGCAGCCGTGAAGTAGTTGGCCTGGTTCTTGTTAGCAAATACAGTCCGCTTCTCCCTATCTCTTGGCAGTCCCAGGGGACTGTCTGGCAGGCCGACATACCAAGAACCACAGGATGCTGAACTCGAAGCTCAGCTTTGCCGTGTCCACGAGCGTTAGACCCTCAGTCCTCTCAAACTCCGGATCCCCGATCTCCACGCTAAGCGTCCGCGAAGCATCTCCGCCCTCCGCATCCGCCGCGCCCGATGCAGAACCCTCCGGTTGTGCCAGAAAAGCCTCGCGCTCGCCGCCGTCCTCCTGCTCCTTGACCGGCGCATAGCTGCTGGCGCTCTTCCTCCGAAAAGGGTTTTTGACCGCGGCGGCCAGCTGCCGGAACTGCTCCGGGTTGCGTCGCGCCTTCTTGATAAGCAGCGGGCCGAGAGGTATGACGAAGAAGGCCGTGTTAACGTATGTCACGAAGTAGGGCTTCGAGTATGTGTCGTCGGCGAAGATGGTCTAGCATTCCCCTGTCAGCATGCTGCAGGTCTAACTTTGGCGATGGAGGGAACAGCGATGCGCGAGACAGTGTGCAAGCAGGCGGCGGGAGAGTACTCACGCTTGCGAGGAAGTTGCTGGCCGTCCACAGTACCACGGTTACGAGCAGCAGCACTATGCCCAGCGTGTGCCGCCAGCGCGGCGGCATCTTGCCCTCGGACCAGGCGCTGTAGAGACTCTGGGCCGACAGGACGGATGGCGCGCTGCGAGCGCCCAGCGCAGGGCGAGCGGCTCCGTCCATGGGGGGTGGTCGTCGCGGAGTGGTTCAGTGGTGCTTGGCGGAGAGGGCCAGCGTGTATGGAACGGGAAGGTCCGAAAAGAAAGTGGTCGTGATGACGAGCGATTCGGCGCTATCTGCAGGGTCTCTCAGGTGGCGGGGATGGGCAGAGCAAGCGTGGAGCGCGGACCCGGCGGCTGAGCATCGAGGGAGCGACGGCTGCGCATGGGCGGGGGCGCGAGGGAGCGGTATCGGGTGCGCAGAGGGGGGTCTGGCATCTGGAGGTGCATGGTTGGGACTCCGTGCCGGGCGACGAGGTTTCAACGGCGGGCGCCCGCCCGTCCCGTCCCTGTCTCGCTTCTCCCGGCACGCCGCATGCTCCTGGATGCTTGGCGCGAGACAGCGCGCCGCACGCGTGACCAGCAAACATCATCACCATTCCACGCGTATGTACACTGTGTGACCAAATCGAAAAAGCATCCGCGGCCCGGGATGCCGTCTTGAAGCGCTTATAGACCACCAGAGCAAAAAACCACGAAAACGCCTCGGCCATGAACCAGAATCACCTCATGTAAAGTTACCGTCCCCACCGCTTCCTTCTAGTAAAAAGACGGGAGAGCATCCGATTTTGGAAATCCGTCTAGCACGCGCAGCCGTCGCGGTCGTTGTCGAGCGTGATGGGTATCGTCTCGGGGAAGTCCTGGTTGAAGTCTCCCGCCTCCTCCTGCGCAAGGGCCTGGCGCGCGATAACTGCGGCTTGTTAGTCGAGATCGTGCGTCTTCCGTCGCGGTGCCTACCCTCGAACGCCTGCTCGACGTTGATGGCCTCCTTGGCGCTGGTCTCAAAGTAGGGAATGCCGCCCTTGGAGTTGCAGAATGCCATGGCGCGTTTCGTCGAGATCTGGCGGCCTTGTTAGCCATGTCGTCATCGCTTATCGGGCATCTCGTTCGTACCATGCGCTTGCTCTCCTCAACATCGATCTTGTTGCCGATGACGACCTGCCCCAACGTCAATGATCCGTCTTAGCGTGTCGCGGTGCTGCGGGTACGTACGAAGGGGAAGCTCTCGGGGTCCATGGGGCTGGCTTGGATGAGGAACTCGTCCCGCCAGCTGTCGAGCGTATCGAAACTCTTGGCGTTGTTGACGTCGTAGACGAGGACGCAGCAGTCGGCGCCGCGGTAGAAGGCCACGCCAAGCGACTGGAAGCGCTCCTGACCCGCCGTGTCCCAAAGCTATACCGACATCAGTCTCGACGAGCCCCACGGCTGACTTGATAGCCACCCACCTGCATCGTCACCAGTCGGTCGTCCACGAGAACCTCTTTCGTCAGGAAGTCGGCGCCGATGGTGGCCTTGTAGCTTGCGCTGAATTTCTTGTTGACCTGTGTCACATCGGGCGTTATTCTCCGAAGCAGCAAAGGTGGGAGCGATGTATGCGGCGGGAGAGAGGCGACGTACATATTGGTTCATCAAGCTGGTCTTGCCGACGCCGCTGTCGCCCAGAATGATGACCTGCGCTTCGTGTCAGAGCAGACCCCCTGTGTCGCGTGGGGGTCGAGGCGCACCTTGAGCAGGACCTTTCTTCTCGAAGCCATGGTCGCGCTGTTGACCAGAGGATACGGGCAGCGGCGGGTTTGTGGCGGGACGCTGGGCGCTGTCGCAGGGCGGGAGCGAAATAGCCGGGCACAGGAACAGAGAGGACAGGCTGCGCACGCTGCAAGCGACGGCGGGACGAGCAGAGATTTGTTGGCGGATCGGTGTGATGTGTTGACGCGGGAGATGTGCAGCTCAGGACGTCAAAGCTCTGGGCACGAGGTCGGTGAAGCTTGGCTGATGACGGGCCAACGACAGGGATTCCGGCGTGCGGCCGACCATCTATTTAACGCGCCCACGCCTCCGCCTCTGCCCCCGTTCCGCTCGAGTCAGCTCTGCATCTGCCGCAAACGTCACCGTATGCAGGCGAGCCGCTCCGTCCATCGCCATGAACCCCGAGGAGGCTAGGCGGGGCAACACAAGCTGTTTGTCGTCCTCACCAACGCCTGCGAATTGATCGTTACCGTCCCGCGCTGTCAAGATATGCGGCATGCAAAGCCTCTTCTCTGATACTTTGGATCGTCTCCGGCACTCAAAATCTCGATCACGCTGCGTTCTGGCGATTTTCATGCTGCATTGGCATACAGCGCTGTTGATTTCCCGACTCTCTTCATGCTAACCAGCTGAAGCGCGATACGTCTCTTTTCCTCAAACTCTAAGGTCGAGCATTCTCCGTCGTCCAGCAAGCGCTCTGGATTCTGCGAGCTTTTTTTCTTTTTTGGCCACATTCAAGGCTGGAACGAATTGTGTGGCTTCTCGATCTTCCCGTCCAACAGCCCTTCACGGACTCGTGGAACGTCTTGGATTTGAAGTTCGGGTACAGCTCGCGAGCATCCAAGTACCCGAGGTACTTGGCGTATTCAGGCGTGTTGTCGTCACGTACGAACATGCTGACCCCGTGTTCTGCAACAGATCGCAACGCCATGTGCATCATGTTATCTGGCTCCTCGGCAAGAGCCTTGAGCTCTTCCACGCGAGCTTCGGTTTCGTTACTATATACCTACAGCGTCCGGATAAGCTGATGCTGTTTTCTTTTACCCGCAGTCATGTCTTGAATCTCACAAAGTACCGCAGCCGTGGACAAAGATGAGCCCGGATGGAAGCGAATAGTTTCGGAGTCGAACGCGTATCTGTTCCTTCTCAATCTTCTCGCCCGAATTTTCCTCCACAATGGCGAAGATCTGGTTCTCGGTAAGACCATTGCCACGTGCGAAGACGTGCTTGTTGGGCGTTCGCTCATTGTCGATGATGCGCGCGGTCAATCGCCCGATATCACGCAAGTCGCTACTTATGCTTGCCACTTCTCCGTGTCCGTGGATAATCGTGTTGGGATACGAGGAAACATAGTCTAGCCGGCCGGATGGCAATCTTGGGAAGACAACCAGGTGCCAGGGCTCAACGTCGATGGTGTATGGTAAGAATAGCTTCTTGACGTAATTGTAAACCTCTTTTCCTATATCATGATCCGACCAGTACTTTGTGCTCTGGATGCCTAAAGTAAAATAGTTATCTAACTGCACGGCGCGAAGCGCTTGACACTTACCTTCTTCGCCAAGGCGAGATTGATCTGGCTGGGCTGTGACGCTGCATCAATGGCATTGATGAAAACACCAATGCCCTTGAGTAAATGGACTAACTCGTTAGTAGGCTCGGTGATATCAACGACAACGATCTCGATATCCCGCTGTGCAATCTTCCTCGCCTATGGCATCTCTGCTCAGGGCGGTCGAACAATAGCTTTGACATACTGTGAAGAACGATATGAGAGATTGCTACTTGTAAATCGGGAACGGACAATGGAAAACCGCGAAATCTATCTACGAACTTCCCGGACTCAAACAACCCGCCAAGGATAGACTTTCTAGTATTGCTGGTGGCACCTAGAAGGAGAACGCGCTGCTTTGGCGCCACAAAATGTACGAAAGAGTAGGAATAATTTCTCCATTCTTTTTCCCGTTAGACAACGGGGAGTAATTAATCGTCTCTCGAAAAGAGCTGGATTGATAGAGGCTGATAACTCCTCTATTTGAGGGAGCACAGTATATACATCTTTCAAATTCCATGCCTCTGCATACGTCCATTCACTGACATTCCCGAAACAAACGTCGAGATGATGAGGATGGTGAGGCAGGACGCTGTTAGGTGGGTGAGATGGAGGAATCCTTGTCCCGGTTCCTGGATCCCACGCATGCTGTAGTGGAGAATAGCGCTGTTGCGTGCTCGGAAGCAAAGAGCTAGCCCGTCTTTCATATCACAATGCGGATACTTCACCACATCAGGTGCCTATGGAACTGTGGATCCTCTGCCAAGTTTGAAGATCACGCAGCTAAAGATCACTCAGCTCACCGAGAATATTCAGCTCGTAAATAACGAACCGGCTACGCCTCTATCGCAGCATTAGACTATTTGGGGAGATAGTCCACTTACAAGCTGGCTTTAAACGGAAAGATGGAGAGACGTTCATGACACTAAAAATGGAAAGGAACATCAAGGCCGACCCGGGCCAGTGGAGCGGGACAGCCGGCGGGACAGTTTAGGAAACGATCAAGATCAAGCGTCCGATCCAGCGATAAGCCAAAGCTTCTAGAAAAGCAATTCTCATGGCTCTCAAGATCCATCCACGGCCCCGCAGCGGAGGAAAAGAGTCCACGTGCATGTTCTTCAGCGCCTCCAGAGCCGGTCAGGAAACAGCCAGGCACTGGCTCAGCGGTTAGCGCTCAGGCTTGCACAAATCAGACTGGAGGCGACTCTGATGTGTAGATAGAGTTCTCAGCCTCTTCCTGGTGTATCATCCTGCGACGCCGTCTGCGGTGGTGGAGGCAGACTAGCCTTAGGCAATAAAACTTAGTCTTTGCCGGTGCGCAAGTCACTGCGACACGTCAGTACCGCCGGCTGCAGCACGGACCACGAATCAGAAGCGGCGCCTCTGCTAAGTGGCGCAGCGCGAGCATTAATGCGAAGGATGTTGAGCCACAGCGACGCGCCGCGCAGGCAGAAGAGGTGTCGAGATCAGCGGCAACGACGCGCATGAGGTGGCCTGAGCGGCGGGACCCCTGCGCGTGGCCAGGCAGAGCAGGCGGCGCGGCGATCGCGGGCGCCCCGGCCAGCTCCCATCAACGCCGCCTCGCCGCCGCCTCCAGAACGCCATGCTCGCGCCCATCGAAGCTGAAAAGACGCCATCCACCGCCAGCGCCCTGTCATCCCGGGCGCATCTCCACCCTTGGCGAGGTCACGCACCGCCGCCATTCCCCAACATGACCTGACCAGCCGCTCCGACGCAGCTGAGCGCTGGGCCCGGCGTCGGCCCCGGCATGCTTCAACCCTCGAGGCCAACCTCTCCTGAGCTGGCGACGTCTGGACCAGCTTGAGGCCGCCCACCGCTGGTGCGCCTACAGGATCGTCTCTCGCTACATGCGCTGCGCACGCCTCTCTTCGCCTCCGCCCTAGTTTCACTCGCGCGGAGAGCCACTTACGAGGCATCCTTTGATGCTGTGCGGCTACGCACTTCCCCCCGGCCAGATCGCTGGCCGTTGTACGAAGTCGCGACCTGCTAACACTCACCGATGTGGATGCACCCTAGCGCTTATTTGCGATCCTGCTGCCCTTCTATAAGTCCCTGGGCGCATTCTTGACACCCTTGCTTGCTGGTAAAAAAACTGATACCCTTTCGCTATGAGAAATGCCTCCCGTTTCCTCTTTCTTTCTTGACTACCACGAGCAAATGCACGTCGTCGCTACAATCGCGAGCACCCCGCTCTGGAGAACACTGGCGCTGTCTTTAGCTGCTGTGTTCTGTCTGTTATTACTCTTTGTGCGCCGCCGACGGCACGGAGACCCATACCGCAACGAGCCTCCCACCCGCGTGCTTGAGAAACGCGAAAATTCCGTCTGCGCCGACCCGACGCCTGTGCCAGCTTCAACTTCAACCCCGCAGTGCCCGCCTCTCAAGCCATACAGTAGCCAGGACTTCTTTCAGTTTCCCTACTTCGATCCCCCCGCTGCACCGCCACCTCTTCCCACTCTACGCCGCCATCCGTGCAATGTAGCACAGCAAGCTTTGCCACCGACTACAATACATTATGCGAGGAGAACATCGACGAGCAGCGTTGGTCCAGCAAAAACAGTACGAGGGAAAATTATGAGGGGTTCACCTCTAGCTCCAGGTGTCAGGCGGAACCAATGGACTATCGAAGCAATATGAAAATGACAGCAGACAGCTGAAAGGATACACGTTGGGCTAAATATATACGCCGGGAACCGAACTGCATGGGGCATAGTTCTTGTCAATGAGTTTGGAACTTCGTGACCAGACTGGAACCGGGTTTAATGTAATTAAAAAGTCAGGCCTAATCTTTCTAGCATGAGGCCATGAGGTTGGATGTATGCGAGCAATATCCACATGGAATGTTGTCTGGTTTCCAACAGAGAGCAATCAGACTATTCAGAGCCACATAACGCCGTACCAAATCGCTCATATATGACCATCCGCCATACTTCAAGGAAAACCAACCCAATATTGTCGCTTTGCGCATCCCACAGCTCAAAAATCGACCCCATGTACTACCTGCCATCCCATCTCTCCGTCTCGGTATAAAAGCGAATCAAACTCTCTGCACCAAGCAAGTCGCCTTGCCTCAGCAATTGCGCGACATCAACGTTGAGCGGCGAATCGGGCTCGGCAGAGGTGAGCAGCTGGTGCACCGAGGTCAAGGTGGTAGAGATGGTGAAGGCAGGGCTCCAGGCAGTCTTGAGCGTATCGAGGCAGATCTCGCCGGTCTTGAAGTGCACATTCGGATGGCAGATGGGCGTGATGAACTTGATCTCCGGGGGAGCGAGCGGGTAATTTGGCGGGATGCGGATGTCTAGAAGCCAGCGGCCGTCTGGGCGCAGGTGGAGAAGACGTCAGCGTCGAGGTCGGTCTGATGAATGCGGAGTAGCAGAGAGATCGAAGCGCACGTACTCTCGTAAGCGGTGCCCGGCACACCTTTCATCACGGCTGTCCAGTGCGTCAACTCGTCGTCACTCAGCGGGCCCAGGTGGAGCAGCGCATCGTTGGGGTCGGTTTGGTAGGACTGCAGCTCGACGAGCAGGCGCTTCGTTGGCGTCTGGACGCGACTCGACGCCATTTGAGGGACAGCGCTGCGTTCAGGTGTTCTGGGCCGGTATTATGGTACGCGAAAAAGACATGAAGGTGTGGTATGGCAGCTGCTGCTTGCGCCAGAGAGCTATGGCACCAGCGCAGCGCAGCCGACGGAAGTGCCTCGGCCATCCATGTGCTCCGCCCGGATGATCATCGGGTCGGCGCCTGGCGGGCTGCGCAACGCCGACGCATTTTCTGGGGAAGCCGTGCACGCAATTCTCGCGCAGAGCAGCTGCTCGCAACTTTCCCGCCCAACGACCCCGCCATGCCTGCCGCCGTCCAGGCCTCGCTTTCCGACCTCCGCCGCGCGGACGGCTCGGCCACTTTCTCGCAGAACGGCTACTCCGTCCTGGGCGCCGTCAATGGCCCGCTCGAGGTGCAGCGCCGCGACGAGCTTCCCGAGGAAGCGGCCATCGAAGTGAACGTGCGCCCCGCGTCCGGCGTCGGCAGTAAGCACCACCACCACCAGAGTCACCGCATAGACAGCGGCTCCTCTCGCTCCAAGAGGCCCTGCTAAAACCCCCGCGCGCGCAGGCCCCAAGGAACGCCATCTCGAAACCCTCATCCACGCCACCCTCCGGCACGTCATCCTCGTCCGCAACCACCCCCGCACCCTCATCCAAGTCACCCTCCAAGTCCTCACCGTCCCCGAAGGCGACGCCGCCGACGACCGCTCCCGCTCCTCGGTACGCCACACTACGCTACACTACCCTACCCTCCCCACCCCACCCTCTCTCACCAGAAAGCTTGAAAAAACTAACCATCACTTACACAGATCCTAACCATCCTCCCCCCCCTCCTCCAAGCCTCCATCCTCGCCCTCCTCTCCGCTTCCATCCCCCTCTCCACCACCTTCACCTCCACCCTCCTCGCCGTGCACCAACACCCCACCAACGACGACGATGCCGCTATCCAAGCAAACCCCTCCGTCGCGGATATAGCGACTGCGACATCGCTGCACGTATTCGCGTTCTCGCCACGGGGCGAGCTGTTGCTGGCGGAGAGCGAAGGGAGGTTCGATCTCGAGGCGTGGGAGCGGGCGCACGGTGTTGCGGTGGGGATCTGCTGTGCTGGGACTACGGAGGGTGGTGAGGCGGGGGCGGGCAATTTGCATGAGGTGGTGAAGGGGGCGGTGGGGAGGAAGGTGGAGAGGGAGGGGAGGTGGAGGGGGGAGGCTTGATTGTTGGTTTTTTTTGGTTTGGAGGGTGGTTGGGGGTAAGTTCTGCTGCTGCTGCTGCTGCTGCTTGCTGCTTGCTAGGGTGGAGGGAGTGAGGGCCAACTAGCTGCAGAGAAACGCACTTCTGGATGCGAGGTGGGGATTCGGTGAGATGCTTGCTTGCTTGCTTGCTTGCTGGCTGGCTGGCTGGCTGGCTGGCTGCGGATGGGCGAGCGAGCGAGCATTCTCTGTTTTCGGGGCAGCAGCTGGTTTACTGCGGGATTGTGGCACAATGGAGTGAGGGATATCTGCCTTGTGGCTGCGGCTGCTGCTGCTGCTGCTGCCTAGGTACTCAAGGGTATCTACCGTCACGGTAGCCGGGCGCTCGCTTGAGACATCCATTCAGAATGATTGGGAGGGTGGAAATTGCGGAGGGTCGGCCAGCCAAGTCGAGGCAAGGGAAGGCAAAAAGGAGGCGCAGCACATACATACATATGTTGGTATGGGGCGTGGGCGGCCGGGCGCCTGCATGGTGCGTCGTCGTGAGGCTGGGTCGTTATCCATGCATGGTAAAACCCCTCCGCATGCGGCGAGACGGGCGTGGCGTGGTAGCACATACATACATACGTACACACAGCCTCGTTCGTGCATGTGCCGCAGGGCGTGCTTGCATGGGATACATACGTGGCCTGCGCCTGCGCCTACGTTCTTTTTTATGCAGCAGGGAGATTTGGGATATTCGACTTGGAGCGGGATGGTAGATAAAGCTGGCTAGCTGCCTGAGGCGACTACCGAAAAGAAAAAAAAGAAGGGTTCAGCTTGACGGAATGAGTTAGGCGGAGCCAGATTACGGTACAGACGGCCAAAGAATGAACTTTGGGACCGAAATACACTACGGGCCGGCGAGTTAGCTCCCGGTAGCTACCAGAGAATTCAAAAGTGACAGCGTCCTGGTACGTGTCGGTTCCCTTAAACTTTAGCTCGACGACTGGGACGAAAAGCGTCGCTGGGCGTTTGAGCATTGAAGGCGTTGATGGATTTGTGGGTTTGGCTTTGAATGCTTGCCATGCGAGACGGACGGGCTTCATTGACTACTGCTCCGTGGATGGGAACCTCTTCTCTCCTGTTTCCGGAGCCCATCTGGAGATAAAAGCTCAGTTGCCTGATTGGACTGTTGTTGTGCTGTTTCTGTACGCATGAACGCTTGTGGGTCTGGCTGCCTTCCTTGGCCCGTGAAAGAGCGAACGATTCGCTCACAGAGGTATATGCAGACTGGTATAGTCATTAATGAGAGGCATTATCGGAGGGCCCGAAAAATAAAACTTCAGGAGGATTCTATAAGACGTTTTGGCCCCGTTTCAGCAAGCGCGTAATGGAAAAAAACAAGCCTTGTGGGACAAAGAGGCCCAGAGGCTGAGTTTGAGTGAAGCAGGCCCGTGTTTGCTCTTTAGCTTTTGGTTGGACGAGCGGACGCGAAGGATGTGGAGGAGGGCGGTGTTGGCGTCTGTTTGCGAGAGAGACAGAGAGTGTGTGTCTCTGCATGACGGTCTCCGGATGTCCCGTGCCGACGTACTCCCTTGGTACTGGTACATGACCATGTATGCGACGGATTGGGTTGGCGTGCGAGGGTGCGAGGGTGCCGGTGCCGGGTTTGCGCGAGTAAGCAGCCTGCATGCAGTCGGTGGCTGGCGGCTGGCGCGCTGCTTGGTGGCTTGCTGCTGTGCGTCAGACGGACTTACTGGGGTGGAGGCTATGCTCTTCTCCGAGAAGCCGGACGAACGCAGGGTGGTCAGGCAGGCATGTGCGCGTGCGTGCAGGATCAGCGGGGACGGCGGTATTTGGTTTTGATTCGTATCTTTCGTACAGTACACAGAATGCAGCCAGCTCTTTCGCTGCTGCTGGTCGTCTCTACTATGCCGGCGTTTTCTCTAAAGAATGTTGGATCATGTTGGTAAGGTACAGCAAGACTTTTCTCCAGAAACCCATAAAAGAAGACCAACGCCGCCCATGCGCCCAATGCTAAAAAAGATTTTAAGTACATGCAAGATCGTCCTCCTCAAAGCTGGGAAGATGTACTGGGTGAATGCGTTAACGCTCCAATTTTGCAAGACGTTTGGTAGATGAGATATAAATCATGGTTCGTTGCGTCGTTCTAGATGGCTCATCTTCAGATAAATGGCGTTCAAGACGTACTGCGCATCTCCAAGTTACAGGGGTATACGGCGGGCAGAAGGGTATAGAGCAGATGTCCAGGGGGATCCAAGTCAAATATCCAAAAGCGGTCTGGCCATTTTTCATTTCGTAGTCGGCGTCGGTGTCGTTTCCTTAGACATGTGCGCTCTGCGCAATCGAGGTGTTGAATTCCGGGTCGTTCAGAAGGTCTCTCAGCCTTCCCTGAGGGTCAAATTCCTTGGGAACCTTGTATACAGTCATGTTCCGCTCCTTGTCGATCTCGATGCCGGCGAATCTTGCCGCATCCTTGGCCTCGCGGAGCCATTGGTCCCAGACTGCAGTCCGCGGAGCGGCGTCTCCCAGTTGAACCCACTCAGTCTCCTTGGTGACAACGATGGCCTTGAACAGAGCCTGGGTGAAGGAGTTGTTCGAATCGGTGTAGCCTTTGCCGAGATGGGCGGTTTCCAGACGCTGGGGTTTGACAATGAAGGCGGAAGTATTCCAGTGGACGCGGGCAGGGAAGGCAGCCACGATCCAGTAGGTGGCGTTGAGGATCATGTAGGCGGCGGCGAAGCAGGTCTGGGTCCTGACCTGGCAGTTGGCGAGGCAGATGACGCCGGCCATGAGCAGGATGGAGCCGACCAGAGCGAGCAGGCGGTAGATGATTTGGTTTGAAATCAAGTACTCGATGTTCTCGGGCGCGAAAAAGATCTCACGGGCGACGTCCTCGCTGCACTTGACAACGAGGAAACTGCCCTTGGGGTGCCGGATGATCACGTCGCCGCGGGGAACATGGCCCTTGGTGTATCTCCGCTTGGGAAGCTTCAGCGTCCACTTGTTGCCAAGCCCGATGATTGACGACAGAAGAGCCAGGCAGCAGACGGCGATCAGGGCCATGCCATCCTGCCAAACGGCGGCCAGCACGAGAATGGCGATGGCGAAGGCGCAGCCCAGGACGGCGTTGGCGGTCAGCCAGCCGAAGGCGCGAGCCTTGACAATGGGAGCCTCGTCGTTGCGCTCGATTTCGACGCAGCGGACCTCGAACTCGTTTATGGAGTCTGCATCGCTGGTTGGGGTCAGCCCGTTGTCTTCGTATGCGCGGATCGTGGCTGCTTACAGCACAATGGAGCCGATATGGTTCAAAGCGTCTCTGTCGTTGCCTGACACGACGCCGGTGACCCGGCCGAGGGCAGGATCAAGCCTCGACGGGCGCGACGGACGCAGCAGCGCCTGGGGCGCGGGGAGAAGACGCGGGACACACATCCATTTGGACAGCGTCGAGACCTGGGCATTGGCCAGGACGGAGCCCTCGCCGAGGATGGCGAGGAAACCGACGATGTCAAGCTGGATGCTGACGAAGTTGGGGATGGTGCTGAAGAAGTCACCGCCGGCGCCATCGCCCTGATTGTTGCCGTTGCCAGACATGGTGAAGCTGCCTTGGATCCTGCGGAGCTAGCTGGGGGAGAGGCGGCTGACGAGGGCACAGCCAGGCGGCGTATACGGACTATAAGTAACGCGCGACGGCGGGTCGAGCGCGGAGGCTCCTGCGGCGGCGTGGCATCGCGGCGGGCGGAACAGACAGACACAGTCGAGCAGGCTGTGCGCTAGAGGCTGAACCCTCACACCGATGCCGTGGGGGCGAAGTGCATGCAGGCCCTTCAGCCTCGCGCGTGTCCAACCAGCGCGCGGTCCGCCGGCGATCGCCAGGCGCCAGGCGCGCGCAGCCTCCGCTCGCCGGGCGCGCAACGACTCAACCTCCACCGGCGACACCGTTTTGGTCGCGCGCGCGTGTCTTGCGGTGAAGCAGACTGCGAAGGAAGCGGGTCTCGTCTGTTGTTGACTCGAGCCGCAGCGATAGACGCGCGACAGCGCCTGCCCGGACCCTCCCCGTCGTGGACTCTCGACGCTACGACCGCGCGACATCACCGGCCCCCGTTACCGCTCGCCCGCCACGCCCTGCGACGCCGTGGACGCGCCCGCCGCGACTTGTAAGTGCCTCCGCGCTCCTTCTTCCCCGCGCTGCGATCCCCAGGCACCCGCGCCGCGCCTGGCCTGCGCCGCCTCGTGGCCGCGACCGCGACGTGGCCCGCCGCGCTGCGCGACGTGGTCCATCACCAGGCGCCGCCCTCCCTGTTCCACCGCGTGCTCTTATAGCCTGCGCCGCCCTGGCCTGCTCCGCTCTCCTGTTCTGCGCGCGTGTCTCTCCCAGCCTCGCCGATTTCCCGCTGTCGCACACAGGCACAGCTGCCGAGCGGGGAGCAGGGGGCGCAGCACAGCAGTCAGCCTAGCCCATATAAATCTGCCCGTCACCTTCCTTAGCTTTGCTTGATTCTGCTCCTTTTTGCATCCTGTGCCGGCGCAAGGCTGACTTCAGGCCTTGCCAGCCCTATCGCCGCCTGCGACGCCAAAGCCCCCCTCAGGCTCCAACAAACCCTCTGACCGGCCTCTCGCTTGCCGAGCGGCGAAATTGCAGCAAACCTCTCTCATTTGCAGCCTTGTCCCGCGCGTAAGCACAGGACCATAAGACTAGCCGGTGCCGCGCAGCCGCCCTTTTGTGCAATTTTCGGCGTTCTTTCGCTCTGCTCGCTCGCCACAACCTGAAAGGTGACTTCCTCGCTGACGATTATCATCGCCCAAGCATGTCGTACGACAAAGAATCTGAAACTATGGATGGGTCAGGAAAAACTTGGTTCGGCCTGAAAACGCTGTCGTCAAGGTTTGTCCCCCTTTGTTTCTTCCGTTTGCCCGACCCCCCCACCAACAAATCTGACCACTCGTCAGGACATATAGGCTACGGAGAAGGGAAAGTAAGGGCGTCTTAAATGAAAAGCTCCACAAAATGCCGAAACCTAGAAAATCCCAAGATTCACCGCGCAAGAAGGCCAGACGCCAGGGTGTGTCCCAGGAGGGCGACCAACAAGCTCCCAACCAGTCCGGCAATGAGTCCAGCAATGCAGACAAGATCAACGGCGTTGGAAATCAGCTGGCACAGCATCTGAAGAACTCCGAGCAGCAGCAGGACTATGACAAACAGCGCGACGAGCTTCTAAAGCAGGAAGAAACCGATTCTTGGGATAGGGACTCTAAAAATGCCGCTTCTCCTGCCCAGATTCATGCTTCCGACATCGTTTGGAAAATACGAGAGCATGAGCGGGACAATCTCTTCGGTAATAAAGCGTCTGAAGCAATTCCGGACGAGAACACCCGCGATATGGGCGGTCAGTTCCTTACCAACAAGGAGCGGATTGACAATGACAGCAGGCTGTTCAAAATAGTCAAGAAGATGCCTAAAGGCGCTCATCTCCATGCCCACTTTAACGCGGAGCTTTCTGTCCATGAGCTTCTGGCGAAAGCCCGCGGTAGGGATACTGTTTTCGTAAGGAGCACTCAGCCTTTGCTGGCACCTAAGGACTACCTAGACGCCGAGATAGTCTTCACTGTCCTTCAATCCGACTCGCCCGAGGCGGATTTGTTCTCGGACAAATATAGACCTGAATGGAAGAACACGGACAACAACCCATGGATGAAATGGACAAATTTCTGCAAAAGGTTCCGCGATCCAGCTGGCGACCTGGATGCTGAGGATTGGGTCAAAAGCAAAATGATCCTCTCCGAGGAAGAGGTTTACGGCACCACACAAACAGTGAATGGGTATGTGAAGATTGGTCCTGGAAAACGCATGGTGCACGCGCTTACAGGTCGGCAGTATCTGGGCGCGATTCAACCAAGCTACGAGATGTTTCAAGGGCCTCTTGAACTATGAAAGTGCCTACCGTTGGTACGTTAGACAAGCCATGGTAAACATGGTCGCCAACGGAGTGATGTATGCCGAGCTACGACCTATGCTCATGGACAAGACCATTCCAACCGATGATGGCCATGGCACAATCGATCTTAGGGGACAAATGCGCATCATCACAGAGGAGATTTTCAAATACCAAGAGGAGCTCAACGCTAAAGGTGAACTTTCGAAGCTCCCTTGGGGTATTAAGATCATCTATTGTACGCCTCGTTCAATTCCGAAACTGAAGATGCAATCTGAGCTGGAGGACTGTATTAAGCTCAAGCTCGAATTTCCTGATCTCATCTGCGGTGCGTCTACCTACCATCGAACGACTTTCCCTTGGTAAAAGCTAATAAAGCCAGGCTTTGATCTTGTTGGTGCCGAAGACCGCCCGAATCCCATTGGCTTCTACCGCGATGAACTCCTGTCTTTCGTCGAAACCTGCAAGGGGCTCGACATCGAAATTCCCTTCATGTTCCATGCAGGAGAAACACTCCTGGATACGGGTGGCACGAAACACCCCCGCGAATCCAACCTCTACGAATCAGTCTTGCTGAACGCCAAACGAGTGGGCCATGGGTTCGCGTTGACCAAGCACCCCAAGCTCATTGAAATATTCAAGGAGCGAAAGATTTGCATTGAACTATGCCCTGTGTCCAACGAACTCCTTCATCTTTGCCGAAACGTCAAGGAGCACCCTTACCCGGAAATACTTGCGGCAGGTATTCCATGTACCGTAAATGCAGACAATCCGGCGTTGTTCCAGTAAGTCGAGCCCTTCGCACTCCCGGCCGTGTCAGAAAGTGTAACTAACGAGTTCTTGTAGAGCCGATATGAATCACGAATTCTACCAGGTCATGGTGGGCACGCCAACTATGAGCGTACACGGCTGGCGGCAGCTTGCAGAGTGGAGCATCAAATACAGCTGCATCTCCCCCGATCAAATACAGGACGGCCTCAGGATCTTCAGGGAGGACTGGGAAAAGTTCTGCCAGTGGATCGTGGATGAATATGGGGAATATGCCAACAGCCTTGAGATATGAGTATACGAATTTCTTACTCGGAGACCGAATGTCATTGTTGGTCACGCGGTTTTTCTAACCCGTTAATTTTAACCTTTCGATACCCTCATAAATTCGATTTCTTTTTAAGAGGGCGGAATGGTTGCCGCTGATCAAGTGGTCTTTCGTGCTTGTTATGTTTGATCGGCTTGTGATGATTGACCTTTTTTTTTCTTAATTCTTATGAGAGCATCATGTACCTTCAACAGGCTTTCCCAGGTACGTCATATAGAGGAGTTTTTGAGGTCCTTCTGGAGCTGATCCAGATATTATGAGCCTGATTTGCATGTGAAGTAAACAGGCCCGGATCCTTTGGATGTAGACGCGTCCGTGCCCGTTCAACCAGCCAAAACCCCATATATCCTACAGATGTATTATTCAGCACAGGAATTTCTCCATTCTAAATCTTCACTGATTTCTGTTTCTGCGGAAATGAATGCTCTAATCCAGAGCGTTGCATCACACCACCAGTGCCACTTCAATCACCTCAAGCACGTTTGAACCTGCGGGACGCCGGGTATCTACATATTTGATCTCGTCCTCGGGCCTCTCTAGGCCCTGGCTTCTCTTCAAAAGTGAGCGGCAGTGAGTTTCAAGAGGATATGTTCGCCGCCATCAAGAGCAGCGCAGCCAGAGATCGTGCACGAGACAAACCACTTCAATTTCCTCGGAACCGCATGCCCGACGAAGCCGTGGAATGGTGGATAGTAGTACGTCCCTAAGGGTGCCAGCGCAATCGGAGACGGAAGAGGCCCCGGAGCGTTGCCTGGGGCTCGAACGGGACGCCGTCCCCAACCTTCACCTTGTCTTGGCACCAGCGCGTCACGCCCACACACACGTGCCGGCGCACATAACTTCTTCACGCCCCCCCCGCAACCTTCTCTCCTCCTTCACCCGACAACCATCCACAACAGACGGCTTCGCCAGCGCACGAGCAGCAAACAAGATCTCGTCCGTCCCTCGTTCTTGCGCAGGGCCGCCGAACAGCGCGTCTCGCCCGCCCTCCGTCGGTCCAACCTCTCGTCGCTCGTTGCGAGCCGCCTCTACCTCACTTTCGCCGCGCTCGTCACGCTCGCTCACGCGTCCGCGTCCTCGCCTCGTTTCACCGACAAAAGTCAAGCCAGAAAAGATCTTGGGCCTTGCAAACATGCGCATCAACACGGGTTTCTGGATCATCTTACTCGCCGCCTTTGCGGAGCTCTTGCTGTTGCAGCTCGCCGTCACCGTTCATGCTCAGAATGTTACCGCGCCCGCCTTAGTTCCGCCCTTTGCGTCGCACTTCCTTGTGCCGCTCCTTGGCAAGAGGCAAGCCGACGTTACTTACTGCGACAATTACAACATCTGTAAGGATCTTCGATTCTCATCCACAGCTATTGATTTGCTAATCTCAAGGATAGTCTTCTGCCACTATGGCTCGTACTGCTACCACTATCAATCTGGAGACATCCTTTGCTGCCCTACGTAAGTGCTGACTGCGCCTACAACAACTTGTGTAAACTGACAGTCGTTATAGTGGATATGAATGTGATCCTCGCACTCGCACAAGCTGCGCCGATCAACCATCTCAGTCCTGCGGCGCTGGCTGCTTTTCCTGGTATGAGCACCACTTTTATGCGCAAGTTCACAGCTGAACAAAATCCAGCACCGGTCACCATTCTATGTGCGCGACAATCCTGAACGGAATTCTGGGCCAGTCCATGATAGGCTGTGCTAATGTCAGAACGACTTTTAGTACTGATGAGATGCACATGACCTTCTACTCAATGTCAACTTATGGCGGCGAAGCGATTACAACTGAGGCAGCTTCACCTTCTATCACGGAACCACCTCCCACGGTACCTGCTGTTACGGCTACCCCGACTTTGGCACCTTCTGCCTCTGCCACTCCACATGAGACCAGCCCGGCATCGGCAAAGACCACGAATCAGCCTTCTCTCATGACATCGGTTGAGACGCGACCTGGTGAAGACGGCGCAACGATTACCGTCACTGCTACCGGGACTAATGCCGTCTTCTCAAACAATACTTCCTCAAACGGTACCTCTACATCAAACAATGACTCTCACACCGAACATGGAAGTGCTTCTCGCGGCATGACTGTCGGCATAGCATTTGGCGTGCTAGCACTGGTCGGACTTGTTATCTATGGAGTCTTCTGGGCCTACCGCCGCCGCCGCCAGGCGCGTATCAACGCTAATCCCGCACTTTGGCAAACTTCGGACGCAGGTCCCCTTCACAACCTAGATGCTACTGAGCTGGAGAATGCTAGAGGGAGGTATGTAGAGTTCGAGGATGAAACTCCGAAGAGAAAACAGGGCGAAGTCCTGGATTATTTCTCTCCCGACGCGTGCTCCGTCTCACCGAATCACAGGGATCCACCGCTGAGCTACGAGCTCAAGGATACCAACTCTCCGAATGTCTCCGAGCTGGAATCTCGCGAGCCCTCCAACAGCTACTTCGAGATGGAGAGTCCGTCACGTCACAGCCACCCCGGCCTTCCAGAGCTCGAGTCTCCGCCCGTCTCCCCGCGCAGGGTTTCGCTCCCTCCCGTCCCCGCTCCTACCGACCGTCCGAAATCCACTGCACCGCCCGATTCCGTCTCGCCTGTCGATTTGCCGGCCCGTCCCGCTTCCGCCCAGCCTGTCGTTCCTTCTCCCGGTCAGCCCAGCAGCACGCAGACCAATGGTCACTTCTCTCCGATGGGCTTTGTCACTCCGGAGTTTGCTTTGCGTGATGGTCTCTGGAGCCACGACTCACAGAATTCTGAGTATGTTCCCAGATTCTCCGTCGTCAGTGAGCCTGACGAGAATTTCTCGTTCGGGTTGCTGCCGGCGGACTGGGTCCCCTCCCCTATTGACGAATAGTTATCTCCACTGATTGTCTTGCCCAGATTGTTCCACTCTTGAGCATGATGATTTCATCACGACATTACGACATTAAGAAGCTTCACGACTACGACGTAGACGACAGAAGGCGCGATGTTCATGGGTACGGGGATCGAATGGGAAGGGAATGGAGTGGGTCTTACAATGCGGCATGGCATTCAAGAAATCAATGCGGTGCCTACGACTATCAGGAGATTCATCAACACTACTTCAAAAAGGGACATTCGGGGGACTCACAACGGCCTGTACACTAGCTTCTGAATACAAAACTCCCTCTACTGGTTTGAGTATCTGGGGCCCTCAAGCGAAGACTTCGCCTGTCCCGAAGCTCGCTACATACGCAATGGACTATGCTCTTTTTTTTTTTTTTTGGCGAACACAGACTGGAAAGATACTTTCCCAAAGTCAGGAAGCAAAGTGTGTCCTTTTGTGCGACCGAAGTTGACCAAGGTTAGATTTGGTCACTGTGTTTCCAGACATGCGGAAGTGGAGACAGAATGCATTGTGATCCTTGAAGCCAAAACCAACACCAAATTGCTCAACCTCATTGCTCAGGCATCAGACGGCCAGGGTATTTTTCACCAGATGTATTACACTCGGGTATCTATTTGACTCTAATGTTCCTTTGAAACGACAAGGCCTACCAGATGTCTAAATTTTACATAGCTGCGAATTGATTCCACTTCCGGCCACCATCGAAACCAACTGCCGATACAGGATTGTTTTCTCCAGAGCTGAACCACAAAATGGAGACAAAAAACACTCAAAGCTTCCTCTTGAACCTCAACAGAGAGCCTTTTTTTTTTGAAACCTCAGATACCCTGAACTTCTCTAATCTCGAATGTGCGTCGTCGTCTCCTTTTGATGTACCTCAAGTGACTCGGAAAGTTGCCCGCTATATCTATATCTTTCTCAAAAGTATTAGGGCAGGCTTTCTAGGCTAGGACTCGGTACAAGGCTTCACTTGCAAGGCTTGAATGAAACAAGCGGGTCTTGTCAGGCTGAGAATGTACCCTGGGATACGCAGGACGGGGCGCCGGGTGGCTCTGGCTGCGGAGTGTTGAAATTGGCGAGCGGAGGCGGAGCGACTCGCGGAAATGACGTGTACGGGAGAGGCAGCGGCGAGGTTTAGCCGGCAGGAATGTCGCCGGGCAAGAGCTTCTCATGGAGCTGCGCATCCTCCGCCATGGGTTCGCACAATGCCACCACAAGATGACCCGCAGCCACCCTCTCGCCCCGCGCAGTCGCACCAGCCGCCCGCTCCCCCCAGCTCGCGCTCCGCCTTCGCCTCCGTCACCGCCGTCCCCGCCCCGGTGAAGCGCCTCTTCAACAAGTTCCCCCTCGTTACCTATCCCGCAAACGACCTCCCGCTCCGCGCCCCGCGCGCCCGCCAGCACAATGTCCTGTACATCTTCACCACCGAGGCCGGCGCATTGAAGGGCGAGCCGTCCTTCAATCCCAGCTGTCTGAAATGGCAGGTTCGTGGCCGCTGTCTCCTCCCTTGCCGCCGCCGCAAATATTCGCGACCCCAAGCGCTGACCAGATGCGCCGTACACAGACATACTTCAAATTCAGCGGAGCCGACTTCACCACGGCCGCATCCAGCAACCACGCCTCACCCAGCGGTGCGCTGCCGTTCCTGATCCCCAGCGGCTCGCATGCCGCCCTCTTGGACCAGCCGA
Organism: Neofusicoccum sp. Z2; assembly: GCA_037356115.1. Taxonomy (NCBI): domain Eukaryota; kingdom Fungi; phylum Ascomycota; class Dothideomycetes; order Botryosphaeriales; family Botryosphaeriaceae; genus Neofusicoccum; species Neofusicoccum sp. Z2. The sequence continues at coordinate 745,915 of JBAWJY010000004.1, forward strand.
AACCCATCCCTTCGGGAAAGCTTCAGAAGTGGGCGATGGAACATGGCAGCTCCCCCGTAGAGGAACCGGACGATGTGCGCTTCGAGGCACACATGGCTCTGTTGGACCACAGCATACGGCGTGCATGGGTAAGGCCATCCTCGCGCCGCAGCACTCGAGGCATTGACCGTGGCTGACACTGCTTGCCAGCTGTACACACTCTACCTAACGCGCAATTTCGACGCAATCGCACAGCCGCTCTACATCGACAGCACCTCCAACAACGCCGTCGTGCGCGCCACCATTGCCCGCGAGCTGCGTGCCGCCGCCCAGGCCGAGCTGCTCAAGCACGGCAAGGTCATCGACGCCGAGGCCATATACTCGGATGCCGAGGACGCGCTGCGGGCACTGGAGACGGCGTTGGGCTCGGACAAGTGGTTCTTCGGCGCAGAGCGGCCGGGGCTGTTCGACGCCAGCGTGTTTGCGTACACGCACCTGCTCCTGCACCAGGACCTTGGCGGCGCCGGGGGGTGGGCCAAGTCACGGCTGGGAGATGCGGTGAGGGCGAGGCAGCGGCTGGTGCGACACCAGGAGCGCATTTTCGAGGCGTTTTACCAGACCCGATAACTGCATGAGATCGTATAGAGTGTATTGTGTAATGTCGACCACGCCTGCGTGTGGGTCGTTCACGACAAAATGACTTGTATCAATAGCTACGACAGTTTGAGCCGGGTGGTCCGCTTCTCTGATTCGATACCGGACCCGCAGAGTGCAGAAGCTAGAACGGCGTCTGCGACGTGAGTCATTGGCGGTGCCGTATGCAGTGCTGGCGTCGCGCCAGCAGCGGGTATCGATCGCCTTGCCGCGTGGTCACGAGACGCGCGTTTGCCTATTTGTTTTCTGGGTCCCTCCGCGCGTTTGCCGTAAAAGTTGCCTTCTCCGCTGCAGCCAACATTTCTCTCTCTCGTCTCCATCTTCTTGTTGCGTCTCTCAGCCAGGGACAAACTACAAACCTTCCTGTCTGGGAACATTCCATCACTAGTCGCTCCGCTAGCCTCTGCTTGTCACCCGATATGACTCAACCGTCTCTAACCACCACTTTCGACACCTCTTTAATCGATCTTTCCTGCCCGTCTGGAGGAGTCCCTCAGCTGTTCACCGGCTCCTCCTTCTCCACCACCGACACGGACCCGTCTGATTTTGGCGTCCCCACTGCAGCCGAGGCACCAGTCGACACTCTTGCTTCTTCACATCCCAATCCCGCTTTTGTCAAGACGCCTGCCATCCCATCTTCCTCCGTCTCCGCAGCCACAAAGACAGCAACATCTCCGGCCCCGAAAGCAATTGCTTCGTCTTCAAGAAACCTGCGCCGATCTCCATCATCCCCTTCATCTTCTTCCCCAAGCACCACACCAGACCGCCGCCGTTCTAAAAAAAGAAAAATGTCAGACGACGACCAACAGCAACGACCAACCCCCTCGTCCGCATTGCCCCCCGAACCAGTCACCAGGTCAACCGGCACCCCCGTACGCCACATGGACACAACCTCCGCCTACGACGCCTGGGCCAGCGTCTACGACACGGACGGCAACATATTGCAGGCCGTCGACGACCTGGAGCTCGAGACGCTGCTGCCAGCTTTCCTGAATGCCGTGGCGAAGGACTTTCGAGCCGCCGCCAATGGCAAAGGAGGAGAGGGCGAGGGCGAGCAGAGAACGCTTCGGATCTTGGATCTGGGCTGCGGGACGGGTAGAAATACGGCCAAGTTGTTGAAGTTCGCGTGGGGAGATGTGCTGCCCAGGGGGACGAAGGTCGAAATCACAGGCATGGATGCGTCGAAGGGGATGCTGGAGAAGGCGAGGGAGAAGTTGACGTGAGCACTCCTATCCCATCCTATCCTGCCCAACCAACCAATCGACCTTTCAAATCACCCGCTGACCCTTCCCCACCACACCACAGCCCCCTCATCGCCGAAAAAGACAACGCAGCAGACGCAGCAGTCACCCTCACCCTCACCCTCCTCAACCACAACATCTCCGCCGACCCCCCTGCGCAACAGCAGCACTTCGACGCCCTCATCTCCACCCTCGTCCTCGAACACCTCCCCCTCCCCCTCTTCTTCCACACCCTCTCCACCCTCCTCGCCCCCACCACCACCACCACCGCCCTCGCCCTAATCACAAACATGCACCCCGACATGGCCAAGCTCTCGCAAGCCGGCTTCCTGACCACAGACGCCGAGGGCAGGACCGTGAAGGTCAGGGCGGAGAGCTGGGCGCATGGGATTGGGGAGACGGTGGAGGCGGCGAGGGGGGTGGGGTTGGGGGTTGTGGAACCGGGGGTGAGGGAGAGGGCGGTGGGGAGGGAGATGGTTGAGGGGGGGGTGGTGGGGGGGAGGGGGTGGAAGTGGGTGGGTGTTAGGGTTTGGTTTGGGGTTGTGGTTGGGAGGGGGGTGGTGGGTTGAGGGGGAGGGGTGGGTGGGTTGAGGGGGTTGGAGTTGTTGCTGTTTGGAGGGGAGGATTGGGGGAGGGAGGGTGCTGCTGCTTTTGGGAGTGTCTGCCGGGTTTGCTGAAGCTGATGAGGGTATAGCTATGCTTAGTAACAGCTACCGGGGATTTTACAGGCTAATTATATCCTCGCTTCGAACTTTAATGGATCATTCTCATTATACTCTATTTAGTCTCCGCTTCTCGTAGATTTTCCCCTACTGGACGTGGCTGGAACCTCATCGATGCGGGCGGCTGAGGCTTGCTTGAAGACCTTCACGCGGAACATACCCGACGAGGACTGCTGTGGCAATTAAACAGCTCGACTACATGTTGCAACAGCCCTTTACACCAAAGCCATACGGCAGCTTAAGTCCTTTAAAAAGCATTGAGAAAAACTTAAGGTCGAACTCTTTCAATATGCTCTAATTCCATTTTCTCTCCTGCTGGCTTTTCATACGGCTCCGTCTCCGTCGCTCTCGCAACAATGCGCGTCGGTACTGCTCCCCCCTCGCGGAACCTTGCTCAAACAATTCGTCCCTCAGCTCTAATGAAAGACCTGTGGATAAAAATCAGCTTAGTTCTTTTCTTCTTTCTTAACATCGTCTCCAGTTGGCTCTTGAGGCCATTGGCCATAAAATACTTCTTGACTTACCTTTCGTATCCAGCACGAAAGCCCAAGCAAAGAATACCATGAAGAAGCAGCATGTTCCCGAACGTGTGAGACATAGTGCTTTGCAGCCAATAATACTCAAGAAGATTGAGTTTTGTAGGTCTGGGGAAAAACTGAATCCTGAGCAGATGCGTGGCCTTTTTATTTTAAGCAAAGGAACGCGCAGCTTAGTCTTGCATTTACATACTTTCGTACTTAAGAATGCTAGCTTACTCTCGCACCTATGGAAGAGGCTGAGAATAGTAGGGTTGCAAAGATTTAGACCAACCCCGAGCGATGTGAGCTGCCAAATGTGCCGGGCCTCTTATACAGCGAGGCAACATAGACACTGTTTCACTGGGCTATCTGGACTAGAGATACGGACTTACTTGCTACTCTGATCCATTGTGGTGCAAGGGAAGTTTCTGTGGAGGGTTGAAATCGCGAGGAGCATTCACACTGTGGGACGTGGCCCAACATTGCAAATGAGAGACAAAAGCCCTCCAGCTGCGGCTGGCAACCGTCACGGTAAGTCTACTGTGGATCTTGTTACCAGTAAATCTTAGTCCGCGATTAAAATGTCGGAAGTGTCTCGATTTTGACGACTGCTTCATATGCAAGTCAGCACTGGAGCATCAGCATGAAAGGCGTGGACGGGACAAGAAAGATGGAATTCCTGACGAAGACCTCTCATAAACTCGATTACGTCCTCATGCATTACTATATCCTTTTGATCTTTGAGTTCTGGATGGTCAAGACTCGAGACTTGAGTTTGCTTTATGGAATCACAAAGATGAAAGCTCTCTGATGACAATCACGGGAACCAAGTCCGAGACCAGTGGACACGAGTGAGCAAAGTAGCGACCACGAACAAGTACTAAATCCACTCATGCCGATTTCTTCTGAGTAACGTGGGCGCTTGGCGCAGTGGGAAGGCGTAGTGCCTCACAACGAGCTTACTCGAAAGACAACGGGCTCTGACGCAAATCTGTCAACAACATGAATAAGATGGATTCCTTACCAATTGCGCCGTCAGATTGACAGTAATCTCTCAATGCTGTTGAAAAGGGTACCTCGCGCTCAGGCGATATTTCGCCGGCCTGAGGGCGCAGATACACCTATGAGATACATCAGTGATATCCGGAAACGGCTTAGTATCCCGGAAGATACGGGGAGGCTACCAATAGAAGGCTATCATACGCACTCCATTTTGCACTCATATGTGGCGAGGATTGTGTGGACGCCACCAATGCACTTCCGGTCGCTGCCTATTTTCAGCCTTGCGGACAAGAAGCCGTGCTTAAAAGTAGGCTCTTCCATCCTTTCCTACACTGTATCTGTGCTTCTGTATTCAAGCAGTATGGGATCCTATTACCCGCAGCATGGTTATACCAACACCTGGCCGGTTCCTCCTGGGTTTTCTTCACCCATCCATACAACCGGCTCTTCAAGCCAGGCATCATCCACAGCGCTGTATTCATACGATGGGCACTCAAATACGTCATCCCTCTATAAGTGGGTTCGTGTACTTCTTATCAGCTGGGAGATCAACGATCCTGAGCTCGGCCTGGATCCCGAACTTGACGGCCTCGAACAAACATTTAGGGATAGTTACGGCTTCGCGGTATACCGGTGCGAAATCAAGAGCGATGATCCGCAGACATGGCTCAGAGAGTATCTGAGAAGAAATGGCTTTCTGCAGAAGGCTTCGCAAGAAGAGCCAGAGCTCCTCATCGTCTTCTATGGCGGACACGCGGTATCCGTCAGTGGGGGATGTGAATGGGCTGGTCAGACGAGGTAAAGAGCACAGCCAAATCCATGCGCGCAGGCTGAGCGGCGGTATTTAACTTGGTGACAGAAACAGCAATGGGGGGAGTCAAGACGGCAGGCTCTTATGGAATCCGATTCAAGACGAGCTCATCGCTGCTCCGTTTGACCTTCTTGTTATTCTGGACTGCTGCTTTGCGGGTGCAGCTATGCGACAGATGCCTACGACCAAGAATCTGCTGATCGCGTCCGTTGCTGCCGACAGAGGGGCTCGAAATACGGACAGTTACGGGCGCTGGCGCTCTTTCACGGCTGTATTGATTGATGAGCTTCAGAGGCTCGCGAGCAGCTCTTATTCCGTGGATGCTACCCTTTTCTCGAGTTTGTGGTGGCACTCTGATTTGGAGGATCAGCGTCCGGTGAAAAGACGGCTAACACAGTCGTTTGACATTTGGCTCCACAGGCTGGGTTCTTGAAAGAAATGTTGGCTTGTCGAGCGTAATTTGGTGCTAATAAGGTGTTTCTGCATATCTTCGGCCTTCTTTTACAATCAACTGTTCCTTTTTGCTTACGGGCTTAACGATATGATCAAAATGGACCTTCATAATCCGTTTTTATGTTGTGACTGAGTGAATATTCCATTTGATACTGACGAAGATTGGTCAGACCCATGAAATCGCATAGAATTAAAACTCCGACCCCTGTTCCCTCTAAAGAGACAATTACTCAGCTCCAGTCCTGTCCCAGTAAATAAACATAGTGACGCTGTGCAAAGTACAAAGTTGGTGCAGTGAAGTCCGTTCTTCTCTCCACGGCCGGTGACATGACAACACTCATCTTCAAATAACTGCTTCCCGCCTTTCTCGAGTTGTCAATTGTGCTGCTGTAACTGCTGCCCGAAGTATTCGACATCGAACTCAGGGAAAGTATCCTCGTAGCCTGTGGAATCGAAGGACATAGTCCCGTCAACGACAGCCTGCGTACCAGTCATTGGCCATTCGAACGGTGGAAACTGGAAAACCGTGTCTGTGCCCCGTTAGCCGCAATCACGCAGGGCTTCGAGCGGCACCAAATACCTGAAGAACTTCCAGAGACAACGTCATCGCCATTACTAGATTCGCCGACCGTAGTGGCGGAAAATGAACCGAGACGAGAGTTCTGTGAGGCGTCCGGAGTCGGTGCGAGCTGTACCTTCTTGGTTGCATCGATTGCTGTCCTCATCAGCGGCGTCATCTTTTCCATGAGGTTTACCCAGATCTCGTGGTCCGATGCGAGAGCATCAAATTGTTGAGAAAGCAAGTGGCCTCGAAGGAAATCCAGTTGCTGTACCACGATCTGTCGAGGGTGCTGAGCATCTCCAGTGGGATTTGTTGTTTGCTGGCTCATGCTTTGTGGGCCACGAGTGTCTTCGACTGTAGGAGAAGGTGATGCAGGAGAGCGATCCCCAGGCACGTCCAACTCCTGGGTTGGATTTTGATTGCGGTAGTCTGCCAAGTCAACAAACACGCCACGTCATAATAGAAGTTGAGCCGATTGCTCACATGGTTTGCTCGGGCGGACACAGTCAGGGCGTAGCTGTTCGAAGAGAGAATACCAAAGTCTGACTTGGCCGTCACCCTTCTGTGTGCCTCTTCTAACACAGCGGCCCACGCCCTGGTGTGCCTCGAAGCTCTCCCTGGAGGTGAAGAATATGCAGCACTCTCGGCACCGGTGTATGGCCATCTTATGTGTAAGTCGAAGGTGTCGCCTACCATTCAATTAGCAGGTGAAGTCGTCTTCCAGGAATGCTTAGGTACGTCAGCTCCGCCATGTTCCTGAATCCGCGCCCGGCATAGAAACATGTTGTTCGTTTTGTTGAGTGTTGTCTGAGAAAACCTTTGTCGAATGGGCAGGCGAAGAATCTCTTCTGGGGGCCCGAGGCGTTGGGTGCAGCGTGAGATTGCTCTCGAGCACTACCGTTCGGAGGAGGGGCGTTCAGTTCCTGAAAGTGAAGTCACGCTTAGTATTAGTTCTCAAGCAAAATAAAACGTTAGCAAGAGATAGAAGAAATTTAGGACCACGCGCGTGTGTGGTCAAACAGTAACAGTAGAAGACACCAGAATCCACATGCAATCCTCGAGATGCAGTCAGGGAGGCTGGATACTCCAAGAAGTAGGTTGGGTCTCCAGGCGGACAATAATGAATTGCATGGCAATTCTGGTCCATGGGACAAATAAGGCTCCGAGGAACGTCCGGACTTGGGCAGTGGCTTCCCTGACATGGATCACCAGGTGGAGTAGTCATCAGGGATTTAACTTCTGGTCGACGTCCAGGGGCTAGAATTTCGGCCAGAATTCGTGGGCTTCCAGGAACATGCTGGGACTAGGCACAATAAACCGCCAAGGACTGCATTTGCACGTACCTTGCGTCCGCCTATTCAGAAGACTACAATCACAGTGAGCACCGCAAATTCAGGTGACTGCACTTGCGGCCAAGAGCCGCGAAGTTTCCAGGTATCCATGCTTGGAAAAGGCCATGTTTGGAGAGAAACCATGCTTGGGGACGGGCCATGTCTGGAGAGGGATCCTGTCTGACGGGAGGTCATTCTCGGGCAGAGGCTGCGCTTGCAGTAGCGCCAACGAGTTCCAGAGACCAAGTATCCAGAGACCAGATTTCCGGGGAGGGACTGCACTTGCAACTTGCTGTCGGCCGCAGCTGTTCGAAGGATTTGCATGTGGATTTGGCATTGCACTCGGGACGCGGCCCGAGATGCTACAAAGAAAACAGAAGAGTGTCCTCAACTGATGAAGGATGCACACTTGCAAGAAGAAATCCGTAGCTGCATCAACACGACCTGTTCTGAAACCTGCATGTATAATCGCGAGCTTTGACCAAACCTCAAGACACTTGCGGCCCTTGGATGAATGCGGTGAAATGCGAATACCGTGGAGGGCGATTCGAGAACGAGTGAACGTACTGATATAGGCTACGCGGGGCAGTCCTTGTTAGAGACATGCAGTAGAGGTAGGGTAAGATGGCAAGAAAACAGGAGTATTTTTCTCACGAAATTGCTTGCGGTACCGTCGGCAGGAGACATAGGACTCAAAAATCCGGACATTGTCCAAAACAGTCGTACTAGAAGTGTTATGGGGTCGAGGTGGAGGAGAAAGAAAGAAAGAGGCTGCACCGCACCGACTTAAATATTCGTCATCTCTCCGGACGGCTCTTCGAAGCAAGCGCGCAGCTTCGTAATTCCGCACCTGAGTATTTGGGCAGCGCCGCGCAGGACAAGTGCCCAAGGCGCGATGCCCGGGCGGTGGAAACGCCCTGCACAGCCGCTTGTGGCTTGCATGGCAGGATCCCGCCGGCGATAACGCTTCCGAGTCGCGCACTCCATTGGACAAGAGTACGCATGCCCCAGGACGGCCCCCAGAGGCTGCGCAATGCCCCGACGCCCCGTCAATGCACGCGGCATCCGCTTGGGAAAGGCAGAAGGTGGCCGCAAAGTCCCGAACTCTAGGCTACGACGGCGAGGCTGAAACAGTGTTGTTTGCCTTACGCCTCGTTCTTCTCCAACACCTCCACGACGCCACTGTCCTCGTGCATCACCAGCACCTCGGCTTTCCTCAAGCTCTCCTTGACCGCCCCGAAAATCACTGTCCACTCTTCCGACGTGCGGTTCTTCGTCTCCACGAAGAAAAGTTGCATGAACACCCCCCACCCCACCAAAGATATCCCAAAAGACGAACAGATAGTAATACTTCCACCCCGCTCCGCTGAACGCGACTATAGGGATGAGATTGATGAATTCTTCGACCCCCTGCAGATGCTTTGGGGGTCTGTCAACCTTTGTACAAGCTAGCGGGTCTTAAAAAATCCTACACGCAAGTGATCCAACCATCTAGACGTATAACCACGTCCAGAAATGTGCGAAACCTGGTCCACCTGGGTAGATCCGTTGTCATCCAGCATCTACATCTCCTAGCATCCAAAGCAAACAAATGGAGACCCTCAACCGTCCTCAATAAGCCGTCGACGCACTAGGAGGAAGATCCTCATCCCTCGTCCCCCAATCGCTCTCGTTCAACCCCAACGTAAGCTCCAACACCCCACCATCCAAAAAGAACGAATGCGTCAACCAACTCTTAGCATACGGCTCCCCATCCAGCGTCGCGCTCTGAATATAGATAGCCCGATAGCTCGAATCGAAATTGACATTCCGAATCACGGCCGTCTTCCCCGTCACAGGACTCGTGACATTGACTTCCCTGAAGAACGGCGGGATGATCAGATACACATCCTGCCCGGCAACCGGCCAGATGCCCATCATGGTCAGGCTGGAGAAGCTGGCCATGGCGCCCGAGTCGTCGTTTCCGGGAATGCCGACGACGGTGTCGTTGAACTGGGCGGGGATGTAGAAGTGGGCGATGTCGGCGGAGATGGCGGGGCGGCCGGAGTAGTGGGTTAGGTAGACGGTCAGGAAGGCTTGCTCGTCGCCGATGTAGAGGAGGTTGTAGGTGTAGTGGAGGTATTGGACGCGGCGGGTGAAGGTGGCGGGGCCGCCGAGGGTGGTGATGAGGGTGGCCATGTCTTGCGGGACGTAGAAGGTGTAGAGCCAGCAGGAGCCTTCGTACGTTTCGTGGCCTGGGTGGTGGAGATCAGTATGCGGTCTCTGCGCTCCTGTTTCTGCGGCACCAGCTTACCGTCGGGATTGAGGTAACAGGAAGTGAAGTTGTAAAGAGAACTGCAAAGGATCGGATCCTGGAAGCCCCAGGTCCCGTTGAGAAATCTGGGCTGGAGAAACCCAACGAACCCGGTATTCGTCTCGTTGATGAAGGAAACCTGCTGCGTGTTAGTCTGAGCATGTACATGAAATCGGGCTGAAACTACCTGGTCCTCCTTATACATATTCTTCCAATACGTGCTGCGGTCCAGATATTTCTCAAAGTCTCCTGTCTTGCCGAGCCTCTGCGCCATGAGTGCAATGACAAAGTCGTTGTATGCATATTCGACAGTCCTGGAAATGCTCCTGGTAAAAGGACCGACGCCGTAGGGATCGTAGTCATCGGTGGGGATATAGTGCAGATTCTTCCAGCTCGTCAAGCCGCCGCGTCCTTCGACGGCCCAATTTGCAGGTTCGTCTTCGGCGTCCTTGACCAGCGCTTCGTAGCCGGTGGCCCAATCTACGTCTTGCGTGATGTTCTTGAGGTAGGAATCCACAAGAACAACGTCTGCGTTTGAGCCGCCCTGAGTGAAGCCTTTGCACAAGCTAGACAGAAGTGAGCACGATACTCCCGCTCACTGCTGCACATGTCTGGGCTTACCTCATGCGGCAATCAGGCAACCATCCCTCATGGCGGTAGATGTCGATCAGACTGCGAACCATCAATGTCTGGGAATGGGGGTCCAGAAGCGTCAGAAGAGGGTGGATGCTCCTGTACGAGTCCCAGATGCAGTAATATGAATCATAGTAGGGTTCGTCACTCTCCCAAAGCGGGTTCTCGCCTGTGTAATCCTGCGGAGAGATCATGGTGCGGTACAAGCCACTCCAGAAGGTGGTCTGCAAGGAGGTGTTCACGCCGGTTGCGTCAATGGAGACGACGTCCAACTTCTGCCTCCACGCGTCCTCGGCGGCGGTGTGAACGGCTGCAAAGTCGAAATCGGGGATCTCCTGCTCTGCATTCTGGCAGGCCTTCTCAACGCTAATGAAACTTACACCAACCCGGGCAAGGATCTGGTTGTTGGTGGTGGGAGCGTCGAATCTGACCCAAGCGCCTGCGGGGAGGACTGTGTTGACATTGTCGGGCACGACGCGCAGAGACTTGGGGGCGGTTCCGGCGCGGTTGTTGGCGAAGACTCCGGTGTCGCGGATACTGGCACCAGAAAAGTCGGCGCAGAAGGAGAGATTGTACGAGCCGATTCCAAAGCTGGGCTGGAAGGTTCCGTTGCCGGTGATTCTGCCTGTGTCGTGGTCGACGGAAATACTGGCGTAGGTCCTGCTGTGAGGCAAGTCGTCTAAGTCGACCAGGAGCAGGGGGCTCAGCGGCATGGTGGCATTGCCGTTGGCGGGGACCGGGACACTCGGGAAAGTGAATTTCCAGAGCGCAGTGTGGTTGGACACAGTGGTCTCAGCCTTGACGGACGTGTTGAGCGTCACCGTAAAGTAACCCGGCGATGCGAAGGCGGTGCCGTTGATGCGCTTGACAGCGCGGTCCACGTTCGTGAACTCGCACCTGTCGACTTCATCGCCAGGACAGCCGGCGTGTGCGAAGAGGGGGAAGTTGCCCAGAGAGGGCGACTGGTCGGCTCGCAGTCAGCATGATGTGGACAAGCGCTCGGCGGGGGAAAGCGTACACCACCGGTTCCGCTATCGTGCATGTGAGAGAAGCCAGTGATTTCGCTGTCGTCACTGGCGAAACCGCCCTGCGACTCGCCGTTCACGTCTGCCACGGCTTTTGCCATCTGTGCATCTGTCAGCTGCGTGCAGGCGGAGGCTCAGCACCGGCAGACCTACTCCGAAGGGCAGCGTGGCGCCGGGGAAGACATGTCCTGCGCAATCCGATCAGCCCAGTGAATCTCAACACGGGCGCTTGTCGTACCTCCGTTCACAGTCCCGATGAGCGGGTTGACGAAATCGAAGACGTCCGACGCCGACGCGTTGCGGCCATGCGCTGGCGAAACACAGCCGGCCAGCGCCAGCACGGCTGCCGCGCGCGACGAAAGCTTTCCGGCCATGATGCACTCCCTCAGACCGCGGATGCCAGGAGCGCTCCCGGCGGGCTTTAAACAGGCGGGGAGGAGAGAGACAATATAGCAGCGTAAGCCAAGCCGACCCCTCCGCGGATCGTCAGGCACTGGGAAACAATGACATGGTTAATGGCGGGGGTGATGTCAGCCCGGGATGGAGCTTGCACACTGCGATGCCACCTCGCTCCACCGCCGGCCGGGCAAGCTGGGCTGCCGATCACGCGTCCTGCAGGACATGGCGAGTGCGGGGAAGAGGCTGGGCAGGCGACGGGGAAAAGAGGCCAGCCGGAGCGTCTCCGCACCCTAAGTACCATCCCAACGTCGCATTCTCCCACCCTCCCACTTTTCCGCAATTCAGCCGCCTGCCAGTCTGGATGTATGCTTCTGTGTGTTGCCCCGAGCTGCTCTGCCTCGCTATCGTCGGCCGACGCCATGCTCTCCTCGTGGGCCTGTTTGCTTTACCTACGGCGGAGGTGAGACCACTTAAAGGCCCAGAAGTATCCTTCAAACTCAGTCTAATTGCCCGGTCTCTTCCTTGTGCTTGGCTTGTGTCGTCATACCATGCGGCTACCCGTCGTCTCTGCCCTTCTTCCGCTGCTTCTGTTTCCCGCTGCTCTATGTTTACAGCTGGCAAGCAAAGATCTCTTCCTCGATTATCTGCTCTCTCAGACGACTGTTCCGGAGCTCGGTAAGTCGACCAGCTGGGCCTTCCGTCCGCATTGAAGCTTGTCAGTTCTTGACTTTGTTTCATCTTAGTTGCTTCCAAATTTGCATAAAAAGAAAAAGGATGCAAGCTACCGCCGATGAATTTTCGTTTTGTTTCCTACTTAATCGCCACTGGTTTTCGCAACAGAGCTGGTATTAAAAGAACGCCTGATCTAATGGAAATAGAGGTGCCATCGAGAAAAGCCCATCCAGAGTATTCGTAAAGTCGAATTGCTGCAGGCCAAAAGCATCACACAATGGCATCTGACTAAATTCCTCGTCTGGCGTAAATATGGGTGAGGGGTCCACCATCTCGATTGTCTGAGGTGTATTGTCCGCAGCTCCTGGGTGCTTGGCTGGCCGACGAAACCAAAGCGCTTGGAGAAGTCTGCCGTATCTTGCGGCAATATGGTCTGTGTCCGTCGCAGCAGTCGCCAAGACCGATGTGAAGCGACGTATCAAAGACGCTAATTGCGCATACCTTCCCGCTGAGATGGCTCCCGACGCATGGGCTTTGTACAAAAACACAGCCGAGTGTATTTCATACCTTGACAGGTCAGTAAATACCCAGGAACGAAGAGCTTAGATATTGTATACACACAGATAGAAGCGTGCGGGCATGTATCTCAAGTACTTTTCTGGGTCAATATTCTCGATGACAATGCTGAGCAGAGTTTCGGCAGATTCGACAGCTTCGTAGATTGGTCGCGCATCCGGAGTTGCCATGGCAGAGTCGGGAAAGCAGCCTTTTGCTGTTCTCAGAGAGTCGATGGCCGTGCCACTTCCTACAGATGATCTGTAGAGCACAGCTTGGAAAGCAAAAGCGTTGACGTAGAGACGTAGATACTGTTGCATCAGGCTCAAGCAACATGTCAAGTGCCTCGAGACGGCCAAGTCTTTCCACGCATATTCCCATGCCGCAAGCGCCTTGCCAGCGTCGTCAATGTATCTCGTGTAATCTCCCCTCATCATTAGCTCGGTGGTGCGCTTTTTTGATGCAAAGAGAATGTCATGTGCGTTGCCAAATAGGATGGTAAGCTCAACTTGAGCTTGCAGGAGAGCGGCAAAATCTTCGTCGTCCGGGTTCCTTGGCTGTAATGACGGGAAATCTCGAGCGGTAAACCTCGCAGACAGCTGAGGTCCTCTGCTCCAAAAGGCTTGTCCCATGCGGATGGATATTTGCCGGTCTGAAATGTACGTGACTTCTGCTATCAGACTTGTATCCAACATAGACGGGAACCGCAACTTACACGTCCAAGCGAGTCTCTTTCTTTGCATTGAGACATCAACGTCCTCGTTGCTTTTGAAAGAACACTCTTCAAGTCGAAGAAGATATGCCAGTCTTACTGCCAGGCCCAAGATTGTCCAAGTTGCTTCCTCTCCACCGTCGTCCGTCTGTCCCTGCTTGAATGGGCTCCATTCCCCGAGCAACAAAAGTCCTTCAACACAACCTACTTTCCTTATGCTCTGTGATCCGAGAACAACATCGAGAATGAGACTTCGCATGTAATTCCAAATATGTTTCTGGGCCTCAACCAGGTCCGGGCGGTCTCTCGAAGCAACGACCAGAACAGCGGTAAGGAGGAAGCACTCATGCTTCACCGTTTCCGATATGCATCTCGATGATAGAACGCTGTTCGGAACTATGGGGAAGAAATGGTGATAGTTATGGGTATAGCTGGGGCCGTGAGCGCATAGCACGATAAAAATTACGTTCTTGGGACTGACATACTGCCGTAGTAGATGCTCCAGGAGCTCAGAAGTCAGGGAACCGTCTTTGACAAGCCGGTAAGCACTCACACCCTGCTGGTGGACCTCTGCGGTAAACCTCGGTTGCTTGTTAATTGCATGCTGTTCTCTAGCAGAGAAATCATTCGCGCTCAGTCGGCTGTTGTCCTCCGCAGCTTGCGCCAGTATAGACAGCGCATCAGAGGGATTCTGCAGACTTCCGTACACGGTTTCATCACGAGAGCTGGGCTCCGGGAGCATAGCTTCATCTCCCAAAGCCGGCTCACATGCCGCCGGTTTAGAAGCTATTGCCGTCTCTTGCCGCTTCTTCGTCTCCTGGCGATTACGTCGCAAATGCGAATAATCCCCGCCTCGTCTTGAGTCAGCAAGAACGCAGTCAGCGCCTTCACGGATGCATTTCGCACACGGCGGTTTTCCACTCTCGCCAATGCTCTGTCTGTATTCTCTGTCAGCGTTCGCGCAAGGGAGAGTGCGGAAGTAATGCACAAACAGGTCACAACGGGTCTTCCTTGAACGGCATCTGACACATGCTCTGTACTGCCGCAATCCGGCTCCCCGCGTCATAATGAGTCTTGGAATGAGTTGATGAGGAAATTCTTGAACGCAAGACTTCGTCCATAATGTGGGGTTGTCCGGCGGGGACGGTTGATTGCAGATGGCTGTAGATGGCTATAGACGGCTACAGACGGCCTACACTAATTGACCATCTGCCCGCTTCAGCATGAGAGTCTCGCTGCCTATTTCCATGTTTTCTAGCGCTGGTAGGCTTTCCCGTAGTTGTTTCGAATTTGACAGAGAAATAGCATCCGGTAAACGATCCCACACATTCCAAGTCTCATTGGCGGATCAGTACATCGCCCACTGCGGGGGATATCTTTTTTCAAGAGACTAGAACTCTTTGCTCTAGTACTCGAAGGCCTCCTTGATTAACCAGACTTCGGAAATAAAAAATTTAGGATGCAGGATCTCGTCCCAGTCACCCGGCTTCCGGCAGCAGACGACGAATGAAGGGCTTCTTTATGACCTTTTTCTTCGACTATCAAGTACCGCATCTGATACCAATACGTCAACTATCATTGGAGGGGGATCGACAAAAATCATTGCTTATGTCGATAATGGGCGTTCGTGCCGGGCGGCAAGCTTACCTACTACAAAACCAACGAGTACCCAAGGGAAAAGCACAAACCCTTCGAATCGACGCAGGAGGAACAAATCCTTCGCTTGTCCGGCTTCGAAAGCTCCGAATAGCAGCGGCAATATTTCAGTCCAAGGGTGTTCCTACCGCGACCGTAACTTCAAGAGCATAGCTGAGATGACGTTCGACGCCCCCTCCCTTGTATGAAGAACTCCTTTGACTTTTGGTGCTCCACGTGATCATGTATCCTCGAGCTCCTGTCCCAAGGAGTGCCTGTGGGCGCACGAACACAACACAAGCCTTGGGGCATCTGACTGGGCCTAGACTATCCGCACCAAATGTTCCCTCCTTCCCCTCGTGCTCCGGCTTCGACGAAGGAAGCGCAACTTCTCGAAAAGGAGAATTCAAAGGATGCCGACAAAGTGCAGAAGTAGCAGGATGCGGTCGTGAAACTGATCGACACACTCTATCACAATGCCATCTCCGATGAGCAGAAGGAAAAGACCTTAGTCAGCCTCTTGCACCATCTATCCTCGCTCATCGATCAAACGAGTCCGGCTGCGACGGAACATGCGGAACAGCAGAGCTTGCCAATACGGCCTCGTGGTTCTAACCAAAATGCCACCATGTCGGGGGATTCTGTAGTGGCTATCCCGGGTACAGGAGGTGATCTGGACTTGCCAGGTATTTACGAGTCTCAGAGAAGCCTGCTGCGTATTCCGACCTGACCATCAATCAAGGCTTGGAACTTGCCTCCGCTGCTACTGGCGATCCTGTGGATCCTTCCCTTGCTTTTGATCTGGATAGTGGCTTCGACTGCACAAAGGACTTGTTTGCTTTCAACTTCAGTGACTTCGACAGCCTGTGAGCGGTGTGCATGGTGAGGTGGCGGAGTTGACGGAGCTTAAACGGCTACGGATACGAACAGTTTGAATTTCATGATCGGCGGTGGAGTGACTAGGCTTCTTTGAGTTCCAGACAAGGCGGAATGGAGTCCCTGCTTCAGCCAGGGTGTCAGCGACCAGCCCTATGCAAATGAAACATTTCAGGTTGTTTCACAAATCTGGTGATGGTGGTACGGTGGCGCGATTAAGGTCGAAAGGAGAACATCCCCCACAGCAGGAAGCGGAAAAGGTCTTTGCGCATGCCGTAGGGAGGTGAAGTGCTCATGCGGATGGCTTCGGCAGCTCCCGCTGCTGATCATGCATCTGCATGGGCGCATCAACGTTGCATAAGATATGCAGTGACCCTGCAGTCGTTGAGGCGTGCTAGATCTGCCACATTGGACGAGCACTGGAAGAGGAAACGAGTGGACTCTTCGGAAAAGTCGGCCGATGAAATCCAGATCAGCCTACTTGCCTCAACTTCGAGAATTCATGAAGGTCATATGCTGGCTTTGAAATGCCCACAAAGCCAGCCTGACCTGTCAATGATCAAGGCTCCCCCCAAATTTCCAACAGCAACATGACTTGGTTCGACCAGACACAATCTGCCGTTAGCACCAGCAAGTCTGCAGCCCAAGTCACCAAGACAACCCAACCCCGCAAGATTCCGGTTCTTGACCGCGCGTTCGTTGATGCCGGGTGAATGGTGGTGTGATGCCAAGATCTTCCTCAGGCACACGTACAGTCGCAGCTACCAAGTGCCGACGGAAATTTGCGACGCAGATCAGACAGACGTCAAAGACGTCATCCGAAAGCGGTGGCGGACTGCGCGGCACAACCTCGGAAGAAATTGCATTGAGCTGACTGGTGAATGTTTAAACATTTCGCTCGGAAGTGAAACCGATTGGATAAATTTGCTTATCTGGGAAGAATCTCCCAGCTTCTTTGCACTGGCCAAGAACCATCCGCGCCTTGCAGATACTGATAGTGTGGAAGGGTCTCTGAAAGGCTGCAGAATGCTGAGCACTTGGGAGATGCGATTCAAGGCATCTATGAGGTTCCTCGTGACATGTTTCGGGCCGTCGTCTTGCGTTCCTTGGAGAGATCGGCGTTCCCGCTTCCAAATTTGGGACGTGAAACCCTGCTGGCGAGTTTGATTAAGCCTTAGCCCTGTGCATATTAACGACAACATCGCTGGCGTCATCCCAGCTGCCATGACGACCATCGCATACCGGGGGGAACGGAGAATCTGTGAGAACTTCCACCAACTGGGAGAAGAAAGAACGGGTTGGAAATAAATGAATTGACGGAGGACATGACCTGAGCTGGTCAGCCTGACTCCTGAAGGCATAACAGCTGCTATAAGAAGATCGAGAAATAGTAACAGGCAACCAGCACTCGCTCGGCAAACTCGGTTGGTCTGCGTAATCAGCACACGCCGATGCGCAGGAACCAAGCGGCCTTCGCACCTCGTGGTTACGCAGCTGACGCCAGGATAAGCGAAATCGGACACTGGCGCGGGGCGCCTTCGTACCCACTGGGCGCCTGAAGGGCGAGATGCAAGCGCGATCTTTTGACTCGCATTGGACCCGAATGCTTGGCACCGGAGGCTTCGCCCGTTCTGAGCGTCGGAAAAGAGCGGATAAGGCGAGCAGAGAAGACCGGCGCACTGGGACCCTGATGGACCAAGATGAAGGTTGTGGAGTCAGGAATGCGGGTCGAGAGATTGTGAAACAATGTTTGCGGGTCGGCGAGCAGTGACCATACGGGCGGAATTTGGAAGGTGGACTCGCGGGCGCCAGATCCACAAAGCTGCAGATCCCGACGTTCACGCGTGAAGGATGGGCTGGGTGGCTGGCTGAGATGGTGGATGGCTCTCCACGAACATTTCTTCGCATCTCGAGGCAGCGTCCAATTAGCATTGACTACTGCAACTAGTGGTACCTCGAGGTCTCTAAAAAAAAGAAAAAAAAGGGGGTTCCGAGCAGTTGGCAATCGGCTGAAGCACTCCTAGCTCCTGGAGACCTCCGTCTTTGCTAGAGATGAGGGGATGATCAGAAGTGAATTCAAATCAGAAAAGCCGAAGGATCCCGAGATAGGCGTAACCTACCAGCCAGACGGTACCTGCAAAGAATTATTAGCGTTTGTTCTGGAAAACCTGGGCAGACCAATCAGTCCTCTCTGCTTAGACCCGTCTCGGCGGTCATTCTTGCGGGGAAAAGGCCGGAATCAACATGAGAGTTCCTCTATACGGAAGGAAGAAAGCCACGGTGCGGTGGCAAGACCCAGAAAAACAGGCGCCATCCCTTTTCGCGTCGGCAGTGGCGAAAGATAAACGTTTGTGGAAGTAGACGGCAAGGAGGCGGCCCATTTCGGGCGGCGTGCCTGGAATATAAGGCCCGTAGCGTTCCATGAGTTTGGTTTCAGCAAGGAGGTAAACGGCATGTCGCCTCAGCCGGCGCGGGACCGGCGCGGATCTGATCGATGGTGGCTGGACGCTAGACATAGGCGGATTTGAGATGATTGAATATCAGACCGGCTCTGGGACCGGGCGACGATGCTAGCTCCGCCACAACGTGGTTCAACGCGCTCGAAGCCATCTACTGTGGAAAGGAGAGATAGCAGCAGCGCAGGAACGAGGTCTGACGCAATGTGAGACTTGTTTGTGGCGTGGCGAGGCGCAAGATCGGGGGAGGTGTGTCTCAGCCCTGCCGGCAGTCGAGGCTTGAAGGGCTGAAGAACACGCGAGGAAGATCGCATCAAAGCGCCGCTCGCTACGTGCTCCTGAAAGGCGTGATGGACGCGGCGTAGTTGAGGGCAGGTCGAGTCGCCTCGATGCGCAGGACCAAGAGTCTGGAGAAGCGGAGCGGGAGCGCGTCATTTGTGGTTGCACAGCCTCCAAGGAAATGGGGATGTGCGCTCATTGCGATCACCAGGGTTTCCGCTGGGGGCTCCGACGTGGCTGATCTCCCGCAGGCCAGGCGGCGGAGTGCGGTCCGTGAGAGCAGCAGCGCAGGCAGGACAGATCTTACGTAAATGCGTTGCGAGGGGCCTGGATTTATCGCGCGGTAGCGTCGCGGAGGAGGCCTGCCTCCAGCCTACCCCACAGCATCGCGATGAAGGGTGAGCGGTGTGACTGAGTCGGCCAGAAGTGAGGCGTGACGGCGGCGATCGCCCAACAGGCGGGGTCGCAGCCAGGCAGCGCCGCGGAGAGAGCCTGGGGGCTGGGAGGAGGCGGCGGGCGGGTGCTCGTACGCCGTTCGGCAGAGCGAGCAGGCGGCTGGTCGCGCGGCTGCAGGTACGCGGGCTGACGTGCAGACTGGCGTTTCACGGGCGGCCGCCGCATTGGGCCGCTCGCATCGCAGGCGGATACGCGCCGAGTCAGAGGGCGGGCGAAGGGGACGGCGGCTGCGGTGCTGGGCGGGAGAGGGTGTCGTCAACACCAGCTCGGGCCTTGGCGGCGCAAATGACCATCAGCAGCGGGCGATCAGGGGCGCGCGCCCACTGCGCCGTTTATCGCGAGGCGCTATCTCTATCAAATTGGCCCCGTCTAGCGCGCCCGCGGTGCTGCGCCGTCGGTCGCGGCGGAGCTGGCAGTACCGCGCCCGGCAGCTCGCTTCGGGCCTGAAGCAGCAGCGGAGCGCGCGGTGGAGCGGGGGTTTCAGGCGCGCGCGCGAGCTGAGGGCGCGCGCTGCGGCAGCGTCGACCACAACGGCCGCACACGACAGCAGCGCGACAAAGCTCGCGCACGGCGGCCCCTGGGAGCGTGCGCCAGGCCAAGGATCGGCCAGCCCGCAGCAAATGAGCGCACACCACCGCCGCCGGCGCCGCGGCGCGCCCAGCGCCTCGGCCGCCAGCCCAGAAGCGCCCGCCGACTCCATGCACCCTGGCTGCTGCTGCCGGCGCACTAATCAACTGCCAGCCGCCCTCACGACCGTTCTCGCGGCCGCCGCTCGCTGCTTCCGTCGCGCTGCGCTGCCGCCGCCTGCGAATCCGGTTTCTGCGCGCTGCTGCCCGCTAGCCGCGCCCGATACACGCTCTCTTACGCTCCACCGCTCGTTCTGTCTCACGCACCGCGCCAGCAGGGGTCTCTCGTGTGTCATTTTACCTCCCGGCCAGCCACGCCCGTCCCTCCCTCGCCAGACCTCCCACCCGCCTAAATACGTGCTAGCCTTGTTGGCCGCCGCTCGATCCAGCAGGTCCACCGCGACGACGAGCCCTTCGTGTTCTCCCGCCCACGCAAAAAGGGTCCCATAAGGCTGTCCGCCTCTGCCAATTCATGCCCGCGACTGTCTGTCCCACCGAGCTGTGTGCGCCCTCCGCCTGCTAGGCTGAGTCCTCTCCACCGGAACAGGCTGTCCTCGGGCTCCGGGACGCCTCCAGGATCCGCAACCATGGCCGACACCGCAAGGCCGATAAGCTTCTTGCCCTCCATCAAATGCTCTGACTGCGGCGCCGAGATTGAAATCTCGAAGATGGCAGACCATATCTGTGCCCCAGAGCCAGAGCCCGAGCCCGTCGCCCCGGCGCCCAAGTCCTCCAAGAGTCTCTTTGACCGCGCTGCCAGCATCTCCAACAGCCTGCGCTCCTCGACCGCACACTTCAAGCCCGGTCGCTCCGCGCCGCCGCCGCACATAGACTCCAATGTTGCCAGTGAGTACCGCGCGCTCTGCTTCGCCATGCCTCAGGCTAACACATCCCCGCAGACAAGCCCTTCGCCCAGGTCACCCAGATCCAGCACGATCCGTTGACGCCGATCAGCAACCCAAACGCCTCCAGAAGTCCGTCGCCAGCTTTCATTAAACCGCCAATTCCCTCTCGGAACCAACCCAGTCCAGTGCCTCGAGCTTACAGTCCGCCTTCTCCAGATCTATCCGTTTCGCAAGACACCGCATTCCCCGGCCGCTCCAACTCCCCGGAACAGATTAGAAGGCTGCCCACGCCCACTCACGACTACCCTGAATCCGACCCGAGCTTCGCGCCACTTAGTCCCCGCCCCGATGGCAGCGACAGCTTCTTCTCCCGCATGAAGTCGATCGCCCCAGGCCCGTTTGAAGCAAGGGAGAGAAAGGCATCGCTGAGACCCGAAGCTGCGGAGGACATCGCCAGACCAAACTCGTCGCACAGGAGAACCCCGACTCTGAGCAGCTTGAGAAGCAGGTCCAAGTCGCGGTCTTCTAGTCGTAGTAGCAACGGCATTGGCCATGAACGCCACCCTTCAATCGCGGGGTCGGATAGGTCGCGTACGTCAATCAGGTCAAACGGTGGGGTGCCTGAGGTACCAAAGGCAAGGTCCGGCCCTCCTCCGCGGCCCGCGCGACCCGATGAAAACGTTGATACTTTCCTCGAGCAACTGCAAGAGCAAAACAATCAGCCAACGCTTGCCGGAGTCACCATACGCTCGCAATTGTCTCCGCTGCGGAAAGACAGCAACGGAAGTGCGAACAAAGCCGCCATTTCGCTCCCCAGACGACCATCCGACAAGGTTCCTCCGCCTCCACCAAAATCGCATGCGGCAACAGCATCGATTGACGAAACTCCAGAGTGGTGGGATGGTCCGGCGAAAGCGCCACCTCAGCCTCAAAGCCCTCAAAAACCGCTCCCCCCGCCTCAAAGCCCAGAAAAATCCCTGCCTTCACGGCCCAATCAGCATGGACGCACTCCATCAACTGCTGAGCAGAATGCCAAAAGGTTCCCACGCAGAACTTCGAGCCGCAACATCAGCCTCAAGGATCTTGACCTGGGTCCAAAACCACCTCTTCCACCGGCTACACAAGTGGACATACGTCCTCGGGGCACGTCTCATGCTCCTTCTGAGTCTGCCTCATCCGAAGACTCTTCCTCGTCTTCAAACTACGACACTCGCAGCAGAGTGTCGACTCCGCCGACCTCGGCAGGAACAAGCCCCCCCAATGAGCCATTCATGCCTTACGGGGGATTCGACAAGCCTACGGCTTCCGGGCCTGATGCTACCCGCCCAGGAACTTCTAGCGGGCCACCTCCTGAGGCACACAGGAAGACCCCTAGCATGAGCCGCAAGAGCCCGCCTGAGCCTCTACAACGGCCTCTGAGTCCACCTCGTATGCCCGCTGTTGCTGACCAACCGGAGTCGCCAATGGATCCGGCCATCCAGCGCGGACTTTTCACGCCGAGAAGACCATCAGATGCCTCTGCACTTCCCGAGATTCAGTCGGTCGTCCAGGACGCCTCAGCGCCCCCTGTGCCACCCGTCCCATCTCAGGAGGATCAGATCAAGCCTCTTGCACGTTCGAGAACCGGGTCTGTGGGAAAGCGACCCGGAACTGCGGGCAAGGGGAGCTGCAGAGGATGTGGCGAAGTCATTGTGGGGAAGAGTGTCAAAGCGGCCGATGGAAGGCTTACAGGGCGGTGGCACAAGCAATGTGAGTTTCTATTAATGGCGTTCCTCATGGAGTCGTTATTTCGCTAACCCGTGTTCGCACAGGCTTCGTCTGCAAAACTTGTCGCGCCCCCTTCCAGACCGCCGACTTTTACGTCATTGACAATCACCCTTACTGCGCGCAGCACTACCACCAGTTGAATGGCTCTCTCTGCGGGTCTTGCCACTACGGTATCGAGGGCCAGTACCTGGAGACGGAGCGGCGACAAAAGTTCCACCCACAGTGCTTCTCGTGCGATACGTGCAGGATGCCGCTGAGGGACGACTACTTCGAAGTCATGGGAGTGACCTACTGCGAGCGCCACGCATGGCACGCGGCCCGACAGACTGGACGTGGCCCGCGCGGTATGCTGGCTCCAGGAGACCCAAGGAGAAACCCCGAAAGGAGGCGGACAAGGCTGATGATGATGTGAGCGACCGCGTAGCGACAATGCTTGCATTGACTTTGCCTATTTTTGGGACTCTGGAGACGGGTCTTGGGAGTATTGTTTCCTGGGTGCTCAGGCAGCATTGCCGACAATTACGAGGGTGGACCGGGGTCATCTCCGTTTCACGCCGGATACGGCCGCGGCAACCCCCTTTCCGGAAGACACACGATCATCACCTTTCTCTCGCGATGGGAATTCCTCGGGAGCCCGTATCGCCAGACGTTCGCTATCATCTCTTATCTCTCCATCGGATCTCTTGCACAGTCAGCATTTTCCGGCGTTGCATATGTTTCCTGCGCTCTGTCCGATCGTTCAAAGACGCGTTCTCTTTCCTTGCATATGGACCCTCTGCATTTCCCGGTTTCCATCTGAGCTTTACACATCGTTCTTCATATACCCCTTTCATCTTGGGTTGATTTCATTCCTGGATATACCCTTTCTCTTTGGACCATCTCGGATTTCCAGTCAAGTGTGTGCATCATGTTCTGCGGCACTGGGTCTATCATTTTCTAGCATTTGCATGACGGCATCAGAAAAGCTGGAGGAGTTTTCTGTGCATCTGGGGAAGGGTATACGACAGCCAATACATGGCTGGTAATGGCAGTCTACCTAATGTTTATATGGAGCAAGCGTTTTGGGGGGTTTGGAATGGACACGAGGGCGATATTGAAGAATGGAGGATTATTGAGGGAAGCTTGGACGGTGGCTGTAGAATGAATCAAAAGAAACTTCAAGTCCAGCTTGACGGCGCTCTTATCCTCTTTATCCCGTGTGTGCCGTTTCTTAGAAGTGCAGTATGCTGACACGTGCAGTCTTAGGTAGAGTCGTTCGTCTTGACGCTCGAGAGCCGTGTCTTTGCATTGCCGCAGCCAGGGGAAAGAAGAGCTTCACGGGCACCGCTGGAGGGTCTGGGCCGACTTTTGCGGTGAATCGGCTCGTCTCAATGTCCGATGTAGCAGCAGTACGCCGATCTCGACGCGTGGGAAGTTGCGACTCCGGAGAGCATGAGCTGGGGAGGAATCCGGCTGGAGAAGCACGCTACTGCGCTGCATGCTGGCAGCACGGCCGACAGCGACGGCGTCGGCGCTCGCAGCAATGCTTTTCGCCGACTGGCGGTTATCGTGGCGTGCTCATCGGGAAGGTGTGTCGAGGGAGTTGCAGCGCGGACGAGGCTGCTCATCCAATCGACGCGGACCAGGCCTCCCAACGGCGCATGCGGTGCTGTCAGGGACGTCGCAGGCCCGGTGCAGCAGCAGCCTCATGGAGCAGGAATCGACTGCGGTTGAGGATGGCTCGGATGCCCCTGTCGGCGAAGGCCCTCGGCTGCGCGGATCGAGGGCGGTCGATTGGCCAGGCCGGTGGCGTGTGCCTCGCGCCAGCGGCCTGCGCGCACATGCATGCTGCCGCGACTGCCCGCTTTTCACCCACACCGCGATTTTGAGCGCTCGAAAGAAACTAGCCGTCGTCGACGCTCTTGCCAAATTAGCCTCGCGGCTGCGCGCGATTCCTGCCTGCACGGGCCCTTATCGCGCTCAACATGGTGCCCCGCGGGTCCTCCACGCGCCCCACTGGGCAGCCCGGCAACGGCCGAAGGAATGTCCGCCATCCCGTCTGCTCTCGACTATAAAGCGCTGCCTGCGCGCCCTCTGTGGCCCGTCCTTTCCTCACCAACCTCTCTTCTCCCTGCTCAGGCCCTCCGCGATCCAGCGCTCGTCTCAGCTTTCTTCCACCAAACCCACCCAGCAATCCCTCGGGCCATTGCCCAGTAGTCACCATTTTCTCCAATCTCCTTAACTCGTGAGCTCCCTCCTGCCTCTCCGTGCTGCCAATCTGGCCAGTTGCTAATGCGCTCCCAGCGTCCACCACCCCTTCGCCGGCCGACGATCTTCTCCCTCCGGAGGCGCGTCGGATTCTCCATACACACGCTAAACCACCCAATTAGCGCAAGACAATTCGAATTCTCAAGATGGCACCTCACGCTGATCAGGATGTTGTCGGCTTTGCGAAGGGGAATGGACATGAGCACGGGCTCTGGGGCGCCCACGCTGCCGAACCCAAGGACTTGTTTGTGGTGAACTCGCCAAACGTTGCGTACACGGACAGCGAGATCAAGAGCCGTTACACGTACCGCACCACCCAGGTTGAGCTGAACGATGGCAAGCTTGTCGCCACGCCCAAGGAGACAGTGTACGACTTCAAGGTGGACCGCAAGATCCCCAAGGTCGGCATGATGCTCGTGGGTTTGGGCGGCAACAATGGTACCACGGTCACCGCCGGTATCATTGCCAACAAGCGCGGTCTTGTCTGGGACACTCGCGAGGGCCCGCGCGCTGCCAACTACTACGGCTCCATGATCATGGCCTCCACCATCAAGCTCGGCACTGATCCCAAGACCGGCAAGGAGATCAACATCCCGTTCAACAGGCTGCTGCCCATGGTTCACCCCAATGACCTCGTCGTTGGCGGCTGGGACATCAGCGGCATGAACTTGGCCGAGGCTATGGATCGTGCCCAGGTGCTGGAGCCTACCCTCAAGAATCTCGTGCGCAAGGAGATGGCTGCCATCAAGCCTCTTCCCAGCATCTACTATCCGGACTTCATTGCCGCGAACCAGGAGGCTCGTGCTGACAATGTCCTGCCTGGCACCAAGGCTTCCTGGGACCACGTCGAGAAGATCCGCAAGGACATTCGGGACTTCAAGGCTGCCAACGGTCTCGACAAGGTCATTGTCCAGTGGACCGCCAACACCGAGCGCTACGCGGACATCATTCCGGGCGTCAATGACACTGCCGAGAACCTGCTGAACGCTGTCAAGCAGGGTCACGAGGAGGTTTCGCCCTCGACTGTGTTTGCCGTTGCTTGTATCCTCGACAACGTCCCGTTCATCAACGGTTCGCCTCAGAACACCTTCGTTCCGGGTGCGATTGAACTGGCGGAGCAGCACGGCGCCTTCATTGGCGGTGATGACTTCAAGTCTGGCCAGACCAAGATGAAGTCGGCGCTTGTCGACTTCATGATCAACGCCGGTATCAAGTTGACGAGCATTGCTTCGTACAACCACCTGGGCAACAACGATGGCATGAACCTCAGCAGCCAGAAGCAGTTCCGCAGCAAGGAGATCAGCAAGTCCAACGTTGTCGACGACATGGTCGCTGCCAACACCGTCCTCTACAAGGAGGGCGAGCACCCCGACCACTGCGTCGTCATCAAGTATATGCCTGCCGTTGGCGACAACAAGCGTGCTCTGGATGAGTACTACGCCGAGATCTTCATGGGCGGTCACCAGACCATCAGCATCTTCAACGTTTGCGAGGACTCTCTGCTGGCCAGTCCGTTGATCATCGATCTCGTGCTTGTCGCTGAGATGATGACGCGCATCCAATGGAAGACTGCCGATACGGACTATGCTGGTTTCCACAGTGTTCTTAGCATTCTGAGCTTCATGCTGAAGGTAAGACTCCACGGTTTCGAATAAAGGAGAACGAAACTAACGCGACTTTGCAGGCTCCGCTCACCCCTCCGGGAACCCCCGTTGTCAATGCTTTGGCCAAGCAGCGCAATGCCATGATGAACATCTTCCGTGCCTGCGTCGGTCTCGAGCCTGAGAACGATATGACGCTCGAGCACAAGCTGTTCGCTCACTGAGCGTCTTATCTTCTCTTGCTTGATTTCAAGCAAGGCATGGTGGGGAATATGTGCGCTGCATCCAACATCAGCGCATGAGTATGCCATTGATGTGACCATAGATGTGCTTCAACGCATAGAGGCTATGGCAGGGTTTTCTCCTTGGTTCATCTTTCTGGCTTTTTGCAATTGATCATAGCCTCTCATTAAACTCGGGCCCGAGAATAAAATCTCTTTGGAGAAATTTGTGGGGCTTCTCCCATTTGTGATGATGTTTTGTGCCTTCCATTAGCGCGGCTTTCCATCCCGAGTTGGCGACGCTCTCCGCAGGTACACCCTTCACTTCCACCGAACTCACTTCGCTCATCACCTTGACCGCGCGATTTTCCCGTCCGTAACGCTCATGTCTGTTCTGTTCATGTCTCATTGACGCGATGCCTTCACAATCGGCCTCTATCCAGTCTTATTTCTCACCCCAGCCCTCAGCAGCCAAATCTTCATCCGCCTCTCACGCTGCAGCGAGCAGCAGCAGTCCTCACACAGCCACTCACCCAATCCAACAAGACGCTCCTGACGCACCCGACAGCACCTTCATCCCCGGCGACGGCTTCACGACCAATGAACGGGCGAGCGCCCCCAATGCACAGCCGTTCCACGCACCGTTCACTCCTCCGCATGGCATCCCGTACCAAAAGGTGAACTTGTCTGACCTCACTCCGATGGAACGTGGCGTCACGTTTACGGGTCGGGTGGTCAATGTTTATGCTCCGCCTTTGCGCAATGCGCCGATGGCGGCGAAGGGTTGCTTGAGGTGTACGGTGAGCGATGGGTCGGGTGTTGTCACGGTGAGTGTGAAGTCTGTGCCTTTGGTTACTGTCACTTCACCTCCGGAGCACCCTCCCCCAATTCTGGTTGAGAACACCAAGAGTTCTTTCATCTTACGCTTCCGCACGTGTCTAGGTCCGCATATGGCATGCTCACCTCACATATCCGCTGCGCCTCGGTTCTCTCATCACTGTCTGGACTACACATGTCGGCGTATCCGAGCACGACGCTGTCACTCCTTCCACATTACCTCTCTACACCAGTATCTTTCCAGAGCGCGAGCGTGGGTCCCACATCCAAGTTCACCAAGAAACTCCCGAAAACGAGCAGACATGCAGGAAGCCATTCGGCTACAATGGAGATGACGAGCAAATTGCAGGCCTGATGACGCTCTCCGCTTTCGCAGCTGGGGGTTACGATGTGCCCGATGCAAAAGTGCTGGTCTGCGTAAAGAGCGTAGGCGCTCGAAAGAAGAGTGAGCGAGCCACGCCAATCCTCCACCCTCCTCTTGCGTCCCCACACTCTCCCGCCACAAAAAAAAACCAAGTAAGTTCACTAATCACCACCACAGTCACAAGAAAAAACAACACCGTCGCCGAAACCCTCACCCTCCACCTCTTCGACAACACCGCCGAAGCCTCCCTCACCCTCTGGGACGCCGCTTCCACCACCACACCCTGGAAACCCTACCACACAACCCTCCTCCTCACCCGCCCCAACTGCCGCACCTACACCTCTTCCCACCCCCATCTCACCATCGCCGCCACCACGCGCATAGACGTCAACCCAGCAACGCGCGACGCGACCTGGCTCCGCGGCTTCGCGCAGCGGTTGCTAGCACGACAGCACTGCAACCCACCCTTCCCTCCCGGAAGGTTCGACGCGCGGGAGATCGAGGAGGCGGAGACGCGAGTCCTGTACCGGCTAGCTGATCTAGATGCGTTTGCGAGGGAGCGGCCGCGGGGCCGGGCGGTGGGGTTTGTGAGCGTGGTGTTGACGGAGGTGGATGTGGTGGGGTTGGCGAGGAGGGGGAGGTTGGCTTGTGGGGAGTGGTGAGTCTTATCTCCTTTCGTTTCTGCTCGGTGTGAAGGGAGGGGGAGGGGGAGAGAGCGGTGCTCACGAAACGACGGCAGTGAATGCGGACACGCTCTCTTCGCCAACGCGGCACGAGCGAAGTGCCCTCATTGCGACAGAGACTCTGTCCCGCTCTCTCTTAATCCGCGGCTCCTGGGCCCGGTGGTCGATGAGACGGGTTGCGTTGCGAAGGGGAAACTGGTCTTTGCAAAGGAAGCGTGGGGGCAGCTTTTTGGCCGGGAGCCGGAACAGCTGCTCCAGGAGGATCTGGAGACGCTGCGGTCGTTGGAGGTTCGGATGATGTTTGTGCGGGTGAGCTTGATGGTGGGGTGGGTGGGCGGAGAGGATGGGTATGAGGGCGTGGGGAGGCTGTGTGTGGTTGGTGTGAGGACGTGAGGAGGGGATAGGACTGGGTTTATTGCTCGTGAGCTGTAACGTGAGGGTGTTCTGGGCGCGAACGGCATCTGAAGGCTCAAGTGGAGGTGCTTGTCGAGATGAACGGTTTGCTATCTACTGAAGATATTACTCGCTATGATATTCCGTCTTTCTGTAGGCGATGTTTGCGGTTATACCACATTTCGGTCGCTGGTCCGGTGTTCGGGCAGGAAAGAATATCACAGAGTCCAGCTAACCAGTCTCGAGATGAGCAACTACTCCCGCGCAGGATCTGAAGCTCAAGCGCTGCACGAGAGTTCCTCGCAAGCGTCAGGGCCTTTGAATTCATGGTGATGTCGTTGAGCCGGGATTCATAGAGCCATGTTCCCTGCTTTTATCCAGACGTGCCTGGAAGGACCAGAGGATGCGATGGCATGTGCCCGCGCTAAACAAGCACGAAACAAGCACCAACCAAACCTCGGGACCCCGCAGCCCAGTCTGCCGAGCGAGCCTCACCCCGCCACTTCCTCGAATATGCTTGAAGAAAGCAGTGTAAGCCGAGGTCGTCAGACTCAGCCTTACCCCGCGTAGACTTTGATGAAGTGTTGTCTTAAGGAGTGAAAGTCGTAGTGGCGACAGTTCGTGCGAACACGCATGTGCCGAGGCCTACAAACCCACGATGCAGCCCCAAAAACACTCGAAACCGCCTTCAAGTGGATCTACCGGGTTTTTTCAAACAAAGCCGAAAGTCCGAAATGTCTTCTATGACGATGCTGCGTTCAAGAGAGTGTTTTCCAGTACGTGTTTGTTTCTAAGCAGGGCTTGTAAACGCTCAATGCTAATGCATGTTCGATAGTGTATCTCCCTGAGGACTTGCAAAGAAGCCTAGCGCCTGAACTCGCACGATTCGGCTCTCTCGTTCTCGATCCCCGCATCCTCGCCCATACGGCTGACGCGGAACGGAATCCTCCCTACCTGAAGACTTGGGACAGCTTCGGCAAACGCGTCGACGAGATCATCACTTCCGAAGGATGGCGCGCCCTAACAGCTCTGGGCATCTCAGAAGGGATAGTCGCCATTCCGTTTGAGAACCCGTACGGCCCATACAGTCGTGTATACCAATTCCTGAAGTACCATCTCTGGAGCAGCACCGCCGCATTGGTGACCTGCCCCAGCGCCATGGCCGACGGCGCCGCCCGCCTGCTCTCCAACCAGCTCTCCAACAAAGACAGCCTCTCCCCCACCGAGCAGCGCGTCTTCTCAGAAGCCTACAAGCGCCTCACCTCCAGAGACCCGGCCTACGCCTGGACAAGCGGCCAATGGATGACCGAACGCCCCGGCGGCAGCGACGTCCGCGCCACCGAAACCCAAGCCACCCACACGCCCACCTTCTCCTCCCCCTCCGAAAAAAGCACCCTCGACGCCTCCGGCCTCCCCCTCGGCCCCTACACCATCAACGGCTTCAAATGGTTCAGCTCCGCCACCGACTCCCAGATGACCATCCTCCTCGCCCGCATGCCCGACTCCTCCCTCTCCGCCTTCTACGCCCCGACGAGACGGCGGATCCCCCCAAACACCACCACCACCACCACCGACAACCACCCCCCCGAAACCGAACTCAACGGCATCCACCTCCACCGCCTCAAAAACAAACTCGGCACCCGCCCCGTCCCCACCGCCGAACTCTCCCTCCACAACCTCCGCGCCTACCGTCTCTTCTCCCCCACCACCTCCCCCTCCCCCTCCACCACCGACCCCACAAACACAACAATCCGCCACCTCTCCCCCCTCCTCACCATCACCCGCACCCACAACGCCATCTCCGCCGTCGGCGCCTGGGGACGCGGTCTCGCTGTCTCGCGCGCCTTTGCGCGGGTACGGAGGGTGAGGGGTGGGGAGTTGCTGTGTGAGAATGGGTTGTTTGTGAGGGGGATGGCGGGGTGGGTGGTTGAGTATTGGGGGTGTATGGTTTTGGCGTTTGGGGTTGTTGGGTTATTAGGAGTAGAGGAGCAGCGGGGGGAGGTGGAGGTGGGGTGGCTGGGGAGGGTGGGACTGGGGAGGGGGGATGGGAGGGCGTTGCTGAGGGTGCTGACGCCGCTTGCGAAGGCGTGGGCGGCGAGGAGGGCGATTGAGGGGTTGGCGGAGTGTATGGAGAGTCTTGGGGGAGTGGGGTATTTGGAGAATGAGGATCCGGAACTGAATCTTGCGAGGGTTTTTCGGGATGCGAATGTTTTGAGTATTTGGGAGGGGACGACGAATGTTATGGCGGAGGATGTGGTGAGGGTTGTTAAGGGGAGGGAGGGGGAGGGGGTGTTGGAGGGGTTGAGGAGGTTGGTGGATGGGGTTACGGGGTTGAGGGAATTGGCTGGGAGTGGGGTTGCTGGGGCTATTGGGGCGAGGGCGGAGCTGTTGGAGGGGTGGATTGCGAGGTTGAGTGCGGATGAGCTGAGGGCTGATGGGAGGTTGTTGCTGGAGAGGTTGGCGTGGGTTGTTTGTGCGGCGTTGCTGGCGCTGGATGCTACGCGGGATGGGGATGAAGTCGCGTGGGAAGTGCTGAGGAGATGGGTACAAAAGTCTGAAGGTGTCTGGTCAGAAACACGCTTTGAGGGAGGCAAAGGCGCGGGAAATCTCACTTCTGCCGAGAGATTCATGTGGGACAAGCGGATTGTCTTCGGAGACGAAGTGGTGAGAGAAAGGGGGAAGATATAAACTTCGATAGCCGTATCATTTCATTCTTCGCTGTGCGAAAATCAAGAGATGTGGGAGTGGAAGGATGTTTGAGGTTTGGCTGTGAACACTCAGGGTTGCAGCACGCATGGAAGTCACCAGCGCCTCGGATCATTCGATACCAGCTATTCGAGGGAAGTAATAGAAGATCTCTATAGAAACTCCATGAGAAATTGAACTGATGAATGCAGCCAAATATGATACCGGGACAAAACGTAGGAAAGAAACGGCTAAGAGGTTAAAGAGTCATGGAAAAAGGATCAGCCATGATCATAGACATGCATCCCCATTCCTCCTGTGCTTCATTCATCGTTCGCGGCTGTTCAAATGATCCAGCTGTACTATCGAACTGAAAGAATGCTTGTTGGTTCAGCCATCTATCGAACTCCGCGTCTAACTGTACCCCTTCCAATGGATTTGGTCCTTGCTGCAGTGAGTGTGTCATCGAGGTGAAGGATCGGTGGCTCATTTGTGCTGCTGCTACAGAAGTCGGCGGCGGTCGTCGAGACGGAGGCTCTGCTGGGTCGTCGTCTTTCTCTTTACCGTGGCGCCTTGGATTCATCATCCAATTGCTGTCGTTATTGCCTGTTGTTGCCGCACTGTCATTGCTGTTAGTATTGCTACTGCTGCTACTACTGCTACTTCCCCAGTCTTGCTGCTGGAAAATTGTGTCTTCTCTCAGCAGGGACAGCACCTCCTCTGTGTTCTTTTTCGTGGATTCTGTTGCCTCGGTGCTACAATTGCAGTTCCCGGGACGCATCGAAGAGGAATCTGACGGATCAGCAGCAGCAGCGATGGCAACGCCGGCTGCGGTGAGTGGGGATGCGGACATCTCCACGGTCTTTCCCTTAGCAATAGTTCCGTCGTCGCCGCGCACAAGCCGGTCAGTGACGCGCGTCAAAGCCGCGTAGGTGTCTTCCAGTGCATGAACTCTCTGTGCTGACGGTGGCTGTGCGCGACTGAGCTTTGCTGCACTTTGTAAGGACGTGATTTGCTGGAGTATCGCGCACTCGAGATTTTCGATGCGAGCGGTGATGGACGCATGGTCGTGACTTGGTGCAGGTTCTTGGACAGGTGGAGATGGGAGAGCGGATCGCGAATGATGAGAGGAGGAAGACGACGGAGAGACAGACGTTGCACTTGTGACGCTGGTAGACGCATCGATGCTGGTGCTGCTCGACACATTGCAGGTCTCTGTGTGCTGGTTGCTCGATGGTGGTGTGGTGTGATGGTTCGAGTAGAATGGGTTGGATGGCGGTGCAGTGCCAGGGTACATTTTGGCAAAGAGGCTGAACCACTGCTGAGCTTGCTTCTCTTCACCCTTCTGGATGCCCTTTCGGGAGCAGCCTTCTCCCCCGGCTCGGTGTGCTGGACGGTCAACAAAGTATGTTTGACATTGCTTACATCTGTTGATGTCTCTGTGGTGCTGCAATCTGATGTGACGTCTTTAGAGTGTCAGCGATGCACAGTGCAACGTCGGGTTGTCAGAGCGGGCTTTCTTACATCAACTTCGTCATGTCCTTGAAGCCAAGACCTCCATATGAGCAGCCGTCCTCACCGACGCCGCTCATTTCCGCAAACTTAAAAATCGGGCATGCGAAGTCCCTCTGAGTCTCCACGCAGGAACCAGAGAGTCTCCTCTTCTTCGGTGGTTGGCGTTCCATTATCACGGCCGATGACCGTGGAGCGTAAGTTGTTTGGTGGTGAATACGGGTTCGCGATGTCAAGGTGGTAGTCGTCTTTGATGTTCTCCGGCCTGGTGTTCTCTGTATCGCGACTGCTTTAGAGTTAGCATCTATGTTACAGAGTGGGGTCACAAGTCGAAAGTGGCTGCAGAGGTTATGCTCATACTTGCTGAAGTGGATATGGTCGTGGTGATGAGTGTGATCTGGTGTGAAGTTCTCTTGTCTGCTGCAGTCGTTTCGTTTAATCGCAGCATGATTGGAAACGAGCTTCGTGTAGTCCACCTCATCAAGCTCGCAGCCTGCATGGCGCCTACGCCGTCCGATTTCGAACAGCGTCTGGGGCGTATGCCGCGGGATGAGATGCCTTTCGCCCCGCATCCCGCGGCCGCTCATGAAGTCGCATTTACATGACCATTCCCTCTCCCGGGGGTACCCCCAGTACCTATCCGAACGTAGCAACCGTTGCTGGCCCAAGTCAGCGAATTAATGGATCAAATCTTTTCAACCATACATACGAAAGAGAGCACAGCGTTCGTGGCGAAATCATCTTCGGTCGTCCTTTCCGAGCGGATGTAGTCGAGCGGGGATGGCAGTTCGTCCTAGTCCATATCAGCGACTATACGCATGAATCGACTTTTCCAAATCTACTTACAGAGACAACCTGAGTATCTGCAAAAAATTCCATGGTAAGCTCATGCCTGAACCACAAGCTGGCAGACGCTGGTAAGTGTCCGTCCTGCTTCAAGTCAGCAGTCTTATGCAGTGAGCTCTCTTCAAAAACACATACGAAACCGATGACGGACACCCCAGTATCCTCGAAGGAAGCCATGGCCGTGCTTCCTTCGCCCTCGTCGATTGTCATGATGTGGTGTATGACAAAGGGGGATAGAAAGTTCAGGCCCGAAAGTGGGAGAAGGCTGTCTTAAATTCTGCACCAGACCCCGGTCGGTTTTCGCAGATGCGCAGTTGCAGATGCGCAGCTGGGGCTAGCCGCAGATTCGCCCATACGTCACTCGCACATGGCGGGGGCGCAGCTGTTCGCGCGGCTGGATCCGGCTGGCTGGCTGGCCAAAATCAGCCTGACCATTCCGACACGGTGCAACAGCGATGCAGCCAACGGCATGAGCCGAGCCAATCGAACATGCTTATGGGCGGTGGAGGCTTAGCCGGTGTGCCAATAACGCCGCACCTGGCTGGGCACTGTAGCACGGCAGCGTAGCTATGTAGGATGCTCAAGTAGAAGGTGCAAGGGTGTCGTGCGTAAGTCTCATCAATTGTGTTTCACGCTGAAGCTGTGAGCATCCCGTGAGACATAGACACGTTTATCCGGCGGAACGCAGAGGAAGACACCAAAAAAGGTTTCAAGAACGCCGTATCAAGTATATTTTGTTTTTCTCTTGCAAGTTCCACGGACCAGAGATAAAAAGCAATAGAGGTACGGAAAGCCGCTCGTCTCCAGAATTCATGGCCTTTTGGAGTGTCACCTGGATCACGCTTGGTATGGTCCCCAGTAAGTCTGAGCTTGTGGCACCTTCCATCCGTTGTTAGGGTCATTTGGGTATGAGACCCCCGTTCTGGCTGGGTCGGCGTAATCCATGGCATCGAAGTCATGCCATCCAGTAGCGGAGCTATCTCTCATGGGTTGCAAAGAAAGGGCATCCGTGGAGTGAACAGGCAAGTAACTCTGGGACCAACTGGAAGGATTGTACTGGAGGTGCCTCTGTGGCTCCGGCTGGACAGAATGGCAGGAGTTTGGGCCCGAGGGATGAAGACTGGATGGTCTCCCATGCGTTTGAATGGGCGATCGGCCATATCCTCCGACTCGCACGGCTGGCGAGTCCCACCGAGGTTCCTGACCGGAGGGATACTGAGCCACTATGGCCTGGGTTCTCGTGTCTGTTCCATATTTTCCGACAAGTCCGGAGCCTACTGTTGGAGGAGTTGAGTGGAGCGGTGGCAATCCTGGATGATTTCCTGGGTGATTCATCTGGTTCGTCAGGCACCGTGACAAATCTTGCTGAGATTTGCCTCTGAACTTGGGGTGATGTAGATAACTGGACGGAGTGACGTCCTCCTGCGGGCTCTCGAAGGAATGTGTGTCTCGGTCCTGGAATTCATGGGCCTGAGAAGACTCTACAAGAGGAAAGTTGCCATTGGCTACTGGGACGGACGTGCGATGACGGATCCATGAAGACGAAATGTCAGACCGAGTTACTTCTTGAGACATTGGTGATGGAGCTTTGCTTGGATAGTCTGTTCCAGGTCAAATCAAGGACAGCGATAAACAGATTATAATGTGTCTTACATGGGCTTGAGGGTGGTGGGCCTTCGGGATACAGCTTCGTGTATAGGTCGTACCAGAGCTTGACTTGTCGATCGCCTTTTTGAATGCCCCGGCGGGGACAGCCAGCTCCTTCGAGGTGGTGAGTTGCCAGCCCCTGGTGATCGGAGAAGAAACGAGAGCATTGTCGACATTTCTTGATGCTCAGCTTGTGGCGGTCTCTCAGATGGCGGCTTTTCAGTGCATTTTGTTAGCAAGATAGCAGGTCAGGCTGTAGAAGGGACTTTGGTACGTCAACTCAGCCATGTTGTTGAACCCGCGCCCCGAATAGGCGCAGTGGTCATTTTCAACCGGCCCGCAAAGCTCAACATGCTTTTGAATTGGGCAAGAAAAGAGATCGCCAGATTTTCGAGAGCTTGTTGGAACATTCTATGGAAGCGTTATTATGAAGTGGGTCATTCCAATGCATTAGACAAGACTTCTTGAAGGAACGTCTCATTTTGAAGTGTTCAGTGCTTAGGAAAGAAAGGTAAGGGAAACATAGAACCTTCGGTTCTATAGAAAGACTTGCGAGGTGGTCCCACTGTTGAAATGAGATCAGCCAAGACCAAGTAAAAGTGTTGAATCCGGTACTTGGTATTGTTTTCTTGACTCTCGATCTCATTTTGGGTACATGGATTCTGGAAGGAAAAGTGCATACCTGCTGCAGGGATAGCAATCAGCAGTAGTTATGCTTAAGATACTGAGTCATTGATGACTTACTGGTTCGGAGAAGTGTTCCATGGTTTCTTGCGTATGTTGGAATCAAGTTCAGAATGTCCCGGTCTTCACAGGGTTTTTGAAACGCTAGTCCAAGTATATCTTTCTCTTTGCAGAAGCTTCTATTCACCCGTCAAAGGACAGTTCCTGAACTTCTCGGTGAGGACATGTTAGCAGACGACCATGCTTTTAAGCAATCTCCTATTCGGACGCGAATATTTCTTGCGACGGAGTGTATGCTCATAGTTTTGAATCGATGACAATTGATTGGTAGCCTCGCGATTTCGCAATTGCGTGCCTTCGCCTGATTCTGTGACACGCGCGGCACAGCCAGGTGAGGCTGATGTTGTAAGCGGGTTGCCTGGGGGCTACCGAACCGTTCGGATGCAAGCCTTGCATCCCCAGCTGTGCAAGATGGAGGCGGACGGCAGCATCGCAGCAAAACTGCACGGGCACTCGAAAGCAAACTTGACCGCTGATTGACCAACGGGACGAGTGATGCTTCAAGGTTGGCTGTCGTCAGTCGGTTACGGTGTACGTTGGGCTCCGATGCAGGCAGATCCCAGTTGCTGCCCATCAGATCCTCCTTGGCTAGCTGCACGTCTTGCTCGGCTGTCACCCGTTAATGTAAGGCTGTCAAATCGATAGGCTGTCAAGAGTTCAACTGGCTGCATCATCGGGAAAGCAACACATGATTCGGCGCTTCACGGAAGAGCCGCATGTGGGAACAGAGTGGGAGCAGGAGGCCTAGCCAGACCAACGACTTCAGCGCATCCCAAGTGCGTAGACGTCATGACGTCGGAAACCCGCCTGCCGTCATATATCACAATTCGGAACATGGGAGAGCCTCCAACCATTCTCTGTCATGTCTTAACAGCCAGGAAGGATAACAGATTCTCGGAACAACAGACGGACCCGCGACCAGCGTAAGAACAGCCCCCAACTCTCAGCCAGGGTGTCTATTTCAGCTATTCCTCGTAAATTTACACAAGTCTGGAAAGTAAACAGGAATTTAGTTGTTAAGTCAAGGTGTATTAGTACTAAGGACGAAATACGGTCCCTCCCAAATGATGTTCCTGCTTCGAGTCGCGAGCGGTTATTGATAAATTAGAATGAATATCCACAATATTTGCCACGTTTATCGGTTCCAATCACCGGGCTATCGGACAGTAAAGTATACTAGGGACTGGGAGCTCGAAAGTTGCGGCCCCATTGTCTTGGTTCGTTTTTAGAGGTCCATGAAATTTATTCCGTGGCATTGAACACGCACATTCCTGCATACTCCTGTGTCAGTAAATTTGGGAAAAGAGACCTGCCGACTCTGGAGAGGCATGCACCTTTGTCCGAAACGTTAAAATTCCATGACTGTGAGAACCCGACATCATGGCCGCTTCTCGTCCGACACGTGGTTCAGATACGCATCGACCGGCCACGCAAACGCCGCGCCGCGCTCGTTCTCATCCGTCGTCAAGAACTCAACCAGAGCCATAAACGTATACGCGCTGATAGCAGTGAGTATGTGCCACCAGCCGTGAAGTTCCAAAAGATAACCGAACGGCTGGCCGACAGAGCGTCTCAAGCGCGTCAGCGGATCACAGAAGTGACGGTCGATATTCCAGACGAAATACCCGAAGACGGCGCAGACTGTTGCTGTACGTCAGTAGTGTCTCGACGAGGCCACGAATATTTTGAACAAAAGAAAAAAGACTTACAAGCCCCCACCCTCGCCGACGTCCTCAACCTCCTCTCCGTCTCCCCATCCGCGCCACTCACCCTAATCAACTCCCTCGTCTTCCTCGCCACCGCCGCCACCATGCTCGCAAACAACAACGTATGCACGATCAACTCATCAGTATAGCAATGATACGCCGTAAAGACGACAAACCCAACCACAATCCCGACCCCGAAATTCCGCGTGAACCGTGCCGACTTGCCGAACGAGAAAGCGCGATGCAGGACGAAAGCGGTGGCGAAGATCATGGAGATGTCGTCGGCTTTGAAAGTTTGGTTCCGGAGGAAGTGTCCCCGGTCATCACGTCAGATTTACGTTATTTTTCACGTGCTCGGGGTTGGAAAGGAAGGAAAAAAAGAAAGAGGAAAGCAAGGGGGTCGGGTCGCTTTATTTTTTTTTTTTTGCTTTAGCTCACATACGTACCCATTTGGCCTAAGTACGTCAGGGTTGCGTGATAGATGGCGGACAAGACGCCCACGGCCATGAGGCCGATGTACGGCAGGCTGAGGAGAAAGGCGTCGGGCTTGCCGCGGAGGCGGCGGAGACCGTAGAGGGCGTAGATGACTGGCGAAATTGGCGGGAGGGTCACTCGTTGAGGTGGAGCGGATGCGTACCATAAGCGCAATTGGTGATGGTGTTGAAGAGCTCGGCGATGTACGGGGTGAGGAGATAGTCCTGCGGGGGTTAATTGGCCTCGCGGTTGGCAGGGGAAGAAGGCTACACACCTCCTCGCAGAAACTATGCGGATGATTGCATGTTTAGCATGCGGACAGTCGGGGCTGCGCTGTGCTGTACGTACTTGGCTCGCGCGGTTGTTGCGAACCAGGCTGGCCGGTGGGCCTGGAGAGGGTACGGGGTGCGCAGCATTCTAAAGCTTGAATTCATGTTTGCTCAGCGTCTTGGGCAAAAGCGAACAAGGTGGCGTGAGATTGGCACGGTGTTGGTCAGGGCAGGACAGTGTGAGGCGCAGGTCCAGGGCGCGGGGAACATGTGGGCGATGCAGCGCGGGTTACAGAAGTATATACTCGACTGCTGCCTTCTCGAGAGCTCGCGCGCTATCATTGCCTGCAGGAGACTAGCCAGCTGCAGCCGCGCTCGGCGACCAGGCATCGAAACTGCGCTGGTTCCCGAGAGCTTCGCTTCGCCCGGGCCAACAGCCGCTGGCCCTGTGACGTCACAGGCCGCATTCCATGCAGGATCCGCGCACGCCGTACCGCACGTAGCATGTTGCAAACTTAGAAACGCAAGGCTACCCGAAGAGCCGCAAGTCCATATGTCGTGCTCATGTGTCGTGCATCCGTCCTGTGCCCGACGTGCAACCAATCAAGTGCACGCTGACCTTAACACTCCTAACACGTCCGATGCCAGTGGACAGAAGCTATACTTATCAAACACGTGCGAGAGCGGCCAGCAAGAATCGACCTTCATTCCTCGTCCACGATCCGTCCGTCTGAAGGTTGCGATGCATATTTCTTGAAGGCAGAATGACGTCACGTGCAAATCCGTTGCTCGGAACATGGGACCGAAAAAAGGCTTTTTCATTCAGGATTCGTTACTGCAATCTATATGCATGCGTTCATGACTAAAGACATCCTCCACACGCGCTGGGCGTCCGACTGCGAGGTATGCGATTAACATACCCTCGTCGGTGAAGCATCCATCCTCTCGTCTAGTACCCGGCCAGAAGTCTCCTCTCCATTTTTCTCACCTCTCTACAGCGCCAGTGCCGAAGACGTTTAGATGAGCTGGGTGAAAGCACGGTTGATGGGAGAGCGGAGCGGCTTGACGTCCTTGTAGAAGTCGACCGTGGCAGCCGCGCGCTTGGAGATGCCCTCGGGAGTGAACTCGAACTTCTTGTACACCTCCTTGTACGGGCCAGACGCACCGAAGCGGTTCAGGCCGAACTGCTCGTGAGAGTACTTCTCCCAGCCGAGAGTCGACATGACCTCAACCGACATCGTCGGAATGCCGTCGGGGATGACGCTGAGGCGGTACTCCTTGGACTGCGCATCGAACACCTCAACGCAGGGCATCGACACGACACGCGCCTTGAGCTTGTGGTGCTCGGCCAGGTACTTGACCGCCTCCAAGCAGAGGCTGACCTCGGAACCAGTCGACACGAGCGTGATGTCGGCCGACTTGTCCTCGTACGCAACGTAGCCACCCTTGATGGCCGCCTCGATCGTCGATCCCTCAAGCTGCGGCAGGTTCTGGCGCGTCAGGGCGAGGATGCTGGGAGTCTGCCTGCTGGTGAGGGCCATGTAGTAGGCAGCCGACGTCTCGTTGCCGTCAGCCGGGCGCCAGACCATCATGTTGGGCAGCGCACGGAAGTGCGCAAGAGTCTCGATAGGCTGGTGCGTCGGGCCGTCCTCGCCGAGACCGATCGAGTCGTGCGTGGCAACGTAGATGACGCGCTGGTGAGAAAGGGAGGAGAGACGGACGGCGCCAGCAGCGTACGAGACGAAGTTGAGGAAAGTACCACCGGCAGGAATAAGAGTGCCGTAGGCCGAGATACCATTCATCATGGCAGCCATGGCGTGCTCACGCACACCGTAGCGGAGGTAGCGACCAGTCCACTCGCCAATGCCGAGCTCCGGGGGCTGGAAGTCAACCGCGTTCTTCCAGCGCGTGTTGTTGGAGCCAGTCAGGTCAGCAGAGCCGGACAGAAGCTCAGGGAGGACGTCGTGGATGGCCTCGAGGACCGACTCGGACAGCTTACGCGAAGCAATGGCCGGGTCAGAGGGCTTGTAGGTGGGGAGCTTCTTCTCCCAGCCTTCGGGAAGAGCACCCGACAGGCGGCGAGCGAAGTCGGCGTGGAGATCCTTGTGCTCGGTGCCGTACTTCTCGAACAGCTTGTTCCACTCAGCCTCGAGAGCAGCGCCCTCGGCGGCCTTCTTGCCGTACAGGTCGTACACCTCCTGGGGAACGACGAAAGTCTTCTCAGGGTCGAAGCCGAACTTCTGCTTGACCTGCTTGATGTCGTCGGACTTGAGAGGGTTGCCGTGGACACCACCGGTGCCCTGGAGCTTGGAGCCGTAGCCAATGGTGGTGGTCAGCTTGATGACGGAGGGCTTGTCCTTGACGGCCTGGCACTCCTTGAGAGCGGCCTCGATGCCGGCAAGGTCGTTGTCACCGTCCTTGACCCAGACGGTGTGCCAGCCGTAGGCCTCGAACCTCTTCATGACATCCTCGGTGAAGGCGCACTTGGTGTCACCGTCTGCGAACTTCTGTTAGCGCCGAAAATCTCTTGATTACGGTTCCGGAGCTACTCACCAATGGAGATGTGGTTGTCGTCGTAGACGGCAATCAGGTTGCCGAGCTTGAGGTGACCAGCAGCGGAGGCAGCCTCGCTGGCAACGCCCTCCATGGCGCAGCCATCACCGAAGAAGGTGTAGGTGTAGTTGTCGACCAGGTTGTAGCCGGGCTTGTTGAAAACAGCCGCGGTGTGGGCCTGAGCAATGGCGAGACCAACAGCGTTAGAGAAACCCTGGCCAAGAGGACCAGTGGTGACCTCGATACCGGGGGTGTCGTGAGACTCCGGGTGGCCAGGAGTGATGCTGTCAATTTGCTGGAGCGGAAATTAGCTCGATGCACTCAATCCAGCACGTGCGTGGTACGTACGCGGAAGTTCTTGATGTCGTCCATGCTGACAGCGTAGCCGAACAAGTGAAGAAGAGCATACTGGAGCATGCAGCCGTGGCCGTTCCTGAGACATCACGTCAGCACAGGTTCATGCGTTCGTCTGAAGTTGAATTGCAAAAGCTCGCCACGATGCCAGTAGCTCGAGGCCATTGCGTCAGAGGCTCGGGGACGAAGTCGGCAGAGATGGGCGCGAGCAGCCAGCGAAGCTCTGCGCACCAAAGCCGCGGACCTCACGATATCATGGCCAGGCAATCGAGAGGAGGGGAGTGAGGGACGTACGAGAGCACGAATCTGTCGCGGTTGACCCAGTTGGGGTTCTTGGGGTTGAACTTCATGAACTTGTTGAAGAGGACGTGCGAGACCGGGGCCATGCCCATGGGCGCACCGGGGTGGCCGGAGTTGGCCTGCGCGGTGGCATCGACCTGCAGCGAGCGGAGGCATCAGCATTGAGGGTCGCGAAAAGGGGCGCTGGAGGCGCGGGGGAGGGCGCAGCGGAGTGTTGAGGAGCTATGGCGGGGCAGCGATAAGGGAAACTCACGGCCAGCGTCCGGATGGTGTTGATGGCGAGCTGATCAATCTCTCCGTAAGGCATGGTGGGCAGATTGACGCAGACGATGATGGGGGAGATGGGGATGAAGAGGGATGGAGAGTGTGGGAGGAGTGACGGAAGAAAAACACTTGAGGGAGCGGGCGGGCTTGGGTGATGCAACTTTGGTGGGGCCACGGCCACTGGCGCTGGCGGAGGGGCAGGGAAGCTGCGACCTCGACGAGCCCGACGCGCGACCGTGACAAAGCAGGCCCGGCGCGCTGACAAGCCCGCCGCCCCATGAATCAAACGTTTTATCCGGCCATGCCGCGCCTGCGTGGGCGCCGCCGCTGCTCCATCGCTGCGGCCGCCCGCCGCCTCCAATTGCGTGTGGCGACGCCCGGAGAATTCGATCCTTTGCGAATTTCTCCTAGGCGTTGCCGGGGCTCCGCGCTCTCGCGCTACCGCTGGTCCCTCCCCCGGTGGACTTCGCTCCGTCATCGGCTGCTTGACGGCGCTGACGGCGCTGACGGCGCTGGCGATCCGAACGGCGGCCGAGCGTGACGATGCTTGAGCCTCTAGCATGAGCGACCAACGAGCTGCCCACCGGAGGCCTCGTGCGTCGGCCAGAACCCTGCAGGCCGCCATCAGTGCGCAAAACGCCCTCTGCTGCGGCCACCTCTATTCTCCAGGCTCTGCGTCGGAAGTTTACTCATCTGGAAATATATTTCCATAGTTCCGCTATCGCCGGGCCCCGATCTTCAAACGCCGACGCGGTATACTCTACATCATAAGAGGAAGGCTTCTCTCTAGCTCTCGAAATCCCGATCTCGAATGCCGGGATCAGGGTACAGTCATGTGGTCGGAACAGCCAGGCCGTTTCCCTCATCCATTCCTGTCTTCGCCTTTCTCATTCCTCACGAGACGTGCAGCCGTGGCAATGCGAGATATCCAATGTGTTCTCATCTCATGCTGCGCCGCTGATGGGAATCTCTTTCTCGGAAGAAATTGTTGAACGCCACCTCGAGACCCTGACGCCCGCCG
The DNA here is from genome assembly GCA_037356115.1 of Neofusicoccum sp. Z2. Taxonomy (NCBI): domain Eukaryota; kingdom Fungi; phylum Ascomycota; class Dothideomycetes; order Botryosphaeriales; family Botryosphaeriaceae; genus Neofusicoccum; species Neofusicoccum sp. Z2. The sequence goes on from JBAWJY010000004.1 coordinate 789,138, forward strand.
GAGAGAATTAGGCTAAAAATGAAGCTCCGGATACTGTTGCTCATATGTATCTTCAACTGGACATGGCATCACTCCACAAACACTTCACCTGGGCAATGGCAATATGTCGTCTAGCCACAAAGCACCTGTCTGGAGCCCGTCCCCACGCGACCGGGTGAATGCTTCAATATCGTACGAAATTCGGTCTCACGGAGAATTCAAACCTGACTTTGCGTCGTCGAAGTCCCCCAAGTCCACGGGTAAGAATGCATCAGGCACATGAGACAACGGCCAATGATCCCTGAATTGCGTTGTAAGTGACATCTCGAGCGGTGGATGCCCGTATCGCAAAGCCACCGGGCACGCTCTTGGCTCGGCGCTTGTCGTGCAAGTGCGGAAGTGTGTCAAAGAGCTTGGAAGCTCTGACTGAGCTGCGTTGATGTCTTCTGCTGTCACTAGCATCCCTGCGCTGATCTGGAGGCCGCGAGAATCTGCCATATGCCGAGCCGCGTGTACAGAAAATGCCTTTGATTCGCTCTAACCCGACAATACTGTACAGCTCTTGTTTTTCCTCCGAGGCCGTGAGGCCGATTACTCCACCGTCATGTTAAGCTCCTCCAATCGCAAGCGTCCATCTCCGCAATTATAGCACCGCTCACGGCCTGTACACCCGCAGGCCGTCTCTCGAGGCGGAGGCCGCGTTCTTGAAGGACTGTGTGCACGCATTGTCAGCGCATTGACATGAATTTGCCAGCAGTGGAAGGCGGCATGTTTGATCCCTTACGTTGTCGCACTCTTCCCAGGCGCGGCCGGCGCCGAAACCCAGGCCAACGAAGGCGGGCCACGCGCGGCGCTTGAACAGGAGGACGGAGAAGACAATGCCGAAGGAGAGGCCGAGGCCAGAGCGGATGAGCATGGAGGAGAGGCAGCGGTCCCACTAGAGCAGGCGCGTGAGGTTAGCCGGGCGCTTCAGGAGCAGACGACGCGCCGGCGAGACTGGCGCTTCGCGGGCGGCGGGGCGCTGTAGCAGCGGTCGCCGGCTGGAGCAGACGGGGGCGGCCTGGACGGGACGCGATGGACGGCGCATGTTGAGCGGCAGCAGAACGCACCTTGTCGTTGAGCAGGGCCTCGCTCATGGGCCGGCCGGAGCGCGCGACAGGAGCGGCCGGCGCGGGGGAAGTGTGTTCCTCAGCCATTGCGGAGTCGGGGGCTGGCAGCGTGCCAATTGGCGTGCAGGGCTGGGCGGCTGGAGATGCGGGCTGCTCGGGCGCGGGCAGCAGGAGGATGGTGGTGTTTGTGCAGCCAGCACGTCTCGTGGGTCCGTTGCGCTGTTTGACGTCGGCCTTGGCGCAGCGCGCGCACGGGCCGGGCCTTTTGATCTGTTCGAAACGGGCTGCACCACCAGCGCACCGCATCTCTCCTGCCCCAGGGCGCGTCTGGACATGGCTCCCATCGCCCAGGTACGCTGAACGACCGCCCAAGCCCCCCGCCCGACCGACTGCCGCTGATGCCGCCGCCGCAGCCCATGGAACTCCCGTCCCTGCGCCGCCTGCTCGCTCTAGACAAAGACTTCTCCACCTTCGACGAAAAACTCGACCACGCCGCCCAGATAATCGGCCAGCCCGACGGCGTCAAGCACCCGGACAATGCCAAGGAGCCGCTGCTGTTCTACAAGGGCTGCCCGCGCACCGAGTGGGTCCTCCGCTGGTTGCTGGGCAAGCTCAAGGCGGATGACCCGGAGGGCCGCAGGGCGCGCAGCAGCTGGATTGCCTGGCAGCTGTTGAGCCGCGTGCTGCCCGGCCTGCCGCCCGCCATCTCGGCCAAGCTGCTCAACGCTAACGGATTCCTGACCATCCTGGAGCGAACGCTGCAGGAGAATTTTGCCCGTCAACACGGCGAACTTAGGCTACAAGAGGAGGCGACAACAAAGAGAAGGAAAGACGGCAAGACTTCGCGGAAACGGAAGCGAGACGGAACCCCTGTGGAAGAGCCGGAGCTGTCTGGTCACGAAAATAAGGAGCGTCTCGTATTGTTTGGGGCCGTTGCCGGGGCCACCGTTGAGATTGCGGCCGCGTGCTTCGACAACCCGGACAACCTCGAGAAGTCCGTGGCCGAGCTTTTGAGATCCGTTCTGCGGACAAACACTGCGCACGCTGCCCGTCTCCTCCGGCTATGGCTCGAGTCGGTGCACTACCTTGTTCTGAAGGCGGCCTTCGATGGAGGAATCCCCGTTGGATCGCTTTTGCCGCACGTCCTGCAGATTTGGAACGCGAGCGTGGCGGATCTGGGCAGCGATGCCAGCAGTGCCGCGGATCGATTTTCACACGAGTGCCTGGTGCCTGCCGTTGTGCTTCTGTCAGACATCTCCCAAGAGGGCGATGCTTCTGTTGAGCAGAGTACTGTCGAGACTGGTCGCGACGTCGAGAGTCGGATTAGCCGAACTCTGGAGACTCTGTTAGCAAGACACGTCTTCATCCCCGCCAGAGCCTCTTTCTTTGCCGAAGCTGAAGGTCGGCAAGTGAGTAAGCCCGGCCAACCGCAGCCGGAGACTTCTGATATATTCCGCCTCGTTGCGCCTCTGCGCTCTGCTCTGGCGGGCAATGTTGAGGACGACGTCGGCTCAGGACCTCTGGATTCGAATAGGCGTAAGCTATTCGAGACTGTCGGTTCCCTGCTGGATATTGCAATCCGTTGCTCACAACGCTCCACGCCCAAGAAGAGGCTTGATGAGGCCCCTTGGCTGCAGTGCGTTTTCACGGCGCTCTGCGACTGCATAGGAGCCCCGATCAACGGTAGTTCTCCCCTCCAGATTGACAAGCATCGTAGAGAGGTTCTCACCCAGATGCTCGAAATTCTTGCCAAGAGGAAGGTCGCGCTGGAAGCGGAGGTCCTGGAGAATCTCGTCCGATCATATTCTGGTGTTGTTGCATCAGGTAAAGGCACCGAATCTTTCGACCAGCGGCTTGTTAGTCAAATCATCGCCTACGATGCGACTATCTTTCTGGAGAGTCCTAAGAAGAGCGGGGACGATAGCGCACAATTGTCCGACGCCATTTTTAGCGCTATCACAACGGCCTCAACCGGTGGCGCAGGTGCAGCGTCCAGCCGTGCCTCGGATGGCTGCAGCCACAACTCGGATGTTACACCCGAAGCGAAAACCTCCGCTTGCCTCAAAACTTGCGTTGTTGTACCTCTCATGAAAGCTTACGCGCAGGCGCGAGACCTCATGGGGTTCGTCTCAAGATGGTTTTCGCAGCTTCAGCGTCTGAGTGGGTCTGATACGTCCATGGAAAGTTCCATATGGGTGGAGAAAGAGCTTGTCTCGGCATTGAGAGATGTCCTCGAGACCAGCCTTACCGCGAAGCAGGTCTTCGACCTGCTCAACGAAAACTGGCACCGCATTGCTGCTTGTGAGAAGTCAGCAGGAAATGAAGAGCTGTCTGAGGCCTCCGCAAGTCTTGTCATCGTTGATGCGCTCGTCGGTGCTCTACAGGTCGATGAGACGATTGCTTCAGTCGTCTCGGTGCTACAGTCTCTGCAGAAAAGTCTTCTCGTCTTGACTGGAATTTCCAAGGAACCGGTTACGGTTGCGAGAGCTTTGCGGACTATTTCTCGCATCCATATTCTCCTCCGGCCGCACCAAAAGCCTGAGGATGCCAGAGAATTCACGGAAAGCGTTTTCTCGCAGGCCAAGGAGCATAACGTTATTGAAGCCATCCGGGCCGCCGAGAAATCAGGCACCTCAGAGGTCACTGCGCGAGGCGAGGAAGCATTCAACCTGATAGCTACGCTTTGCAGCGATTTCATGGGTGCACTTGATCTCAAGGAACCAGCCAAAGATCTTTTCAATCAATCAGCGGTCGCGCTCTTCCGGTCGAATGACCAGATTAGAGATCGCATTTCAGATGGAGCTAAGCGTCGTCGGACGACAGATCCTCTGGATGTCGCTACTGCACGACTGGAGGTGTTCACGCTCAACGCAGCAGCCGTGCTCACTCAATTCCCAAGCCTCCTCACGTTCGTATCGTTATGATTACTCTAGTAGGGCCCTGCTGACCTTATTTCAGTCTTCCTCCCCTGGAATCCCTTAAGAGTCTTCTTCGTCTGCTGTTTTGGCATGCCTTTGGCGAGTTCTCAGGGCAGTACGAAGCCCCCCGCGGACTATCATACACACTCGTTTTTGAGGCCATGTCAGACCTTGTTCTGACCATGCAGTCAAGCGAGCTCAGAGGTTTGTGCCTATCATTGAACCATTCAAAGCCATTGCTAAGTCTTTTAGATCTTCTTTTCTCTGTCCTCTATGAAGCGCTTGACTCCGAGTCCAAGCTGGGCAAGTCTCGCGAACTCGGCGAGCAATTACGAGCATTCTCCGTATTGCAGTATCTGCGCGTCCCTGTTGCAGCGATGAGCAGAAAACATCGTGAGCAAGTACTCGACCGTATCACTGAAATGTGCTGCCTCTCTGGCAAGAAACGACCAAGTAGCGAAGCGCTCTTCCGGCATTTGAGTCTCGCGGCAAAGCTTATGGAAGTCCCCAACGCAACTTCAGAGCTAGCAACAGACCCCGATCTACTCTGGGTCATCGCTCGCTCCATGCAAGAAAGCAGTCTGTCTAACCCGGATGCCGTCAAGGTGCTTGATGAGCTGGTGCGCCTGACCCTCGAGGACGCTCTCACTGTGAAGGACCAAAGAAGAGGCCAGCAGTATCTTGACGGTTTCAGGAAATTCATGAAGCGTTTCGTCAAAGACGCCAGCACATTCCGGGACCACATCACGGAATTGACCTGCTTCAAGTCTGCGCTCACCACGCTCACGGGAACAGATCAGCTGTGGGACGATGAGGAAACCTACAAAACCGTGAAGCGGTATCTTCGAACACTCGACAATGACCTGGAGACATTGTCACCTGAGGCATTGAGCAGCATAGCGAAAGAAGATGTTGCCTTCCTGAGAGCAGTTCTCGGTGCTGCCTCGGATCTTCCAATTCGGGGCATGACACGTGATGGTATGCTTTTGCTTTTGTTTATCGCAGAAGGCACTGTTGCTGACTCAAGACAGGCTACCTCTGCAGCATCGAGGCCAAGTTGCTGAAATCCATCCGAGCACGACTGGGCTCAGGCGAAGCGAACACTTTCGAGCAGCCCGAGGCCTCGATGTGGGTGTCTTTGACGACAGCTGTCGCCAATGTTGCTAGCCCTGATGAAGCCGAATGCGTCAGTGCCATGATCTATGATCTTTGGCGTTGTGGTGAGCAGGATAGCTTTCATAAGTGGATCACGCGCGGCTAATCTTTCAGTAGATCTTTCAGCAAGCGACCGGTACGGCCTGTTGGAAGCAAGCCGTAAAGCTCTAGGCTCTCTCGGCCTTGACCGGAGAACATCAATGCTCTCACAGTTGAAGTTCACCCCAGGCGACGAACAGAACTGGCAGCCAACACTGGTATTGATGAACATCTTGATCTCCTCGCTCCCAGGTAGGCACCAAAATTTCGATCATTTGGAGGACTTGGCTCACGTACGCAGATATCCCAGACAAGGATGATAGCTCAGCCCAGGGCCTGAATGGGTTCCTTGGCCAGCTGAGCGAATATCTTGACAACGTCGAGACCATCAGGGATTTCCACGCTGCGCTCAATTGCGTAGACACAATCTTGCGAGAAAAGGTACGTGGCGTTGTCCATCCAAAACCTGCTCTACGCTGACATCACACAGCATTGGCTCGTCTCGCAATGGGCGATCGAAAGCATCATCGACTCCTTGTCCCGGCTCGCGTCCTCTTCCGGGGCCGAACTACCCTCCGAACAAGCCGAGGCGATCTACAGTCGCCTCTGCGGCACAACATACCACATCCTTTCGCTCCACCGCACCCGCCTCGGCGGGCGTTTCCACGTCCTCATGCCGCTCCTCCAAAACCTCCTCCGCTGCCTCTTCACCCCCAACCAAACCCGCCACCACAACAACACCAACCCCGCCGCCACCAACACCACCCCCTCCTCCCCACCGCCCTGGCTCTCCGTCTCCCCCACCAACCCCCTAACCCCCACCCACGCATCCGCCTTCGCCCGCCTCGTCACCACCCTCTGCAACCCCACCGTCTCAGCCGTCAAAGGCTTCCACCACCACCATCACCACCCCATCCTCACCCGCAAACGCCCAGCCGCCGGCACCTCCACCACCACCGCCGACCTCGTCGACGAAACCAAGCGCGCCCGCGAATACGCCGGCCAATACGTCCCCGCGCTCATCGCGTCCTTCTGCACATGCACGCTGCATGGGCGCATCGGACCGGAGGCAAGGGCGGCGCTTATGCCGGCGCTTTATGCGTGTGCGGATGTGGTGGGGATTGAGGCGTTGAGGGCGATGAATGCGGGGTTGGGGGCTGGGGAGAGGGCGATTTGGAGGGGGGTTTATGCGGATTGGAAGAAGTTTGGGAGGTGGGAGGGGAGGTGAGTGGGGTGAGTGAGTGGGTGAGGGGCGGGGGGTGTGACGTAAGTAGGTGCATTTAGGGGGGATTGGGAGGGAAGAGATGGATGGGTTGGAGTGCGTGGCGTAAGGAGATGGTACGTTTGAAGTAGATAGATGGCCATTTCGCTGGGAGATACTGGGGAAGAAGCTTTTTCGGCCCTCCTTCTTGTATGTATGTTTTTCGCTCTCCTTTTTCTTTTCTTTCCTTTTTTTTCCTGCATAGCGCGGTTGAGGCATAGACTGGGAACGAACTTGAATTTCATTCGCGCGAGTGTGCATTGTTTTTTTTTTGTCATTGAAGGTTGCATTGCGATTTGGCGCTGGCAGTCAGCTTCGGATGGCTTTCCGACCTTGTTTCTTCTCTGCTTCTTGTTACCTGTCGAGTTCCACGACCGCTCGTTGCGTGGATGGGAAGTGTTGGGCAGCGATGATGGGGCCTCTCTCTGTCTTGCTCGATGTTTCATGTTCCAACTCTTCTTTCTTTCTTTCCTGCTTGGTGAGGGCATGGGGGATCTTAGGTGGCCACTCCTCCTCACGCTTGGATCCTCCTCCATTCATTGCCTAGCATGTCTTTAACTCTCCGTTCGGATGGAATCTTCCGGGGCGATATCGTCATCATCGTCGTTTGTTACAAAGCAGGATTTATCAGCTTCCGGACTGCGCGAGCCCGGTTCTACATACGAAACTGTACCTACATACATACACACATAGACTGTTCCGAAGAGAGAGGGCGGGGGGAAGGGGGGAGCGGCCGGCCGGCCGGCTGACCAACCGGCAAGGGCGAAACCGACCATGAACTTGACCGGCGTACTGGTACTGCTGCTTGTATGCGCGCGTTCGTGCGTGCGTGCGTGCGCCTGTGTGTGCATGCGTCTACTACTAGCCGGTTTGATAAAAAAGAACCCAAGTGACCGGTCGTCAGAGATGTTGTTGCACCATCGATACTAGCGCGAGTCCGGACAGGGGAGTGAGAGAGAGTGTGTGTGTCTGTGTGGTCAGAATTGGAGCGGATCTTCATCGATCCTGTCAGCCCGGCAGGCAGGAGGAGGGCTTGACGCAGGCACCAACGCACGCGCTTCGGCAACGGACGGTACGCTAGGTATGTACGGCAGGATGAAGTTGATACCTACCCGGGTACCAAGGAAAAGGTTGCCCCGCGATACGCTACGATAGGCTATGGTACGATGGGCGTGTGCGCGGTGGCTTTTTTTTGTGTCTGTCTCTCACGCGCACGCACATAAGCCCTAACAGTGGCGGAAAGGAAAAAGAAGGAGGATGTTTAGAGTTCGGCAGAAAGGGCCGTGGCCAATGGTGTAGAATGTTGATGCTATAATGCTATACGGTGGTGAGGAAGGGGGAGGATGAAAAAGTTAAACATCTAATTTGTGGTGTTCGGACACTTGATTCCGGCAACATAAGAATGCAGCTTTGTGCATCGGAGGAAAGGCATGAACAAGGGGGCAACAGCACTGGAGAGGTTGAGGGGGACGAAGAAGTCAGCACCTGCATATCTCGATGCAGATTCAAGACTTCGGCATTGCCGATGATCTGCTTCTGCATTGATAAGGCAGCGACGGACGAGGAGAGAGGAATCGCGAGTACGAATGCAAGAGCTAAGAGCATCGAGCGATCACACTCTCTCTCCATCTTATACACACCCCGGTTCTATAATATGGGAAAGCAAATCTACAAAGTCTAAACCTTCGAGAAAAAAGAACACGCCACGACGCTGCGGGAAAAAGCAAAGTGGCCACTTTTTCTCCGTGTCGACAGGGGGGCACGAAGCTTGGGGTTCGTTCAGGGTGCTGTGGCGGTCGGGTTTCGAATAGAGCGGTTTTGAGTTGGGGGAGCCATGTCTCCGACCGGGTTTCCTCTGCAGCAGCCCCCATTGACGGTACCCGCCCGGAAACTGGGGATCGGCTGTCCGCAGGCCGCGCTAGCGCGGAGTGGCGCCTTGTTGTGGGATGGCGGCCATTGCTTGGCTTTCTTTGCGCGGGAGCCGGGGAGGCGACTGAAGCAGTGGTTGGGGTCGGTAGTCAGGTCAGGCATCATGGAACAATGACGTTGGTTGTAAGACAGCTAATGCAACTTTACCAGCAACCCTCCTGCCTGCGTCGAAGGACATTGGAACATTCGAAGAAGTTCGCCAACCCTGTTGCCCTCCCCCCCCCCCTTCTTTCCTGCTCATCTATTATACTCGGTCCTGCCCAGCGACACCAATGCCCAGGCTCGCTTGTTGCCTCTGGATCTGCTCGCCCGTCCTCCCATCCCCTCATTCGCTTCTTTCCCTCCCGTGCCGGGGAAAAGCCAAAAAGAGACTTAGTAGTCAGTGCTCCGCGGAAGGGAGGGGAGTCCAGAATGATCATCGAGCGAACCAGACCAGACCAGACCAGACCAGACCAGACCAGGCCGGTGTGACAGAAGAGCAGACGCCGACGACGACGCGCGCGGCGACTGCTGAACGCGCCAGCCAGGGAAAATGAAATGAAGAGCCATCATCCATTCTCCTCCCCGTCATCAAACACACGATCGATCCACCGCGGCTCTTCTCTTCTGTGCCACTGTCGCCACCCTCATCCCGAACGCCGGCCGGCCCGAATGGAGGGGAGGAGGGGGGTGGGGGGACTCTATAAACGGAGCATTGCGCGGGTCGGGGGCTAAACGCTCGTTCCCCGACCGACCGCGCGGTTCGCGCACCACGAGCTCCGCCGCACACCAAGCCCCGAACACCCAGACACCACCCCCCTTGCCGCGGGCGGGCGTGCGTGCGTGCGCGTCGAGGGATCGGCGGTCGGTGAAGCTTCATCGTCGTGTTGGGTGGGTGTTATGTTGTTGATCGCGGCGATAGCCGTGGGGAGCTCCCTGCTTGCTTGCTTGCTTGCAAATGAATGCTGATTATTGACGTGATGGTGATGTTGCTTGCTTGCTTCGGCTTTTGCCTTTTTTTTTTTCGCATTCGCCGCCTCCCTCCTTCCTTTGCGACAACTCGTCATTGATCTGCTTTTTTTGTTTTTTTGAGTTGCGTCTATTGAAGCAACGGAGGAAGTCAACAATTCCTTAAACTTCGTCTCGTCTCTCTAATTTCCAAAAGCTGCCTTGGACAGAGGCGGCCGGCAACATACGCGCGCCGTTTCGCACAGACATCTCCTCCACCCGGGAATAGAAGATCCAAAAAAAAAGGAAAAAAAAAAGGGCAGAAAGCGCATTGCCCTCCACCGACAATCATGTCTCTCCCTACCTACCGGCCGTGACGTTCCCGGCCCAAATAATAAGACACGGAGACAACCCAACCGTTGGCTCGGCAGACCGAGCCGGTAAGAAAAAGTGATGGATGGGGCGCGCAGGGGAGGGCAGAGGGGGCAGGGCATTCGAGAGATGATCCGTCCGGGGAGGGAGGCAATTTATGTGTATGTATGTGTATGTGCCTGCCTGCCTGCCTGGGTGCCTCGGCCATGGACGCCTGGAGACGCAGCGCGTGACGTTGATTTGGACTCCTGCGGCAATTGGGGCTCTCGAGGTCCGTGTGTGTGTGTAGCTCTGTGTGGCCGGCCAACTCCATGTACATACATACGGCCGAACAGGCGCAAAGCAGGACGACACGGGTATGCGGGTCGGCGAGAGAGAGAGGGCGGGCAGTGTGCAGTGTGCAGCGGGCAAGCAAGCAAGCAAGCAAGCAAGGCGTGCGTGCGTCAATCAGTCAGGGGTATCAGAGAGCGATCAGCGTGGTCTGGTCCAGTCTCTCTCTTTTCCTCGCTCTCGCCTCTGCCTTGAGTTAGCAGCAGCGGCAGCGGGACACCTCGGGGGGTAAGGTAGGCAAAAGAAAGAGGAAACGTCCGGGTTTTGCTTGCGGACTAGCCAGCCTTTAGCGCGCCGCCGTCGCCGCCGCCAACGCCAACGCTCCCCCCCTCCCCTCCCCATGCCCACCCACACAACAACGTGCCCCCCCCCCATAGCAATCCTATGCTATTATGCGTAGTGTCGATCCGGACATTTTCCTTGTTTCAGTGGAGCTGCCACTGCTGGCTTGCTTCGTTCGGCGTGTCGAACCGCCCGACTTCAGGCAAGGGCATCGCAACCTGTATGTACCTTGCTTGCATACATGCAGAGCTGTGTGTGTGCGTGTGCGCGCAGGTGTGACGGACGGCAGTTGGCAGCCAGCAGTTGTTCCCTTCCAGCATCTGCCGAACAAGCAAGCCACTGACCAGGAAGCACCGCCGCCGCCGTTCGGACATGAGGGCGCCAGCAGCAGTAGCTCGTAGATATTATTACATTTTCCCCGTCTTTAGCGTCCGTCCGTCGGCTCTACTCCACCGACGATGGTCCGACCCTTTTTTAGCCCAATAATCCTTTGGGTCTTGGCTCCCTCCGTCCTCCTGCCGTCAATCTGGCCCATGGAGCCTCTTTTGTTTTTCGCTTTCTCGTTGCTCTTCGTTGCGTGTGAGGAGAGGGGGCGCCAAAAACTAGAGTCGTCCGGCAAGCCACGCGCTTCCAACACAGAAAAAAAAGGTAAAAAGAGAGCCGCGGCGGAAAGTAGAGAAGCCCACTCTACTCCAGACCGGAACAATGGCCAAACACCTCCGCCCTCCCAACGTCATGCAAAGCAAATCAGGAACAAGACCCCTCTCCAAAAATGGCATCAACCCTGTGATGTATGGTATAACGCTGTGAACGCCCTGGGCCACCCGGTTTTTAAAAGCAAAAGGCCGCTCAACACCAAGAGCCAAACAGATAAATAAGCACGAGAAGGAAGGTGGGGGAGTCTCACTCCTTAAAGGCAAACATGGTGCCACATTCGAAAACAGTGCCGTAGTCCCAGCACTCGCGCACAATCTCGGGATCATCCCACCACCAGATGATGTCGCGGCCAAGCGTGCTGCCCGTGTCGACGAACGAGCCCCACGAGTCCTTCCATAAGCCGCGCGCCACCAGCGCCGCGAGCTCGCCGACCAGGGGCGGATCGCTGCTCGACGACGCCGACGCCTCCTCGGCCGGGTCCTCGAAGAGCGCGGCGAAATCGGTGCATTTCGTGCTGCTGCCGATGACGCCGCTGCGCTTGTTGTACTCGAGGGTGCTGCGCTTGATGTTGTCTTGCCTGCTCTTGCGCCGTAACGAATGCAGGGACGTGTGTCTTGAAGACGCGCTTTCCCGTTCCTTGGGATGCGCGCACGCTGGTAAGCGGAGCCGTTGGACCACCAGGTCCTTTTCCAGGTCGCCGCCCTCGAGCATGCGGAATCCGCACTCCTTGACCCATGCCGGCAGCAGGGCGAGTGGCCGTGAGCAGAGGAACTCTCTTTCGAGATTCAGTAGCAAGCGCTCCTCGAACCAGGCTCGCAACCGGGGGCCCATGGTGGCGCGCACCGGGGTGCCATCGATGAGTCGTAGCTCGAGGATGCCGCCGGGAGCCAGCATGCGGAACAGGTCGCGCAGCAGGGGTGGGATCTTGGCGGCCGGGAGATGCGACGGGAGGGCGGCGGCGCGGATGTGATTGAAAGAGTCCGAGGCGTAGGGGAGGGGCAGGATGGCAGCGTGCGGAACAGTCAGGGGATGCACGTTGGAAGGGAGGGGGATGCTGGCCAGTGGCTTGCGCACAGTCAGGTACGAGATGTGGGATTTGGGGTAGATGGCGGATAGCTGATAGACTTCGGCTGCCCCGGGATCGATATTAGCATTCGTCATCTGGGCGGTGGCGAGTCGTGCGGAGAAGGGGGGTGATGGGCCGATCTGCTTACCCAAGTTGCTGTAAAGCTCCAAGACGCGCTTCGGCTGGCGGAACAGCGTGGGAAGGCCTAGCAGAGGCCCCACGCCCTGGTTCGGGACTAGCGAGTTCTCCATGTTCTGCAGCTGCAACGCCGTCAGGACCCACAGGTGCTTCTCGACCGCATTCTCCTCCTCGGCGTACGGGTCGGCGCTCAGGACGTCCGGGGACGGGTCGTTCTTGAGACGGTCCAGGATGACACGCGGCCCGGCGCTCTCCATGCGGCGGATGAAACGTTGAAACTGCGTCAGCTCGGCGGCATCGGGCTCACAGAGGAAGGCGTTCTCGAAGGACTGGCGGTTGAGTTCGTAGGAGCGGATGGAGGCAATGTCCCAGTCGGAGGGGGCCTCCCAGTTGCAGGCGCGCGGCCCGGGCCCGGCATCGGGGGGCGTGTGGTAGGCGGAGCTGGAGTTGTCGTCCAGCACGTACTGGCCGGAGGAGACGGAGCCTTCCGAACTTGGAGGGGTCAGACTCAGAAGCAGACATGGACTGGACAGAAGACAGCACGGATTGGCGAAGCCATTGCTCTACATACCGACCACGCGTCGAGGGAGAAGTCTGCTCCTCGTCAGCCAGCGTGCCGCCGCAGGGCGCATAACGGATCTGGGGAGTTTAGTATGTGCTGCCGGCAGGTGCGCGAGGTCGCAGGCTGGATGGCGCTCACCTCAGTGCTGCGGGTGGTGGTGCGCGAGACGAACGAGTCCTCGCTCAGGTGCTGGACCTCGTGGACCTCGACCTCCTCGCGGATGCTCTTCTGGGCGAGCTGGCCGCTGGGGGCGACATGCTGGACGGTGCACACTGCTGCGTCTCAGCGGGCGGCGCAACGGAGAGCGGAGGGCGGATTACCTGACGAGCGGGTGGTGGAGCCGCGCGGAGAGCGCGGCTCGCAGGCGGAGCTGTCGGCGGAGGAGGCGGAGGGCAGCTGCGAGGGCGGCAGGTCGGCGGGCAGCGACCACAGCGCATCGTGGACGGGGTCCTTGGGGTGGTGGTGGTGCAGCGAGAACTTGGAGGGCTTGCGGTGGGCGGCGGCGTGCGAGGATGAGCGGTGGGCGGCGGGGTCCTTCTTGCGGCGCGACGGCAGCGACCAGAAGCTGCTGCGGGAGGTCGACTCGTCGGACTGCACGCTGTGGGTGGAGGCGCTGCCGTCGCGGTGCCGCAGCTTGCGCTCGCGGCGCTGGCCCACCGTCTCGGCGCACTGGTCGGTCCACGAGAGGTCGGCGGAGAACATCGGGGCGGCATGGACGACTGCGCAGGCGCCGGGCGCGCAATAACAGGCGCGGCAGCCGGGCGGCAGTGCAGCGGCCGGCACGCAGTCATGGGCGGCGCAATTTGGCAGTTGGTGAAGCTTGGAGCTAGCGGGCGGCGCGGAGGGGTCGGCGGCGCCGCAGCGGGGGGGCCCTGCGCAGCCGGCGTGGGCAGCCTGCGCAGCGCCCGGGGGGGCCTGGCCGCGGCCGGGGCGCGTGTTAAGCTGCCGTCGCCGTTTCACGCGCCCGCTTTCATCCATGCCGCCGATGATCCGCAATCTATCATGCAGCCGATCTGATGCGCCTGCGCCCGTGTGCCTCGTTCCCGGCCCGTCCTGGTCGTCCTGGCCCGGCCGCGCGCGTGCCTGGCTGACGCCGCGCCGCGTTCCTGAGCAGCAGCCCTACTGCCGGCCGCCCCTGGCCGGTGCTGCAACCTTCCTGCTAGTCAGCTAGTGCTAACCATCGTCTCTCCGGATCGGCGCGTCTGTTGCTTTCCTCCGCTGCACGCGCCTCGCGACATGCCTGGCCCACGCGCTGTAAAAGCGTTGCGCCCGCCGCGACCAGCGTTCCCCAGCTTCAGCGGCGTCGCCGGTGCTTGTCCTCCACTGCTCTGCCGCCTGCCTTTCCTCTGCCTCGCCCACCATGGAGGCCGTCCGGCAGCAATGCCAGCGCCTCGACCGCGCCGTGGCCGACTCCAAGTTCGGCCGCCTCTTTCGCCTCGACGGCTCCGGCCATGTAGGTGCTTCTTCGCGCTTCCCCACATGCTCTTCGTCAGACTCTCAATCTAACTTTGCTCTTCCGCAGGAGGGCGAGATCCGCGATGCCCGCTTCCTGACCGAGGTGCGCGCCGGCATTACCACCTTCTTCACCATGGCCTACATCATCGCCGTCAACGCCACCGTCCTGACCGACTCCGGCGGCACCTGCGAGTGCCGCGACGCACTGGACCCCACCTGCGCCAGTAATGCCGACTACCAGGCCTGCCTCGTCACCGTGAATCGCGACCTGGTTACCGCCACCACCGCCATTGCCGCGTTTGCCTCCTTCTTCTTCGGCCTCGTCACCAACCTGCCCGTCGCCCTGGCCACCGGCATGGGCATGAACGCGTACTTCTCGTATCAGGTCGTCGGCTTCCACGGCACCGGCAGGGTGCCCTACGGCCTGGCCCTGACCGCCGTCTTCGTCGAGGGCTTCATCTTCGTCCTGCTGGCCCTCCTCGGCCTGCGTCAGTGGCTCGTTCGCATGCTGCCCACCTCCCTCAAGGTTGCTGCCGCCTGCGGCATTGGCCTGTTTCTCGCCGAGATTGGCCTGTCGTATAACGCGGGCATCGGTGCTATATCCGGCGCCTCTACCCAGCCATTGGCTCTGGCCGGCTGCCCCCAGGAGTTTCGCGATCAATTCGGCGAGTGTCAGAGCCACCAGATGCAGAGCCCCACCGTAAGTCTGCCGTCGAAACGTTATATGTGCGCATGGCCTGACGATAACGACGCAGCTCTGGGTCGGCATCTTTTGCGGTGGCGTCCTGACCGCCTATCTGATGTCGTACAAGGTGAAGAGCGCCATGATCATTGGCATCCTGGTTGTCTCCGTAATCTCTTGGCCGTGAGTCAGATGACGGTCCCGACGTGTATATCTGAGACGCACGGCTGACTTGTGCTGCAGACGCGGCACTCCCGTCACCTTTTTCCCGCACACGCCGGATGGCGACGCCAAGTTTGACTTCTTCAAGAACGTAGTAGCCTTTCATCCCATCGAAAAGACCCTCAATGCCTTGGACTGGGACGTCACCAAGGCGCCGGGCCAGTTCGCCCTCGCCCTCTTCACTTTTCTGTACGTCGACATCATCGACTGCACAGCGACCCTGTACAGCATGGCGCGCTTCTCCGGCGTGGTCGACGCATCAACAGGTGATTTCCCTCGCTCGACGGCCGCCTACTGCACCGATGCGCTCAGCATCAGCATCGGCTCGCTGTTCGGCGTCAGCCCCGTGACCGCCTTCATCGAATCCAGCGCAGGCATCGCCGAGGGCGGCAAAACGGGCTTGACAGCCATGACGACGGGCATCTGCTTCTTCATCTCCCTCTTCTTCGCCCCGATCTTCGCGTCAATCCCTCCGTGGGCAACGGGCTGCACGCTCGTGCTGGTCGGCGCCATGATGGTGCGGCAAATCGTCGCCATCAACTGGCAATTCATCGGCGACGCCGTCCCGGCCTTCGTCACCATCATCTTCGTGCCGCTGTCCTACAGCACCGCGTACGGCCTGATCGCCGGCATCCTGACCTACCTCGCCATCAACCTGCCCGTCTTCTTCACCCGCTGGGTCACGCGCGGCCGCATCGTCCCCGCCGACGAGGAGGCGCGCGAGTACTGGACCTACAAGCCCGGCGGCGCCTCGCCCTGGTTCGTCTCCGCCGCCGGCACCTTCGCCCGCCGCCTCGGCCACGGCCTCAACAACGCCGACCTCAAGGCCCGCGAGCTCGAGAGCCGCGACTCCAACGACGCCTTCCACAAGATGGCCGACGTCGACCACCGGGGCCGTCGTCCTCATCCGGGTCAGAGCATCGGTGGTGGGTCGAGCACGAACGACAAGATGCAGTCGAGCTTTGACGTCGCTAGGCAGGCTGACCATGAGCCTGCCATTGAGAGGTTCGACCTCAGGCAGTTCCGCGTGCCACCGCAGCATCGCGACTGAGCCTTGCTCTCCGCTGTATGACCATGACGACATATGTTTTAATTGATTTTTCTTATTTCATCGTCTCCTTCTGCCCTGGATCTCAGGATGACCTCGGCAATGGAGCATAAATACCAGGATGGGTGAGTGAGTAGTAGATAAACAAAAAGCGATGGGAGAAGGTTGGCCGGACGGAGCGGGACGTCTGAGTATCAATAGTATCCTTCGGTGGATACTTTTCGAGGCGGCGACTCCGGGGTCCCCCCTTTTTTTCTTTTTCCCCTTCCGGTGCGGGCGCCATGGTTGGGAAGGAGGGGGGCTCCAGTTCCTTCAAAGGCTATACCCTGGTTTCCTATTGATTGCTGAAAGTAAACGAGCATAATGAAATGAGGCGAAAGCTATTCCTCTTGTTAGTGCAAAGTATGCATGCAGACCCTTTCTTCCTGCGTACAAGATTCAAAGGTGTTTGGTATACAGGTGATGCTTGATACGATAAAACTTTCGACCCGGGCGCGCGCCTTTTTGGGGTAAAAGCAGCAAGAAACATACCAGGCCTGGAGCCTCCCGTCCTTCCTCGACCCCCCACTTTGAGTAGGTGCAACTTTCAAAACGCCGCAAACGCCTCCCAATGCCTTTTCTTCTTTCTTCTTGCTTACCAGCCAGAGTCTCCCACTTTCCCTTATTTCCTCGCCGCTCTCCTGCTCTTGCCGGGCCGCTTCTTCGCCGCACCGCCCGCCTTCATCTTCTTGACCGAGAAGCCCTTCATGTCGGAGCTGCTCTGGGCGTCGTTGCTCTTGGCGAAGCGCTTCTTGCCGCCGAAGCCGTACTTGGAATCCTTCTTCGCGCGCTTGGGGTTGGGAGCGCCGCCCGCGCGCTGCTTCCTGTCCAGCCGGTCCTTGCGAGCCGTCTCTGCGGCGTCCTCGAGAGCGACGTCGAAGAGGTCGCCTTCGGTTTCGTTCTCGAGGTCGGCACCCTGGCGTTCTAGATAGACGAGGAGGTTAGCATATCGGTAGACTGATGGATGGAGAGAAAAGAAAGGGTGTGCACGTACTCCGCTTCAGGAGGTTGATTTTCTCGATGGTCTCGCGCTTCGTCTTGGCCTTCTCCTGCTCCTTTGCGACCTGCACCGCCTTGCCAAACTTCTTGAGGTCACGCTGGCGGCGGGCCTCGGCGGCAGCCTTCTTGCCCGCCGCCTCGTCGATCAGCTTCTGCTTGATCTTGCCCATGTGCTCGTCGCTCTTGACCATCTCGGCGAAGTAGTCCGTCGGGCGGGAGAACGGCACGCCCTCCTTCTTCAGCAGGCTCTGCGCCTCCTTGACCGCCGACAACGCCTGCTGGTAGAAGGCCAGCTCGCGGCTCAGGTCGTCGTTGGTGTCGGCGATCTCGACAGCCTCGTCGGAGGTGACGGCCTGGTGGTCGGAGAAGGGCAGCTTCTTGGTCTTCCACTCGATGCGGTGCACCGCGGCGAGCAGAGCGGAGGTGTTGTTGATTGTGAGGCGCTGGTGAGGGATGATGTCGCCCTTCTCGTCCGAGGCGACGGATTCAAGGTCGGAGAGGGGAACGTCTTCTTCGTCGTCGTCGTCATTTTCGTCCTCCTCAAGTTCCTCGCCGCTGGAGTCGGAGTCGCTCTCCTCGAGTCTGGACAGGTCGATCTGGAGACAGTGTCAGCAAGAGTGCGCGGCCAGACCGAGAAGTTTTGAACGCACCTTCGAGTTGCCCTCCTCGTCATCGCTATCCTCCTCCTCCTCATCCTCATCCTCGTCCTCCTGCTCGGTGCCCTTGTCCGCCGCCTTACGAGCCTCCCGCCGGATCTGCTTGTCGGCCTCGTCACCACCCGAGCTCGAGTCCTCCTGGGAAGCGCCCTTCACAGCGACGCCGCCCTCCACCTCCTCCTCATCAGCGCTGCCATCGCTCTCCTCCTCCTGCTTCTTCTGCTTCTTCTCGCGCTTGCGCTTCTCAGCCTTCTTCTGCGCGCGCTTCTGCTTTTCCAGCTTGGGGTCGACGCCCTTTTCGCGCTGCAGGGCGTTGAGCAGCTTGCTGCCGCTTGACTTGACCATCTTGACCGCACGACAGCGAGAGTTCGGAGCGCAATTGGACGGGGGCGTGGAGCGTCGGGGTTGGGGAGCTGGCGCGTCGCGGTTGCTTTGCGCTCCGAAATTTTTGGAGAGCAGCGACGGGGGGCGCGCTTCTTGGCGCTGCTCACCGCCCGCGCGGCTGCCCTGTGCGTCGCCCGGCCGCCCGCCGTCAGCTCAGCCCTGCTGCTGCTGCTCCCCACGTGCCCGTCTTTCAAAGCAAACAACAACTCCGCGTCTTGCTGCGCCGCCAGGCTCCGGGCTTCGCTGCTCTCTCTCTCTCTTTCGCTCTCTCGCTTCTCCACGCACGCTCGCTTCCGATTCGCCATGTCCGATCGCGCCGACGCAGCGACCCCCAGCTCGGTATTATTGTCTCCCCTGCTGCGCTCCTCCCCCGAATTGCGCCTCGCCCTAGGTCCTAACACTTCGCGCAGTCAGGCGAGGGCAGCTCGGCTGAGCTGGTGGCCGTGGTCGACGACCTGATCAACCAGCTCTCCTCCAAGTTCACCAACATTTCCAAGGAGCTGCTAGAAAAGAGTGAGTCTGGGTCCTTCCCTACTGCTCTCCTGCTGTCTTGTTGCCGAGCCGTACTCCCGCCCGGTCCTCTCTCGCACTTTATCTCCTTTTGTCAAGTCCTGTATCCCATGTTCCTCGCCTGCCGTCTTCTCCGCTGCATGCGACCCGTCTTTACCGCCGGTGGTCAATCACGTGCTGCCAGGGGGTTGGTTGGCGGATGTTTGTGTCCACAAGCGAAATATCACTCCTGCTGACCGGGGTCATAACAAAACGCAGTGGACGACATGAGTCGGCGTCTCGACGCCCTGGAAACCACGATTCAAACAGGGGGCCAGGATCCCAAGAGCGACAGCGAGGACAAGTAGTAGCGATCAAACAATCCCCGGTCTCATCACGTCGGAATCTTCCCCCTTCCCCCGCCCCTCACCGTATTAAGTCCTCTTTTTCTCCATCCGCGAGAGAGGAGATCATCGCCAAAGACGGATTCGCCGGAGTTTCGGAGGACGGAGTTGTTGTTTTAAGGTTTCAAGGCATCCATTCAATGCGTGCGCCGCGCTATCACCACTCGGCAGTTCTGTTTTCTCCCTCTTTCCGGAAATGAGGAAGGTGTGTGTCACTGGCCAGTACATAGTCCCGCGGATCGCGACTGCATGATGGAGCGTCTTTTGGATTTGCAAGCTTCGGACATGTTTTCTTGTTTCGGCGCTCTGGGAGCGGCACTTTGTGGGCTACGGCTAAGGGCCGTGTTATTTCCTTTTGCTCGAAATAATCCCAGTGAAAGGATGGATATATGCGAACCCCATTCTGCGCACAACCTAGTCCGCGTTCAGGAACAAAACCTTCTTCTGTCTTCCGTACGACCCCGTGCGTGCTCTGTCCGGGTAGGGACCGTTCTCGAAGAAGCTTAAAATGCTCGTCGGTACACACATGGAAGTCCTCACGATCAACACCAGGCTTCCCGGCCCCCGAACCAAAAAGTCACTCGACGCAGAAGCTTTCGGTGGCTGCAGGATCACTTACTTGCTTTTGGCAAGCAACCCGATGCCATACTTTCCGGGGCGGGCAAGAGGCTGAATACGAAACCCAATCTCAGTCATCCAGATGTCGGAACTTCCGGAGAGAGGAAGCGAAGGAAGTTTTTGTTTGGATTGGCGCTTGAGCGTCATCTTGTTCGTCTTTGTCTAAGTATGCACTTGTGAAACTATGTTTGCCCGGAAAAACCCCTCTCATGGTATCATAACTCGTTCATCAAACAGCAATTTCGAAAATAAAAAAGAGAAAATCTAGAATCACGGGTAGCCCTGCTTGGACGTCCCTCTCTCTCCATCCGACGCTTTCCCCCCAGTCACGACTTCCTCGTCATACGCGTCCGACGCGCGATCATCGTACGCCAAGCGCACATCGGCAATCTCGTCGCCGACCTCCATCCAGACGTCGCTGGTCGCGGGGATAGGGGACATCTTGCACAGGAACCAGTACATGCCACTACTAACAAGGAAGCCAGCGAAGAAGTTGAGATTGTAAACATAAGTAGCGCCGACGGGCACGTCGCGGCCGACGGCGCCAGCGAAGCCGACGACGTTGACGAGGATGCCGGCGATGTAGGCGGCGTAGCCGCGCCAGTGGACGCCGAAGCTGAAGAAGTAGGGCCCGCTGCGGCGGCCCGAGTAGAGCTGCTTGATGTCGAAGTAGCCGCGCCGCACGAGGTAGTAGTCGCCGATCATGACGCCGGCGATGGAGGAGAGGAAGACGGAGTAGGCGGAGAGGTAGGTCGTGAAGTTGTTGCTGCTGGACAGCAGGTTCCACGGGCACATGACCAGCCCGACCAGCGCGCACACGTAGCCGCCGCGCCGGATGTTGATGTAGCGGGGGAGGAGGGCGGTCATGTCCGTGCCGGCTGAGACGGAGTTGGCGGCGATGTTGGTGCCGAGCTGTGCGAGCGTGAAGGCGGCTGCGATGCAGAAGACGCCGAAGCGGTTGGCGGACGTGTTTTCTGTGTCCAGCACGCGCGTTAGTAGGTCCAGCGGGTTCCAGATCGGGTCGGCGTCCGGGTAGATGATGGTGGCGGACGAGGAGACGATGATGCCGATGAAGGAGGTGATGGCGAAGCCGATGGGGATGGTGAACAGCTGCGACCAGAGCGCGCTCTTGGGCGTCTTGGCGAAGCGCGAGAAGTCCGGGTCGTTGACGATGAGCGTGGCGAAGTTGGCGATGGAGCTCATGATGCCCTTGACGATCTCCCACGCCAGCGCGCTGCCCGTGAGCGAGGCGGGCTGGTGCACGATGGGGCCGACGCCGCCGGCCTTGACGACGAACCAGATGAAGAAGGCCAGGCCGGCGGTCGGGACGACGTAGGCCTTGACGGTGAACAGGTGCCGGATCTTGTGCACGGGGAACCAGATGGCGGGCAGGCTGCCGAGCCAGAACAGGAAGAAGCTGACGAACATGACCGTCGTGGTGCCTGAGGCTGGAATGCCGTTGTGGACGACGCCCTGCCGATCGCTTAGTCACGGCTCAAGAGTCATCATCATCCGCGGGCTCGACTTACGTCTCTCCAGTTGTTCCAGATGGAGCGGATCATCAACTGCACGCATTGGCCGCCGATCCACGACTGGACGCCGTACCACACGCAGGCCATTGCCGCGCGGTTGAAGACGGGCCACAGCGACCCCCAGATGCCAAAGGAAGCGCGGTTCACGACGGGGAAGCCGATGTGGTAGGTGGCACCGATTCGACCGGTGGCACAGATGAAGCAGGCGGCAATGGCATAGCCGATCCAGACGCAGATCCACGCTTGCCACCACGAGCAGCCGTTGGTGATGGTCGACGAGGCAATCATCCACGTGTTGATGTTGAACGAGTCGGCTGGCGGCCGTGTCAGTGGGAACAAAACAACACGGAAAGTAAATACGCACCAACCCAGAAGCCGACAAAATTCCAGGCGCTCCACTGGCGGCGCTCGGGCTCGACGGGTTTCAGGTCGTGGTTGGTGAGCATCAGCTGGGTGTTGGACAGGCCGGGCTCGTTGTCGACGGCCAGCTTGTCGACATAGTGGGCGAGGCGGGACGTCCTGACCTTCTCCATGGCGGCGGCGTAGGAGGGCGGGAGCAGGAAGGACTGGGCGTCGTAGCCGTCGGACGAGGCACGGGGCGACGAGGGCGGCGACGGTCGCGACGAGGCGGGCGGCGACGCAGGCTGACGTAGGGGCGAGGACGAGCTGGACGGCGAGGCAATGAGGGGCTCCCGCTCCGGCGCGTCTTGGTCTGCTTGCGGGCAAGACGGGTCAGAGGAGAGGGACGGGAGGGGGACTGCTTGTCGACGCCGTACCATGGCGGGATCTGCCCGGTTTATAGAAGAGGAGGCGGCGTGCGGGCGACATGTTTGCCGTGGAGGTGGACGATCTGTGTGTGGCTAGCGCCCGGCTCTGCCAACCCACGGCGCCTTATCGCTGAACGTCCGTCTGCCAGATCTCGACCCTGCAGCAGCGCTCTCTTGTCGGGCGCGGCAAACGGTCACTACGCAGACGCCGCCAGAGCTGGGCGCGCGCTGGCTTTAGTAGTAGCAGCGGCAGCAGCAGCAGCAGCAGCAGCAGCAGCTCGCGGGCGGGCTGTTGCGCCAGACTGGCCCACGCGTGACGCTGGTCGCTGGTCTGGTGGTGCGGGCGACTGACAGCCGCGCGCGCCTTATCCCTCCCTTATCGCGGCTGTTCCCCTCGCCGGCTGCGGTGGGGCCCGCGGCTAGCGCTGTGGGATGAGCTGCGCGCGATCAGCGCAATCCCCGGGGTAGGAAAGCGGCCAGCCTGCGCGCGCATGATGATGCGCCCCTTCCCGACGCCCTCTAGCCTCCCGCCTCCCACGCGCCCGTTGCCCTCCGCTGTCTCGCTTTGCAGCAGCTTGCTTTTCCTCTCCTGCCCTCTGCCCTCGCCGTCGCGTGTGCGCGTCTGACGTCGCCGCGCCCAGGGCTCCCGGCGCTCGGCTGATAAGCTGATTGCCCGCCCCGCCCGGCCGCCGACAACGTGCCGTTGACTCGATCGCATCATGTCAAACAGCTGCGGCCCGCTGACATATTCGCATCGAGTCAACCTGCGAGCCCACTCGCCCTCCGGTATCAACACCATCGTAACACCGTCACGAACCTTTTGCCCCCGAGATAACGAGCAAGATCCGTGAGTCAATGTAGCGTCTTGGGTCTGGAAAACTGGAAAAATGCGGGGCCCCCTCGTTGCCGCAATCGGACGGGGAGAGGTGTTGTCGACACGTCTCTTCAGCAACATCCATCAATTCATCTGCATCGCCACTGGCCGTGCGGAAATCTGTTCCTTCAATCAGGTAACTGACATCCACAGAAGTTAGGGTCTACGCCGAAGGCTCCACGTCCATATCTTCAAGCACGACGTTCCCGTCTCGGTATGACCCTCTTGCTCGTGCGATTCCTCTCCACATCTTGAGCTGCAAGTATCCAGTCACCCGTTTCATCCCCCTCCGTCGTTCCTCCGCATTACCATCGCTTTTCGTCAACTGTTTCCTCAATCCGAGTCCAAGGGTACACTACGACCTTCATCCGGCGGACCGACGCCCACCCGCAAGAGCCGCCGACATGCACATCACCTGCTCGTACAGCATCCCACGCCCTGCGTAATGACGTCCGGCCATTAGCCCTTCGCAGCCCTACGTGTACACAGTACGTACTACGTACTGTGTACGTAGTACAACATACCTCCGCGGACTCCTCCGACTGTTCCCGCCGCCCGATGTATCTCCGGCCCGGCACGGATTTCCCGATGCGGTTAGCGCCATCCCGTGTCCTCCGAAAAAATTTCTCCAATTCAGTTGATCATCAGTCCGCCCGGTGTTCCATGGGTTCTTTCGGTGGATTTTCATGTTGTGGTATGCCTTTGGGGACTGTGAAGCCGCTGGGGCCGCTGTTATAAACGAAATTCCCAAAAGACTTCTCCAACAACACCTGGCAAGAGATCAACACCATCAGATCTTCTACCAGCCCGGCTAGCTCAATCGGTAGAGCGTGAGACTCTTAATCTCAAGGCTGCGGGTTCGACCCCCGCGTTGGGCTCAATTCCCATATCTTTTTGCTTGTGTGTTGTATGGGGGGTTGGGGTGGCGCTCTGGGTGCGTTGCGGCACATCTTTTGCAAATCGGGGCCCACGGACTGAGAACGAAGTACGAAGCCTCCTCCCGCATGAGCCAGCTCGGTACGAACTTCGCCAGTTGGGTAGCATGTGTAAATGCTGCTCGGGAACTCTTTGTGTGACCTACGGACGGCCTTGGAGCCATTTGGAATGCTGGGCAGGAGTGTGTCATCCTTGGCCACTTCGATGCTTTCATCTACAGAAAAGGACAAATAACCCTGACATAGGACTGTAAACCTATTTTCCAGTACATACGGAGTACATACATACCGAGTTGATCCACTGATGCAGAAGGATGATAACTGCAATATGATTTCCTCGCCTGTGTGAATCGATTATTCAACTCTACAATGCATTAACACGGCCTTTTGAATAGAGCCAGGAAATTGACACAGGATTTGGATAAACATCTTCTCAGTTAACTGGCAGTTGACTTGAAGGCGACTATTTGTCAGACTTCCAGAGGGGCACTGCAACTTACGGTCAGTGCGGAGAACACAAAGCCTCTCAACAACATTAGGTAAACCTGTCGGCTTCTTCGTCAGCAGTTGAACCATTCATTAGGACGAGGAAGTGCTTCAGGATACACAGGAACGCCATCTGGGTGAATACATCAACTCCCCATGTTTGGTTCAAGAGGTAATTCAAGCTACCCGCTGGCCGCAACACCTCCCTATACTATAACTGCGATGTGAGCAAAGAGGCACTTGCCTGCGAGATGAAAGAGCGCATAACAGGACCAGGAATCAAGGCATGTATCTAGACGCGTCAGCCGTGGTTCTTTCGCATCCCGTTGAATACTTCAGCTCTCTCAGACAAACAAGCCCCGATTATACGGCTGCTGAGAAGGGCCGAAATGCGGGCGAGGTCAAGTTACTACGTAAGTGTTTAGTAGCTAATGACTTCAACAAGGCATGCCGTGGCTCTAAATTCCTATTTTGGAAACATGGGGCTATTGGATGCGGGGAAGATCTCGGATCCGAAGTTGCGGGGAATGGACACCGTACGGCAAACCCCATCCACTACCCCTGGCGGATCGGATGTGATCAACAGTGTGCAATCTTCTAGACGGTTTCTGACGCCGTTCTTGTAGCCGTCGCCGGATTTAAGTGACCTTAAGTAGTTTAGCCAGGATATTTGCGGGGACTCCACACACCGTTTGCGCTAAAAACTGCTTGAATCGCCTCCACTGCGAATGTATATATATCTACCCGGCCATAAGGCCAGAGTCTACATCCGCCAGCTCAATCTGCGAAATGGTCGGTGTTTGGATCTTTTCTGTCTTTCTTTTCTCTTTGTTGGTCTCTGCAGTCCCGGCGGACCGAAAATGCGAGAATGCGAAATACGAATCGAAACCAAGGACCTTTGTCCTCACCGACATGAGCAATGAGCCTGATGATCAAATGAGCCTGGTCCGCTTTCTCACCCACGCGAACGAACTGGATATCCAAGGCATTGCGGGCATCACCTCCGTCTGGAAGAACGACTCTATCGACGACGCAACTATCAAAACCGTTATCGGGGCATATGGAAACGTCACAGAGAACCTCAATGCCAACGCTCCAAGCTACGCCCCTTACCCAACATCTCAAGAGCTCCTGGCCAAAGTTTCTGTTGGACATCCAGTATACGGTCTTGCCGCTCTTCAGCTAAACACCAGCAATGCCGCTCTCAGCATCGTCGCTGCTGCAGACAGCTCTTCTGAGCCACTCTGGGTTCTCTGCTGGGGCGGCGCGAACGCTCTCGCAGAGGCGCTGCAATACGTAGAGCAGACAAGAACTGCCAACGAGACCGCAGCATTCGTCAAAAAGCTACGCGTCTATTCCATCTCTGACCAAGACGACGCGGGTCCCTGGATCCGAGAAAAATTCCCCACCCTCTTCTATATCGTCTCCCTCCACGGCTTCAGCGAGTACACCCAGGCCACCTGGAACGGCATCTCGGGAGAACTCTACCGCCACTTTGATAAAGGAGGCCCTGACACCTCTCTGGTCACCAACGACTGGCTCCAAACGCACGTCCGCATTGGCGAGCTCGGCGCGCACTACCCCAACTTCACTTTCATCATGGAAGGAGATACACCCTCTTTCCTCGGGCTCATTTCAAACGGCCTCAATCAGCCAGAACACCCCGAATGGGGCGGTTGGGGCGGCCGCTACATCCTCGCCGATTCCGCCGGCCGCAGCCGAGTGTACTCCAATGCCGCGGACTTCGTGATCGGCCAGAGCGGAGACACCTACTACAGCGCATTCGCCAGCATCTGGAGGTGGAGAAAGGCCTATCAGTACGACTTCGCGGCCCGCATGCAATGGACCACCTCCGCGGCCTTCTCGGACCATAATCACCACCCGGTTGTTGTCGTGAACGGCTCTTGCGGCCCGTCGGCTCTGGAGTTGAAGTACCGCTTTGGCGAATCCGTCGTTCTTGATGCTTCCGAGTCGTGGGACCCCGAGGATGATGGGCTGGCTTTTAATTGGTTCCACTATCGGGAGGTGGTCCAGAGGCTGGAGGGTGACATACCTGCTGTCTCGCCGAATGTCACCTTTACTGAGCTCGATTCGAGGGGAAGCGTGGTTGAGATTACGCCAAATGATAACCTGGTAAGTGCTGAGGATGCTGAGCGTGGCAGGTGCATACTAACGAGAGACAGACTATGCATATTCTGCTCTCTGTCGATGACGACCGAGATATGAGCCTCACAACCTATCGCCGCGTCATCTTGTACCCTGAGGCATAGCGACCACGATGTGTTCCGTAGAAAAGTCGGGGGAAGTGTTAGCAGTAAAAGAAGTAACACTGGCTGTAGAAAAATCTAATTGGTTTCGATCAGAGATGAGAGTCGTGAACTTTCAGGTTGAGGGACAGCTTGCCAAATGGATGAGGTAGGGACGCTAAGTCGCTGGGTGGATAACTCTTGTAGCGCTGCCCATGGAAGAAATTGACGTCGGATACTGCCGGAGTCGCGGGAGGATGATCAGTGGATGGCGGCCGTGCGAACGTTTAGCTTCTGTGTGCGCATTGAAGACTAATCTACTCGCTATCTTCATCGGGATGGATGTGACTCCCACGACGTTCACTGTCTGAGGAGCCTTGACGGTCTGTCACTCACTTTCAGATCTAATGTGATCGCAGGTCTTGAGTTGAAGCATTCAGACCTACGTACTTCCGTCAAGAGACGTTGCAACCTGCCATAGGTATGAATGCTCCAACTCCAGACAACTTCGACCGTTATGAAATTGGTTAGCTCAACTGGCACAGCGGAATGAGTGCTGCGAGACGCCGAGTGGTAAAGAAAAGCTAGGGCGCAGGTAGTGTAACGGGTCGCCCTTCTTAACTGCTTTGCTTGGCCCGACGACTTTGCCGCAACAAAAGGTGATGACATACCAAACCCAGTCAGTAGATTTAGCGGCGCTGCGGGCTTATACGTGTGGGAAGCCGAGTCTACTTTACCCGACTACAGCAGCAGCCTGCGGGAAGTCATAGAAGCTCTCATTCCATTGGATATCTGTTTTCCCGAACGACGAAGCACATGCTGCAGACGATAGTTCTTCCTGCCAACCCGGAAAAGTGAAGATCTCTTGTTGGCCATCGCTTCGGATGAGTTCTCCCTGCGGAGGATGGAACCTGATTCATGGGTTGGCAGCTGAACATGATAAGACATGTCGCGTGCCAATCACAAATGGAGAAGTGCGGGTTGGGCCTAAAAGTGGGGAATGCCTCGTGGCAATGAGTTCAGTAGGTATATAAAGGTATACGGAAGCCGACCCCGCCTCGGCCCTACCCGCCCGCCATAACGCCACGAAACGTGGCATTTGTGCTCAACGCATGCCCAACCAAGCGCCAAGGACATTTTACCGCGGCCATGCTTGACATTCAGCTCACAGTTCGTGGCAAGTCTCGTGGTTGTCGCGATAAGCCACGACAGGATCCTTGATTAATACGTGGCTGGGCGGCCTGTCGGAGCGGTTTCCAGACAGCGACTTCGTGAAACGGTGGACTCAATCCCGGATGGAAGATCTCTTGAGTGTTCCGGCCCGTCCCCTTCTTCCCCGGAGACAGCTTCGTGCGGACTTCGGCTGAGCCGACCGTGCACCTAATGATCTGGTGGCGCGGTGCTGCATCAGATTCATGCGTAAACCCAATGTCCGAGTGGCGTGGATTTTGATAGGTCCAGTATGCCCTCGACTGCTGTCCCGTCCGCACAGGGCAAGCTTTTCCAAGTATTTATATTCTCAATTGCCACGCTCATGCTGCAGGACTTCCCAGCTTAGCAACTATGAACAGTATGCAACGCGCAGAACAATCCATACTTCGACGGAAATTGATACATCTGCAATCCTTTCTTCGCTTTTTGATCTTTTTGTCTCTGGTCCCAAACATAAAAGTGCGTTTTGTTTCAGTGTTCTTACTGCTGCTCGTGTTAAGCTACATGCTGCGACAATAGGAAGATATTTTTCCGAATTTCATGAATGGATGGCGCTTTCGAAGTAAGGTAATCTTATACATCACTTTCCTAAGATTGTTATTTCTCATAACGCATAAGTTTGAAGCACTTTTGCCGAACTATTGTGGTGAAATTCCAAAAGTTGAAAAACGCTGGTGTGTGAAACTCGGATGCCTGCTAGTGCCTCGATAGACTTCGAAACCCGGTATCCGTCGCCAGGCACTCCCAGTTCAAGGTCAGGCGCGGCCCGATTGCGATCACAGGATTCGCGTGTGACATACCCGGCGCTGTCCAGCCATTTGTGTTGTTTTTCGAACCTTGGAGCTTGTTTTCTATAATCAGCCCATCCCCACTATCAATGCTGCTGAATACCCATTACATTCCATCCTAACTGCTGGACCGTAGACAACCTATAACTTACCTCGCCCGAGTCTGATAGAAAGTGGACTGTTGCATCGCAACGAACGGAAGCAGGCAACGGCACCCGCATGTCGCTTACCCAGTCCAGATACTAGGCCTCTGATTGGAGGCACGCGGTGCCCCCTCTGCTGCGGCATCTTCAACGGGCTTCCGTCCGATGCCTAAGGCCCAGTCCCGTTTGGGCGTCCCGCCAGCGTGGTCTGCCACGGGCCAGCAACCTAACAGCAGGGCTGGGGCTTAGCAGCTTTGCATTTAAGCTTTGTTACGCAAGTAGAACAAGCGTCGTTATCCTCCGAGGTCTCCGTCCTTCGAGGTCTCCACCCTCCGAGCGCCTCCACACATGCGACTCAGCAACCGTCGCCCAGAATGTACGAAGCCACCCGGGACGACGTCCCCTGGTTCCCCAACCACGATGTCCAGCTCGGTGTCGTCATTGGCTACCTCATAACGCTACCCACGATGACCGTCATGCTTTACATGCGCTTCCCGCTCATCCAGACAGTCCGTGGCATCGCCAGCGTACGTTCTGGGCTGCACCCATACGAAGATTCCGCGCTGACACGCGCTCGCGTAGTGGTCCATGCCTTACTCCAAGGTCACCATTCTCATCGCCCTCTTTGCAAGCTGGTGCTACATCTTTGTCGGTGGCGTTCTCAATCTAGGAGTCGGCCTAAGTTCGAACCTGACTGAGTGCTCGCGCGGTATCTTTCTCTGCACCTGGTTCTATACAACAACGAAGTTAGGAATCTATCTGTTGTATGTGTAACGCCTCTGGGAGCTGCTGTTGCCCACTGACCCACACTCGCAGCCTAATGGAGCGTGCTTTCATCGTCCATGGCGGCGGAGTCCGTCTCAAGTCGTGGCACTACCGCTTCAACTTCTTCCTCATGAGTTGCTGGCTCACCATCTTCATTCTTCTCGAGACTGGTCGCATCTCTGCCCTTCGCGAGGACGGCGTCTGTACCTTTGGCTGGCAGTGGTGGGCCCTAATCCCGCTAATGTCTTTTGACGTCTTCGTTAACTGTGTGTTATCCTCCACTCACGTCGACGCTCCTCATCTTCTGACCTGTCGTCCCCTCAGTCTACCTCCTCATCATATTCGTCGTCCCGATTTTCAAAAACCAGTTCACCAACGCCAAGTTGCGGCGCCTCGCCATCAAGTCGATGTGGACAACGATTGGCTCCGTCATCGCCACCATCTCGAATCTTCTCATGTTGATCCTGATTGACGCGCCCGGCTGGCTCTGTCTCTCATCCTGCGGTATTGACATATTTGCCAACGCTGTGCTTCTCTTCTACGTACATATCGCTCTTTTCCCTACCGGCACTCCCCACCGCTCACCACTCAACAGATGACGCGCACGCTGCGAACCGACGAAAAGGAAGCAAATGTGGCCTGGGCGATGGGCGCTGGTGGCAACACAGGCACAGGTTCTAGAGGCACGGGTTCCAAGCGCTCTCAGATGAGCCAGCGCAACAACAGATTCCCGACCAACGCCGACAGCGACGAGTTTGAACTCCACGACGCCAGGAACGCCACCATGACGACCACCTGCGTAGCTAACCAGCTTAAGCACAGTCACAGCGAGCCCAGCATCACCGACAGCGATAGCCAGATCCGCATCGTGCCCCCCACTCGAATACATGTCAGCCGGAAGATCGAGCTTGATTCGATCGCGATCGTGTAGAGAGATGGAGTGTACTTGCGCTTTACAACCCTGATCTTGGGCATTTGCTCGGGCATCCGCTTCTATGTATGTATCTTTGAGCCTGATGCATATCTGGTAGAAATAACGAATTCACGGCATATCGAAGATACAGGCGTCTAATCTCTATTGAATATGGTTCGTCTCTCGCAAAGCGGTGCCAACTTTCCGTCTCCAAGCAAGTGCACTACCGGTACTGACCTGCAACACAGATTACGTTTCATTTTCGGCTACAAATTTGAGGATTGCGTGGCCATTGAAGATTTTGTTTAAACAGGTAGCGAAGTCAGCTTTGCAGTATGGCCTCGTGTCGGAGTCTCACATGCCTAAGAAGATGCGTCGTCCTGAGCGCTTATAATCTTCAAGCGGCCACTGAAACTGGCCCATATGATGATATCGCGGTTTTGGGCCCTTGGGGAGAGGATATTGTCCGTAGTATGATTCGGACTGGCAAACCTAAGCTGGCCCTGTCCACGTAAATTTTTGCGGTACGGCTCACTGAAGACTGCTGGTTGCATAGTATTGGCTATTAGCAGCCCAATTGAATCCATGAAGCTGAGAATTGCTCTCTCCGTAAGACGCCGGGGCTCAGGAAGTATTCGGGGAAAAGTGAGCTCGGCTCAGATGACTCCCACTGTCGCTAAGCTTTCTCCCTGGGCTCTCAAGATCATGAATACTGTTTCGATTTCCGGACCCAATGGTGCTGTATGCATACCCATGATTGCGCCCAATCGCGGACTGGTCCCGCGTGATGACCGCTGGCAACTCGTCGTCTGCCGATACCGACAAGCTGTTCCACGGCTGCGCCACACTGTTGAGGACGATGTTGACTTCTTCCTTGTGCTTGGACAGCATCACTGAAACAGGTGCTGACTTCAAGCCCTTCCAGTCGGGCAATTCCGTAAGCTCAACGTATTTCTCGGACTAGCCGCTCCGTATGCGCATTGTCAGGCTGTCATTTGAAAGGTTCGTGCTCACAGTGCGGGATCGACCACCAGTAACCCGCGTAAGATCGCCTGTCATCATCCCTGAGCAAGCAAACGACAATTTCGATGATCCAAAGACCGTTTTTCCAACCAAAGCAGTGCTATCGCACGATCTAGCCGACTGCGGTGGAATGTCTTGGAACGCGTCCGGGAATACCTCCGGTATAGCCACCACGGTTGTTTGGATTAGGAGTCTTGGATAGTTAAGAAATTTCCACAATCACTAGCCATCGTCTGTATCCCGGTTGCGCCAGAGAGGATGATAGACCTGTAGCCGGACCTCCGCCACATCCAAGGGTATCCGCATGTCAAATTGTTCGGTCCGTGGAAATAGGCGCAGCTGAGACGTCCCCGACTTCGAACCGGGCGGACCAACCATGGCAGTGGCAGTAACGCTGCAGAAATCTTTTCTGTATCCCATGAGTAATGGCATAATCCGCGTTTCTTAATCGTCACAGATCAGTCAGTCGCAAAAGACCAGATTGAAGAGCCTAGACATACTTGGGAGGCTATATGATTAGGACAGCAAAGAAGATCTCATAAGCGTCCACCTCTGGAATTCTACTGAGATAACGAAGCCTAGTCTCTGAGGAAGGTCTGGAGCCATCAGTTAGAGAGTTCCCTCGCGTATTCTTACATCTAGGAAGAGGTTAATGTATTCACGCCAGGTAGATTCATCCCCCAAAGTATCTCGGGAATGATTGCAGCGTAAAAGCCCAGTATCCATCCAGTTCTTCAAGCCATTTTGCAAATTCGAAGGTGTTGGTAAAGACGTTGGTGAAGGTATGTGATCATCAACTTTGCCTAGAGGAACTTGCCGTTATGCACACCCCCACACTAACCACGAACCACATACACTCAACAACGACGTGTTTGCACCAACAACCAAAAGTTCGCTAAAACGCAATGCTATCTCGAATTGGACACCACTCATGAATAAGAGCAATGCCACTCAAACGATTGAACAAATTTATACAACGTTAAGAATATCGATCCTCTTCGACCAAAGGAAATTGATCAACAAATCATATATTTGACCAGTCTCTCCCATTCCCTGTAGGCTTTCAACATGCCTCATTGCGGTAGAATTATCGCAGGTGGACCTCCAGCGCTTGGGCCCGCCTCTCACGGTCCTCCGCAAAGTTTCTCCGCCATAGTATACAACCCGAACACCATGAAGCACAACAACCGATTACAATTTCATCATCCTATCTCTTGCTAAATGAGACGAGTTTTGTTTGTGTATATATTTTTAAATGCAAAATCAAACTTTCATCAAGCGATGGTGGTGTAGTTGGTTATCACGTCAGTCTAACACACTGAAGGTCCTGGGTTCAAGTCCCGGCCGTCGTATCAATTATTTTTGTCTTTTTGTATCATGCAGTAGTGTGAAGGCAGTGCGGAACGGTGAACATGTCATTGGCCCTCTCATACAGCAATTGAGCTGGCTGGCGGAGTGACGCAACAGCACGCATCATGCGTGGCATTCATCAGAGACTGGGTCAAGAAACCCGCCTTTTGCACCTCGCTGAACGCTTCAACTCCTTGTGCATTGCTGTTGTAATACTATGTGAACGGCCTGCAGCAGATGAGTCTGCGAGGCTTGTCCACATAGCATTGCAATAATCGTGCTTGGGGACTTAGAGCACTCGCCCGGCTGCAAAGGATGTAGGTATTTCTTACTACACTCTGGAATCCGGATGAATGCTTCAACACCTTACATATGAGCACCCAGCCTGTTGTAGCAATACTGTGCGAGCCAATCTCGTCTCTAATTCCCTGCTCGACTCATCTCTTTTGATAGTCGAGAGGGACAAACAAGCTTGGTAACCATCAGTTGACTTCAAACAAATTCGTTTGCGCCGACAGCCAAACCTGTCTAGCAGTGCAAATAAGATCCCATTGCAGAAAAAGCACGTCAAGACGCATCTGTATGAATGTATGCCGTGTCGTCATCACATCGCATTCCTAGTCAAACATTATACTGACCGTTTCCCCCTCCTCCTAGCGATTCATTCGATAAAGCCCCAATGCTACCAGAACAGAGTGCTTTGATCTTTTTCGTCCAAACCCACCAGTGCCTCCCGATAGTATATCGCCGCAGCAGCAATCACATCTACCAGTGTGTATCAACCATCTTACAACTCGCTCTTGTCCTCATCATCCGACTTGAACAGACGCAAGATGTTAGTCCTGCTGGTAAGGTCATCGATCTTCTCCGGAGCGAGACCACCCTTCTTGAGCATGCCCTCGAGACGAGCAATCTCCTTCTCAGCGTAGCCCTTGTTGGCAGCCAGCTTCTCGAAGACCTTGACATAGTACTCCTTGTACTTGCCCTCAGCGGTAGCAGCGACCTTCTTCGCCTCAGCGACGCCCTTGTCCCAGGCGCCCTGGAACTCGTCGACGACCTTGTTGAGGGCCTCGATGGTGCCGCCGGTGGCGTCGAGGCTGCCGCCGGGGGCGCGGTGGGTGCCGGCCTTGTCGTTCAGGAAGGCGACGAAGGCGGCTTCGCTGCGGGCGCCGTCGTAGTCGAGCGGCTCGGCGCTGCCCTTGGGGAAGAACTTGATGGTCGGGTACGACTTGACGCCCTGCTCCTGCGCGGTGGCCTTGGCGTTGGGCGCTTCGGCGTCGACCTTGGCGATCAGGACGGTGGGCTCGAGCTTGAAGTCCTGGGCGAGGGTCTCCCACGTGGGCGCGAGGTTCTTGCAGTCTGGGAAGAAGAAAAAAAGCGTCAGCACATGCATGCATCCCCGGTGGCTGATTGCTCCGTCAGGACTCGAGGGCAACACTCACGTCCGCACCACGGCGCAGTGAACGCCACGAGGACATCCTTGTCGCCGCCAACCTCAGCCTTGAAGCTCTTATCATCCAGCATAACCACCTCGCTGGGCGCCTTCGCCTTGGTCTTCGGCTTGATGCCCGTCTTCTCTCTGATGAAAGCGCTCAGGCTCTCCAGGTCGCGCCCGCCCTTGTAATCCTCCGGGGAGTCGCTCTTGCCGTCGAACCACTTGAGCGTCGGGAAGCCCTGGACGCCGAAGCGCTGGCCCAGGCTGCGGTGCTCGTCGGCGTCGACCTTGGCCACCGTGACCTTGTCCGACGCGTACGCGAGCGTCGTCGCCAGCTCCTCGTACACGGGCGCCAGGTTCTTGCAGTGCCCGCACCACGGCGCGAAGAACTCGACCAGCGCCGGCTTGCCCGACTTCAGCACCACGCTGTCGAAGTTGTCCGGCACCAGGTCGACCACCGCCGACGCCGCGGCGGCGCCGAGCAGCGTGAGGCCGCCGAGGAGAGTGTTGAGGCGGACCATGGCTCGTTCGAATCGTTCGTGTTGTGGGAGGTGGCGGAGGGTGAATTGTCCAGAATCCAAACTGGCCTGGGGGTCAGGGACAGATAGTAGCTTGTCGAGAGGTGGCGCGGCGGATGAGCTCCGCCTGCCGCCGCCTGATTAGTCAGGCCCAGAAAGAGGCAACGTTTCAACAACATGCTGCTTGCCCCATCCGGCAATGAGCTCTGTCGATTATTAATCGTCGGGTGTTTGAGAGCTGAGACCACGCTAATGTCTGTTGGCAGCGTGAGACTCGAAATGTTTCCATTATCCACTCGCTCGAATAATTGCCAAGACATTGCGCTATCCAACCGCCGCCCAAAATCCAATCCTTCCACCGGACCAACGTACTCGCATCCAACCCATTATCATCTGCAATCCATCTACGATGCCGGCCTTCCGCAGTTAGTACAGACCAGAGTGTGGCCTTTACTCGCCACCTTCGCGCTGAAACTCTTGCACCCGCACTTCTTGCATTCAAACGCCTCCCCTTCGGCTTCAATGCTGCTTTCCTCGCTGCTCAACCGGCTTACGTAACTTGCCTTCTTGGTCAGCGGCGGCTGTAACCGAGAGCTCTCTAGCTGACTGCGCCAACTGTCTTGGTTGTAAAAGGCGTATGACTGGTCACCGTGCACCCACATCGGATTAGCCCCACCCGCTGGCAGTGATGGCAGTTCGGGCTGCGATTGAGAGGCCAGCGCCCCACCTGACGTCTTTGGTCTTGCTGGAGAATCCGGGGTGGTGGTTGGTGGAATGCTTGGAATGCTCTCCGTAGTTGTCCGGTGTGGTAGGGGAGGCATATCCTCGAGCTGGGCTTTGGAAGACTTGGCTGATGAAGCCATCGACAGCTTGCCCGGAGATATGCCGCGGTCCCATTTGCCAGACTTCCCGTCTTTGACGCTGCTGGAGCTAGAGATATTCTGCCGCCATGAGAGAATGCGGTCCGTCCCAGTCGTTGCCGTTGTCGCTGTTGAATCGCGCCGTTTTCTGCTGCTGGCCCGCGTCTTTGTGGAATTGCTGCGCCGCATACCAGACCCCATCGTGCCGACTGTCCTTCTCGAGAACACTGACGAAGTATCCCAATTGTCATTGACGTTCTTGCGCTTTGTGAAGGCACAGTCCTGCCGAAATACCTTGATGTTGCCCTGGTAGTCCGCCGTGACAATAATTTGCCCATCTGGATGCGCTGATCGTGCTACGTATGCCGGCGTTTCTTGCGCTTTCTTGAAACTTTTCGTTGTTGGCGTTCCCTGAGCACTGCCTGTCTCGGATGCTGGCTTGGAAGAGATGGACTCGGTTCTGCTCATCAGTGTGACCGGAGGAGGATTGCATAGATCGTACACCGGATCTTCAGAGTTACTGAGCAATTGGCGCGTCTTCGTCGGCGCGAGGATGGCGCAGGTAGTGATTGAGCTGTGAGCATCGAACATTTCCACCGGCCGTTGGTTCCTGTTCTCACTCTCTGCAGGCCCAGTACACCAGATGTAAGCCCTGCGATCCTCGCTGCCGCAGATGACGTATTTCGCATCATCACTGAACGTTGCCCGGATCTGGCTGTAGTTGTTTTCTTGCCCGCGAAATTTGACTTCGAGTCCCTTGTCCCTGAAGCTGTAAAGCCGTATCCGGGAGTCGTTACTTGAGACCAGCAGCTTCAGCTCGCCAAGGTTTCCTTCACCCACGTGCATAGCCTGAATCCCCGTGATTTTGCTGCCCTTGGCGTTCTTTCCGCGAGACGATTTGACATGGATCTGCGTCTGGTACTTGAGGCCCTCGGTGTCGTAGAACATGCAAAGACCGCTCAACGTGCCGGCAATCGCTGTCTTTCCGTCGGGAGTAAAGGATACAGCAGTGATCATCTCCGGCAATTGATTCCAGAAAGCGACTGTCTTGTCGGGAATGCTCCACAGCCGGAGTTTGCTGTCCAGAGATCCAGCCAGAAAGAAACGATCATCCTTCGGGTGAAATTGAATCGACGGGACAAAGTCGGCGTGCTTGAAGGTACACAGACACTCGGATCGGCTGATGTGCCAAAGCCGAACTGTTTTATCCATCGACGACGAGAGAAGAAAGTTATTCTGCCCACGTCAGTGTACTGCCGACGAGCATGCGGAAGCTTCCACGTACCTTGCTCCAGCTCAGATCCAGAATGGTCGACTCATGGCCCGTGTATTCTCTGATAGTTTTCTTCTGAAACACCGGGGCATTCAAATGCAGTCCGCGGCCGCCCTGCGTGGTGCCTGCTTCCGCAATCTCATGTGCCGTCCGCTCTTCGGGGCTGGAGATGACCGTCCACACGCGCAAAACGCCATCTTGACCGCCGGCGGCCAGGTATTTCCCATCCTTGCTGAATTCCAATGCCCAGATGGGTCTCTCGTTGGTGTTCGCTGCCCTCGGGTTGTTCGCGCTCGGGTTGTTTGCGCTCGACCCGCCGCCGCTGGCCGACGGGCGCTGTTCACCGTGCGCCGGCGCGCTGGCGTGCAGCTGCTGAGCGAGGAAGACGCGGTCGAACTCGCGCTCCTTCTTGAACTTGGAGCGGATCTTTATGTAGCCCGGCGGCTGGGGGTGGCGCGGGCTGTAGCCGATGTTGTCGATGGGCTGGGAGAAGAGTTCGGCGTCCATGCCTTCTGGTCGGTACTCGCTGGCGGCATCGTCGGGGAAGGAATCGCCGTCCTGCTTCTTTTTATTTCCGATGAAGCGACTGAGGAACGAGACTCCCTTCCTGTTTAAAATAGGGTGTCAGCATGGCCTCAGCCCTGTGCTTACGTTTGACATGACTAGCGCAATATCAGCCGCGCCAAGCGGGCTTGCAGGCAGATATTAAAAGCAGATGCGACTGGCGCGCAGGCTGGACGGTGCAGAGGGCTCGGCTCACTTCTTCGACGGGGCCAGCGACACGGCGTCGCTGCGCGCGGCGTCCCTGAGGCCCTTCGGACCGGGGCTGCCGTCGGAGGTGAATGGGCGAGGCGTCGACGCGGGATCGTCGCTCGTGGGGCGGAATTTCTGGAGGACATCGCTTTGCGTATTCGTGCGCTTGAATATTTGCTGGGGCAGGCGCGAGGTCAGCTGGTGTCAAGGTGCAGATCTCAATTGGGGTGCGCGCACCTGCGATAGGGGGTCGATGGGCGCGGCGTCGACGTCGCCATTGCTCTCTGCGGCAATCTTGCTGGCGGTCTGGGGCACGGCGACGCCGACTGCGCGCTGCAGCCTGGTCGGCGACGCCTTCCCGCTCGACCTCGATCGTGCTGCGGACTCGTTCAGCGTCACAGCGGCCGCGGGAGGGCTCCCAGGGCGGCATACCGGAGACGGGCGTCACGCTGCGCTCCTCCTCGCTCGGCGGCGGCGAGTGCGGCGACGCGCTCAAGGGCGCAGAGTCGCGGCTATGCGGGTCGGTGACGCGAATCTGGGGCAGTGCGTCGGCCATGGTGGTGTGGCCTGTGTGCTCCTGGGCTGTTTGCTGCGCTCAAGCTGCGGCGGGGCGCCAGGCTCATAATGCGTGTTTCAGGGTGGCGAGAGCCGCTCGACGCTGCGCTGCGTGGCCGTGGGCATAGTCCTGCGTCGAGGGCGGCGTGATTGCGAGGCGCTGGTGTCTATTACGTTGCAAATGAGCGCAATTCCGCGTTACATTGCGAACCGGTGTTGGCGGCGCCCCGAAGCAGTGACGTCGTCGCTTCGCCCTGCGCGCGCGCGCCATTCGCTGCGCGCAGAAACACGTCGGAAACACCTTGCATTATTCGTATCCGTATGCTCCTTGCTCCTCGCGTCGCAGCCCGCGTCACCGCACTGCGCCGTCGCGCTGGCCATGTTTCCGATGACTGTCTGAATTGTTGGTATCTACGTGTCTTCCGTGATCGATCCAATCATTAACCCCCAGAAAGCAATACTCCGAGCATGCCCCGCCCGTAAACGCCGTGATGAACCCTCCGCGAAGAAGCCAAGATAAATGCGCGCACGCCCGGGTCTAGTGTCTCAATGCCACCCGCGCCCTACTGGTCCGAGAAGTAAATGCGAACATTGAAGTGGAGACCGCGGATACATATACAAGGGGATATAGAGCACGAAAAGGAAACAAGTCTTCGAGCGAGGCGCCTAGAAGTCCTCGTCGAAGGCGAAGTCGCCCGAGACGGTGGCCGGCGCGCCGGTCGTAGTCTCGGCCTTCTTGTTAGTCTTCTCCATGACGCCGGCCTTCTGGTAGTCGCCGACACGCTTCTCGAAGAAGTTGGTCTTGCCGTTGAGCGAGATGTTCTCCATAAAGTCGAAGGGGTTGGTCGAGTTGTAGAACTTCTTGTTGCCGAGCGCGACCAGCAGGCGGTCGGCGACGAACTCAATGTACTGGCACATGAGGTTGGCGTTCATGCCCAGAAGAGCGACGGGCAGAGCGTCCGTGAGGAACTCCTTCTCGATGGCGACGGCCTCGGTGATGATGTCCTCGACGGCCTGGGGGCTGGGCTTGGACTTGATGTGCGAGAACAGCAGGCAGGCGAAGTCGGTGTGCATGCCCTCGTCACGCGAGATGAGCTCGTTGGAGAAGGTCAGGCCGGGCATAAGGCCACGCTTCTTGAGCCAGAAGATGGAGGCGAAGGAGCCGCTGAAGAAGATGCCCTCGACGGCGGCGAACGCGATCAGACGCGACGCGAAGGTCGAGTTCTTGTCGCAGATCCAACGCAGGGCCCAGTCGGCCTTCTTCTTGATGCATGGGACTATGGCGCGTCAGTACTCGGTGCAATGCGTGGAGCAGGGGTGCAACATACTGTTGTCGATGGCGTTGAAGAGGTAGTTGCGCTGCTTGGGCTCGCTGATGTACGTGTCGATGAGCAGCGAGTAGGTCTCGGAGTGGATGTTCTCCATCATGATCTGGAAGCCGTAGAAGCAGCGAGCCTCGGGGACCTGGACCTCGGAGCTGAAGCGCTCGACCAGGTTCTCGTTGACGATGCCATCGGACGCGGCGAAGAAGGCGAGGACGTGGGAGATGAAGAAGCGCTCGTCGTCGTTGAGGCGCTTGTTCCAGTCGTGGAGATCCTTGGAGAGATCAATCTCCTCGGCGGTCCAGAAGGACGCCTCGGCCTTCTTGTACATCTGCCAGATCTGTTGCGGGATTAGCGACGGCAGAAACCACTTTACGCGTGACGCGTGACGCGTCGGGCAGCACGCACCTCGTGGTACTTGATGGGGAACAGCACGAAGCGGTGGGGGTTCTCCTGCAGCAGCGGCTCGTGGGCCTCCTCCTTCTTGATTGTAGGCGCGGTCGAGGGGTGCTTGACGTCGTCCTCGAGCTGGTCGGGAAGATCGGGGATGCCCTTGATGGGGCGGGCGACGGTCTCGTCATCCCAGTCGCCGACGGAGAAGTCCAGCTTCTTGGCGGGCGAGTCGTTCATGCTGAAGTCGGCAATGGCAGAGGCGGCCTGCATCGCGCAGTTAGCACCTGGCAGCACACGACGCGTTGGATGCCTGCGAGTGGCAACGGGACACACCTTCTTGGAGGGGGTGGCGTGGGCGGACATGGCGAATTCTCTGCAGAAGGACAATTGGGACGGAGCTGGAGCAGCGAGGCGGGGCACGCGTGCAAAGGATACAGTCGTGAGGATGGGTTGATGGGGTGGAGGACAAGAGCGCGCGTCGGCTTTTGAATGCGCTCGCGCCAAGCGACGCGCTAGTCGTCCATGACGCGACGCGGCGAGCAAAACACTGCCGGCCCATGCACACGCGCTGCTGCACACGCTGCCCAGTGACCTCGAGCCGGGACCACCGCGTCTGCCGTCAACACGTCCAGCCGGTCTCGGCCGCCCCGAACCCACGCTGGCTGCAAAAAGCCTGCTCGGTGGAGCCCTCCGCGCGCCATTGGGGCCAGCTCTTGCCCCAATCCGGGCGAGCTGTGCCTGCATGGCCCAGCATTCCGCCGTCCGACGGCGGACCTCTGTCAGCTCTTACAGATACTGACGTGACTCTCGCGTCGTCCCACCCGGATCCGGCATCTCATTGCTGGCCGCCATATATCCGCTATGTCCGAGTGTATCAGACGCGTCGAGACGCGTCTTCCTCTGCAGATCCGACTACCCACCCTGCTGATTTTTGTTCCACCCTGAGACCACGCCTGTCTTTCGTCCACTGACATATAGACCTGCGCCCGCATGGATGCTTGTCCTCGTACGACGCGTCTATGCTGCCATCAATCATTATCACCATCCAGCAATCCGTCGCTTGCTCGCGTCCAGATCACCAGGCTTCGACACCCTTCTTCCACGAGAGACACGTATGATCGGCATCATTGACACTATACATTGGCAGACTCATGCGAACCGTCGCTACTCTACTGGATATCACGTCACGCTCCGCAAACGAGTCAGACAACATACTGGACTACCACGTAATGACGGCCTTGACCGTGTGACCGTGGTGCATGTCCTCGATAGCCTTCTCCCAGTCGTCCGCCTTGTAGTACTTGACCAATTTATCCACTGGGAACGCGCCCTTCCTGTACCATTCAATCATCTGCGGCACATACTTGGCCGGGACCACGTCGCCCTCGACCGCGCCAATATACTGCTTGCCACCGACCATGAAGGGAAACATGTGAATGTCGAGTTTAGCGTCGGGGTGTGTCGAGCCGACCTGGAGGAGCTTGCCTTTGAGCCCCGTGAACTCCAGGGCCTTTTGGATCAGGGGCAGGAAACCCGTGGTATCAACAGTGATGGATGCTCCGTAGCCCTCCGTAATGTCCTGGACAGCAATCACGACGTCGCTCAAATCTCCCAGTCTCGACGTGTTGATGGTATGTGTGGCTCCGAGCTCCTTTGCAATCCCCATACGTTCTTCCATCTTGTCAACACCAATGATGGTCTTGCACCCCTTCAGCTTAGCAGCCTGGAAATCCGTGTCAGCTCAATGCTGCAGAGTAGTCATTGATCAATTCGTACCATGACTGCGCTGAGACCTACGCCTCCGAGACCCAGAATAGCGACGGTATCCTGCGGTCCTGCCTGCGCGATGTTGATAACCGTCCCGCTTCCTGTTTGGATCCCACATCCAAGCGGTGAGAACAGCTTGAGCTCCTCATCACTGACCAGGCCCTTGACGTTGACGACCGAGGTCTGCTTCACTATTGTTCTGCTCGCAAAACTCGACTGACCAAAGAAGCTGCCAGTAAGGTCGGGCGTATCGGACGCCGGGGCAGTAGAAGAGCTGAAACAAGGGGAACCCCCAAAGTTGAGTTCTCCGAACCTGACGCAATGGGCCGGGTGGCCCATCTTGCAAAGCCGACACGAGTCGCAGAATGCGAAGGAAAGGAGAACCGGGTCTCCGGCCGAAGCAACTGAAACGTTCTCGCCGACCTTTTCAACGTAGCCAGCACCTGTTCTCATATGCGTCAGCTCAGCTGTAGTCTGGTCCGATTCTTCAGACTCCCAGTCGACGAACCTTCATGGCCCTTTACGGAAGGGTAGACGACACCAGGACCTTCCTTCAGACCTCCGAATAGGATATCAGTGTGACAAATGCCTGAGGCAACAACTCGGACGACCAGCTCGTCGCTGCCAATCTCTCTCAACTTCACGTCCTCAATCTTCCACCCGCCATCTTCGAGGGGACCACGTGAGACAATGGCCCTGGCCGTAGACATTTCGGGAAATATGCAAAGCAATGGTAGACTTCTCGACTGGATATGTATCGGCCAGATGAGATTGAGTAAAGCTGACTGACCAGCGTCAATTCAGGAGATGGTCCAGAATGGACTTGGATTTATAGAACCTTGTGCCCTGAGACAAATCCCTTGCGGGGTGGTGGGGGATCTGCGGTGGGGCAGGAGTCGATCGCTATCCGAGCGCCAGGGGCCGTGCTCCAGCCAATGCGCCGTGCTGACCTGGTCCGCCGCGGTCCTGTACTCGGATGCGGCAGCTGTGCTGCGTGGACCCAGCAACGGTGGGGTCTTCTCCGCTCCTTCCAACGGAACGGGGTCACCCGGCATCGTGACGTCTTCGTTGTGGATACGCGCGTCTGGGCGCGTGGGTCTGCTTTGGGAAACGAGAGGGTGAGGCTCGGGCCCCATTGGCGGGTGCTCCCTTCTCCGTACGTCAGTCAAGGGTACAGCGGTCGGATGAGCGTTGCCGGCTGTGGAAACCGGGTCGGGAGCCTGAACTTGGGGCTGACTTGGCAGCGTCTCTTGGCAATGGTGTGCGGAGTGCTTGCAGTAAAAGCTGTGGACGGCGGGCCTGACGCTGCTGTCATCTGGCTGCGGCTTCACCGGCTGAACAGCTCTTCTGGGTCTCTGGCGGTCATGGCGGAGCGGCTGATTTCGCGATCCGATATCCGGTTTCGGCGAGAGTCGTGTTTTTGCCAGCCTCTGGCCGATTCTTGGACACTACGTTTGTCAGGATTATCTGACCTTGCGACAACTACGGCGAGACATCGGTGCTTACGTGCATGATGATGGCTCTCTCTTTCCGGCTCCCTGATAAGCCTCTCTTATACCCAGTCTACGCATTCCCGCGAAAACGCTGCCATTATTCCCATGACTCCTTCTGGTAAGCGTCTCCGCGCTCCAACGGAAAGGCTTGCTGCCTAGAACCCCCCTCATCGTATTCTTCTCCGGTACGAGCACCACCCCGTCTCGCATCAGACTTGAAATTGTCCCGTTCTCTTGAACCTCTACCTTATGTCGGCTTGAGACCGGGAAAGTCCTTCTAGCCCCTTCAAGACGGTGCATGACCATCATATCGATTCCCATGCCAAGCATTGGGCCCACCTTTCTCTTATTCTCTTGGACCTCGACCGATGCACACCTTGCCCTTCGTACCTCGACGTCTCTGTGTCACTTGTTTTCTCTTGAACCTTCGAACCATTTACCGCTGAGACGATCATGACCATTTCTTTATCGGGGGTTCATCCTCCCCAGCTTGCCGAAAACAAAAGCTTTTGGAGGGCCTTTCGCCCATCTACCCTTCAGTTTGGATAGCCTGAAGGCCAAACCAGCAGCCTGCACGCTCGCAAGTCGTCAGAAAGAAGAGAGAGAAAAAAAAGGCAAGAAAGCAAGGAAAAGAAGCCCATCTCCCCCCACCCCTCCTCCCCCCACCCACTCACTCACACCTCCTCCCCCTCCCCCTCCCTCTCCGGCCCATCCCTCTCAAAAATCTCCGCATACCTCCTCGCCCTCTCCATCACCGCATCCCCATCCCCCCTCCTCGCCACCTTCGCCATCATCCTCCCCAAACTCACCGCCATCAACTCCCCCTCCTCCTCCTCCAACGCGCGCTTCTCCCCCCTCGCCTCCTCCCGCGCCCTCCCGGCCTCCTTCTCCGCTTCCTCCGCTACCCGCGCGTGCCCCGCCGCCCGCTCGTCCAGCACCTGCGACTGCGTGAACAGCCGGTCGATCTGCGCGCGCGCGTCCGCCTCCGCTTCGCGCGCGGCGCGTGCGGCGGTGTTGGTGTCGGCGGTGGCGCGCTCGAGGGTCGTGATGGTCGTGACGGCGCTGGTGCGGCGGGTCAGGAGGCTGCGCTCCATGGTGTTGAGGGCGGTGGCGGTGATGGGGGCGGCGGCGGTGGGGGGTTGCTGGCGCTTGGGTGCGCTGCTGTCGCTCCTGCTGCTGCTGTTCCTGGTGGTGGGACCGGCGGCGGTGGACTGGCTGGTGCTGCTGGTGCTGGGTCTGGTGGGGCGCTGTTGGCCTGTGGCCGATGACTTGCGCGCGAGGGGAGACTGTGGTGGAGGGGTTTGTTAGTATGGAGGGGATGCTTGGTAGTGGAGGTGCTGTTGACGTACAGTGGGCTCGGTCTTGATGGGTGACTGCTTGGGCTGGCTGGGACTGCCAGAGGAACCCTTGCCGGGCTGTTGCTGCTGGCGCGAGCTACTGGGAGTAGCTGCCGGGCTGGTGGTGCTCTGCGAGCTGTCAGACTTTGATTGGGATCTGGTGGGCTGGAGGATCTCAAGCTACTTGCCTTCTTGCGGATTTCGCCGCTGCTGGTGCTGGTGCCCCTGCTGGTGCTGGTCTGGCC
The DNA here is from genome assembly GCA_037356115.1 of Neofusicoccum sp. Z2. Taxonomy (NCBI): domain Eukaryota; kingdom Fungi; phylum Ascomycota; class Dothideomycetes; order Botryosphaeriales; family Botryosphaeriaceae; genus Neofusicoccum; species Neofusicoccum sp. Z2. Next base: position 833,843 of record JBAWJY010000004.1, read on the forward strand.
GGGCGCGCGTGCGGGCTGCCTGCTGCTTCCTGCGGTGCTGCGGGCGGGCGGAGCGGGCTTGTTCACTGCGGGCTGATGTTGCAGTTAGGATAGACGTTAGAATGTTGAAGAGGAGGATGACTTACGCGCTTCTGGTCGGCCATGATGATGACGACGGTGGTGGTATGTGGGCGTGGATGTGGTTGTGGGTGTGCGGTGTGGGTTCGGGAGGCAAGATCTTGGCGGTTGTCGGTGGATGTCAAGGTGATGGCGCGCAGAAGAAGTCTGAGGGGGCTCTGGGCGGTGTAAATGGTCTGTGGACGGGTCCCGTGACTGTCCGTTATCTTGTATTCACCTTTCAGCTGTCGTTCCTTTGAGAAATTTGCATGAAGCTATCCTGATACGGAGCCTTGTCGTGAAATCAACCGCACAGCCCGCATGGAGTTCAGGCATGTATTCAGGCTACTGACCTTGACGTTCGCTCCGGTCATACACTTGGATGAACACTTCAATCCCATGCGCCTGAAAAAGAATACGTTGGCTTTCAAAAGACATCAAAAACTTCAGGAAAATTAGAGCTAGTACGACAGGGCGCTAGCGCTCCTTATAGATGTACCAGCGCATGGCAGAGCCAGGGCTCGTGGCTCTCATCGCAGCGAGCTCAGCCCAACGGTGCTTTTTCGCCTCTTTCAGCTTCCGCTTAGATTCTCGCGCACTGGAAGTGTCGGAACGGAGGTTTCTCGCCAGCAGTTTAAGTTCTTGCTGACGATGCTGCTCCTCCGCCAATGCATTCTTCCCCGCGTCCAACCTCCGCCTCAGAGGCTCTGATTTTTGCATCGTCTCCAATGTTTTGGTAGTTGTTCGGTGAAGGAAGAAACTTAGAGCCACGGAACCGGAGAAGTTCTTTTGTCACTCTGGCACAACCAACAATTCGGCTTTTGCTCATGTGTTAGTTCCTGCGCGAGATTAACATGGTACCGTCAAGATCTGTCTGCAGGATGGTCATGCTGTACGAACTGGAAATCACCAACTTGGATCGGGATAGTCCTTTTTGGAGCCCATGCGTGGCCGTGCACAAGGACCCTTGTCATGAGCGGGCTTTGATGTAGATATGCATACAGAGTCGAAGGATTCACGCATACATATGCTTCGATCACGCGCGCATAATGCGCTCATAGCATTGCTAAGGATAAAGGTCCAAATGAACTATCCTGAAGGGACCGCTGGGAAGGACTGCCCCGATCTCAGATGGGAAACCACACGAAGACCCTACAGATTCGGAACTGGATAATAACTTTGGCGTTACCAAACTTTGCATTTAAGCGCAATATATACTCCATCGGTGCCATAGAAGCTCATTCTGAAGGAAATCACAAGCTTACAGGATGCCGCCACCCCTATGCCGCGGAATTCGGGCGGACGAGCCTTAAAGAAGCCCTAGCCCATGCGGGGCTCCTAATACTCCGTCTTCATCCCCAGGACAGCAGACAAGAGGCGCTGGTCCTCCTCAACCAGCTCCAACCGAAGACGGTAAACTTCCTCCGGCACCTCCGCATGCATATGAACGTCAAGCTTCTTCTTCGGAGCAATTCCCGCGTCCTTATTCCCCTCAACTTGCTCCGTCGGCAAGAGTGCCTTCTTCGCTTCCCTCGATGATGACGGCGCTCCGGATCTTCTTGGCGAAAGCGGGTTCCAGCGCTTGCTCGGTGAGGTCGATCTGAGTCGGAATCTCCCCCTGCCAGGCGCTGCGACGCTCATCATTGAGCTTGTATGCGCCACTCTGTATCCAGCCACAGAAAATCGCGGGCAGCAAGGGAGACTGTGAAGGAATGGACATTCAGTGTTGTGGTTTTCAGGTGCGGATACAACGAGGTGTTGATCTTACATTGGCGTGCGTGGCCTCTTTGGCGCTGGCAGCGAAGATCAGGTCACACAGGCGCGAATCCATCTCATCAAGCCTTGGGTATCCTTTAGCGTCTGTCTGCATGCAAATCAAAACTGGTTTGGGTGAGTAGTGATGCTACTTGCCAGCTGTTGGTAGCGATCGTCCGCCTGCGAGGAGATGCGTCAGCCTTTGATTCCGAGCATTTGCAGTGAGGTGGTAACATGACTGACGAGGGCGCCATCGTCGCCCAGGCGCGATTCAAGGTAGCTGAGGGGGGGGGCGTGATGCTCCTGCGAAAGCGATTTGTGGTGTTCGGGAGCGGGCATAGATTTTGGCCGTAGACGCTGGCTGAGTCCTTGTACAACAGCGCGTGGTGAGGCAGGCCACGGAGAACGTGCAAAGTCTGAGGAAGGTGAGAGCCGGAAAGCGAAGGAACGATTCCTGTGCCGGAACGGCAAGTACGCCGGCAATCACGTAGCGAGACGGCCGCAGTGGACGATGATTGTTACGCATGCGCAGTGCTACATTGGACCATAGGCTTTGCAGTGTGACTGGATGTGAAAAATTAGACATGAATTGGAACATCTCCGCGTAGCCTTCCTACCCTAATTCGTAACTATCATATTAGAATCTCCAGCAAATTCTCCATATTTTGCATGATTATGTCACTTTTGTGCCTTTAGATTGACGTAAACCTTAAAAAACTGGCCAATACTCTTGTTACCCCGAGAGGATAGCAAAACATCGCAAAGTATCCCCATTGTCTATCGTTTTGGACCCAAAACACTTGAGTTAACCAAAGCCATGATTGAGCAGCAGCCGCTCAAGTCAATGCAGGATGCCTGAAGTATCCGTGAAATAGAGCCCCAGTAAAGATATTCTGAGCCTGCAAGCAGATATTCCTCAACCTCCTTTATTTCGGACTCATCCGATGGTGAGAATGCGACGATGCGGGTCTCGTAACGGTGCGGGCGTGGACGGTAACTAATGTGAAGCTGGATTAATGGGAATCGGGGTTCCCTGCTGTACCTGCTGAGCAGTGCTGTTCACCTTTCTAATAATCGTCTGGGCGTTTAAGGTATCTGTCGGATAGGAGCAGTCCTTCGCACTTGACTCTGTCTTGACAAGAGACTTCTTTGTTGTATCAGGGACCTGCAAGGGCTCGAGCCTGCGGTCGAATCTGGAGACGTTGTCCTCGAGACAATGCAGCGGCTCATCTTGCTCTAAGATGAGTGAAATGGCCATTGTGGCGTTTCTGCTCTCCTTATTGGCCTCGATCTGCACGGTGAGGTCTTGCTTCCTGTCCTCCAGTGGCTTCAGCTCCCGATCCAACTGCGTTTTCTTCGTCTGGAGCTTCTGCAGAGATTCTTCCATGTGACCCCATTCCTTGTCCCTAGCACGCAGTACATATTGGTCTCGCGCATTGTCTTGTGAAGGCAGTGTGTATGGCTGTCCTCGTCATTCCGCTGTTTCTCGTTCTCGACTCTCAGCTGGGAGAGGTTGGCTGTGCTGGCCCCGTCATTGGAAGTCGCACTGTGCATGATGTGATTAGCGCTCTTTTCAGTGTGCCGTGTTAAGTAGCAGATGAAGCTTCTAACCTTGGGAGTGCTGTCTTGGTGCTGGCGGTCCGGCTGGCAGAGCTGTGCCGCGCACCATCGCCACCGTCCGCCACCGTCATTGTCTTGGCCGGGTCCTGTTCAGGGTCACTGAGGGACGATGATTCCTCATGTTGGCCGAGTGCTGGAGGATGTTCTGGGAGCGGGATCGCTGTCGCTGTGCCTCTGACTGGATTGCTGTATCCCTATCTCGTGCGTGCAATTCTGAGCGAAGTGCGCCCGGTAGACCAAACCTGAATAGGCGTATGCTGTGCTCGGTCAAGACGGCGAAGGGCTGAGTGGGCTGGGGTTGTGCTCACTGGCACAGGTGAAAGCTTGCGGTGATGCCAGGTGGAAGGCGGAAGTGGCAGAACCTTGGACGAGTTTGTCGTCACTTCGGTAGATAGGGGGCGGTGACTTCGTCCGGAGATGGAGCAGTCAAGCCTCCGAACTTTAGCATATTGTTTTGCATCGTCCGTTGCCTTGGATGTTTCGACTCTGGATCTCATACGCGGTCGGTTCGCCCACTGGTGCAACAGCAGTGCATATGAAGTTGAAGCATTCACTTGGATGCAATGAGCGCATTTCATACCGCACCCTCACCCCCGCACGAACGCTCCAGCTCCCCACGGAAAAAGCCCTTCGGCCTTGCTGTTGCATTACTATGCGAACCGACTTTAAATCGTACCTAGCTTGGCTCTCAAGCTTGACTGCATCTCACTCTGTTGAGCGGCATGAACGACTAACAAAAATGAGTCCATACTGCATTGATGGTCGCTGTTAACCGAAGGATACAAAGACGATTCACATCATGAAGGAAGCACGACGAGCGTGGAGGCTGGAAGAATGCAGGACGATACGCCATCGTCCATCTGAGCGAATGCATCAAGTCCGCAGCACAGAAGCTCCGCCTCACCAGAATCCGGACTCTCGTCAGAACAGCACACGACAGACTACTCAGCCTTCTCGTGCGAGCAGCAAGCTCGCACGCCGTGAAACGTCGAGGCCAGAACGCGTACGCAGCATAGGGGCTGTGCAGGCTAAGGGTCGACCTCCCCTTCCGAGCGGCGACGCGCATGGAGACGCAGATAGCTGGCGGTGGAGCTCGCAGCTCGTAGCTCGTATGCGTGCCGAGCTGGAGCTGGAGTGTTTAGAGGCAGCGGGATCGCCGTGGCGCGCCGGGTTGGGGCAATGGGCTAGTGGACGTGCAGATCAGACGCGTTTCGCAGGGCAGCGCGGGCCTCGTGGCCGGCCGGGAGCCAATGGGCGGGCGGGCAGGCAGGGAAGGCGGAGGAAAGAGCACTGCGGTTCAGGCAGCGACGCAGGGCAGCAGCGGGCATTGGCCGCACGGCGCGGGCTGTGTTCCTGCGGCCGGGCGGCTTGGCGGGCGGGCGGCTGGCGCTGGGCGGCCAAGTGCCGAAACGCAGCGCTCCGGCCCCGGCTGCGCCTCACGTCGGCCGGCGCGCCACAGCGATAAGCCTATCAGCAGCCGATGCCGTGCTCACCGGTGTGCCCCAGGCTCGCGCAGCCGGGCGACCTCACGCCTGCCCACGAGGCTGAGCGCTGCGCTTTCAGCTTATAACGGCCCGCCCGTGCCCGCCTCGCCACGATAGACGCGCATCCTCGCAGTCCTGCTCCCCCGCGCCGCCGGCGTGCCTCCGTTTCTATTTTTGCCCTTCCGTGGACCTTCCGAACCACCGCCCCACGCCCGCCGCCAAGCATCTCCGGGCCCGTCCAGCGCTGCGCAGCCCGCGTCATGCGGAGCGCGCGCGAAACTCTAAGCCGCGGCGACCACGCCGGCGGCTGCTGCGGGCTGCTGCTCGACGCCGATTCCGCGCGTGCCGACCGCGAGTTGGGCAGGTAAGCTATTCTTGCTCCCCCCGAAGCTCGTGGGCCCTGACTCAGGGCGCGCAGGCTCGTCCGTGAGGTCGACGTAAAGTTTAGCTCGAACAGCGCCCTTGCCCGCCCGTCTGGGCCCGACCTCACCGGCCTGCCCGTGCATGAGGTCATGCCGTTCCTGGCCGCCGTCAACGGCACCATTGCGCGCCTCGACGCCGCCCTGCGCGGCCCGAGACGCGGCGGGCGCGCGCTGGCGGCGCTGGCGACGCTGCTGCGCGCGCTGCAGCAGCGGCTGGTCCAGGCGGGCGCGCTGC
>JBAWJY010000005.1:600000-775107 GCA_037356115.1 Neofusicoccum sp. Z2
TCCGCATTCGCCGCACAAAATAGTCGTGGCCGCCCCTTCTCCTGCCGGCCGCGCTCCTCTCGGCACCGCTGCGGAGAGTTTCGAGGAAGAACTAGGGTTACTGCTATTTATTTGCGCTTACGTTCTCTCCAGCTTCAGGTTCTCGTTTCAATCATCCATATAACTCAGTCTTGCGCCAAATAGTCTCGATAAATTCCTCCAAAATCAGGTCTTCTTGTTAACAATCCGCCTGTGACAGATATCTGATTCGCTTACTTATACCAAATTGCTTAAAGGAGAAAGCGTTGGCTCTGGTAGCTCTGCACGGAATTCGAAGATGTATTTGCGATGTATCCTCCGTAAGCCGCGTCTTCTCTAGCAATCTTGCTTTCGTCAGATGCTCTATCGATTTCCCAAATCACAATACCAATCTCCGCAACAGTTTCCCTCTCAAAACCCCGCCTCATTCAAGAGCATGACGGTCAGAACCTCTCCAGCACAGCCCATCAACGCCAGCTATAATCAAGCCCGTCACAGCACCGCCAGATCTTCTCCAAATCCAGCGTTGACGGCAGCGGCGGCGGCGCGCGAGCACATCGAGCTGCGCACCCGTCAACCCCCCTCCCAATCCACCTCATTTGCGTTCCTAGGCCAAAAAGCGAGGTTCGCTGACGCAGCCCTGAACCCATTTTGCTTCACCGTTTCTGCAAAACGCTGTCCATAATCCGGCACGCACCGTTGTTGCTGCTCCTGCTGGTTACGACAAAGCCATCTAAAAAGCAACTGAAGCCCGACATCGGTCATATTACCCTCAAGACCAGAATCTCCAACCTATCATGCGGCGTCCCCACGGCCATCTCGTCGCACAGGGAAATGAGGAACTCGCGCCACGTGTCGCCGTCCAGAGCAGTCATCTGCGCAGCGCGAATTGCCGAACTCGAGACTGTCCAACTGCACGCCGGCGCCATCTTGAGGAGGATGAGATGCGTGCCGTGGCATATGACTTCCCTATATTCCGCCCCTACAGGCGATGCGTAGAGAAGGCGTTGATCGGTAGCTTCGCAGTCGTGAAGGTTTTCTTTTTTTTTTAAAAAAAAAAAACCTCTTCAAGTATCCTAAGCATCTGCCGTTCATATTAACTAGCAGCTAGGTTGGCATCCCGTTCACTTTTCAAAATAGACCAGAACAACTGTCGGACATCCCCAGCCAACTGGTTAGCACGCATTACACGAAAGGAGACCTGCCCCACCTTATTAGAGAACTTGGCGCTATCAGAAATCTCACAGAGACGCAAGAGCTTTTCTTTGACGGACGGCATGGTTAAGTGTTGGAAGTGATTTTTGTACTCGTTTTCGGTCTTCGTAACGAATTCCATGTTGCCGAATCGCAGCGCGATGAAGCTCCGGCAGTCGAGATGTGGCACCACTTTACAGAGGATTTCACCTGACCACAGGCTGACATTTTTGGAGGGCGTGCGGGAAGCCTCGCTTTGGGACTTCAAAGCGTTCTGAGACGTTATGGTGTACGTTTCCATGAGAGCAGAAGTGCACGTGAGGTCAGTCTGTTGAATGAGATGATCAAGAGATCTAGCCGGATTCTGAATCTACATTATGTTTAAACGCTTGCGAAACTCATATAGAAGGATCTGCTGTTAACCGATGTACTGCTAACCGTAGTTCTAAAGAGTCGTAATCGAACGGTCAAGTGGCGTCGTGTTAAGGGCTGCAGCGGCCCTAAAAAGGCAAAAGAACATATATAATGAACATTGCAACAGAGAGTGGATGTCATCTCCTGATCCTATCGTACATAATGTAATATTCGGTCAGCAAAAATGCAGTTTTAGTGAGTTTAAGTTGTATTCCATCCGCCCTTACTGCTTGAAGCCGCTCTCGCCTTGCTTGGGATCGATCTCGGATTGCTCCACGCCAGAGACTTTGGCGGCTGGCGGGCCTTTGTTGAGCCACTGCACGAATTGCTGGATCTGGCTGTCGTTGCCCTGAGCCTCACCCACAACCTGGCAAAGCAGGTATCAGCGGCGCGTGTTCCGAGAGAAAGCGCAGGCTGACTCACAGTGCCATCAGAGGCATTCTTCACGAAGCCGGTCACGCCGATGTCGTTGGCATTGTCGGCGGTATACGCTCTAAAACAGACGCCTGTGGATGGCAACCAGTCAGCTTTCTCTGTCGCAGCGAAGCGAGGGTCCGTGTGCAGTGAGGCTGACCTTGCACGCGGCCGTTGACCGTGTAGGAAATCTACCGGGGGCGTTAGCTGCGTGAGCTGCAGGTAGACGGATGCGTCAGAGGCTGCGCACTCGCTTGGACATGTTGCGGGCAGCTGTCGAGAAGGACCTGCGCATGGACCGCGGAGGAGGATGGCTGAGGTTGAGAGAAGCAGCGTCTTTGATGAGCTTAAGCTACGACACGCCTTGGGTCACACATGACGTCGGTCTTGGCGCATGCACTGGGTGGCAGCGCGGGCCCTAAATCGCGCCGCCGATGCACGACCGATCAGGTCGGAAGGGGCAGCAGTAAGACAGCTGTGCCCTCAGCTCGCGCCCGAGATGGCCGTTGGCGCGGAGACGGCACGGCGTCTGCCTCACCGTCGCCCGCGTATCGTGACCGTCGCCAGAGCCACCCAGCTCCTTCGCGGCGAGCATGGGCGGCGGCCGGCGCGCTGCGTTGGGCCGTGAGTCGCCAGCAAGGGTCCCGCGCTGCCCCTCCCGCCCGTCCGCTGCCGGCTGGCTCCCCAGGGATGCAGCTTGTGTGCGGCTGCGTGGCTCCGTCGGCCGCCTCTCGACGCCGCGTGCTTCCTGAAATAACAGCAGCTGTCTCGCGGGGAGCAGCCGAGGGACGACGGGGCCACCGGGAGGCCTGGCACGGCTGCGCTCAGCAATTTGTTTACGACGCGCGACTCTTCTCGACACGTTCGTAAGGCAACGACTAATCTCCGTCCGCCGGGATCAGCGCAAGTCATCCGCCGCGGCCGCCGGCTTCTAGAAAGATTGTTGTGCGTCCTGTCTCACCGGCTTCTGCTCTGTTCGTCATCCACCTCTCGCTCCAGGTGCCTGTGACAGAGTGCTCACTCGCATTCATTTCAGGAGCTCGCGTCCGTCCGCCGAACACGACCGCTTCGCCGCACCCCGCCTTCCTCGCCCGTCCCACCACGTCACGCCGCCACCAACAACAAAAATGGCAGAAGAAGCTGCGCAGCCTGAGCGTGCTGGCTCCCCCCAGCTCTGGGCCTCGCCCACGCTGCCGATTGGCGCTGTCCCGGGACTCGACCATTCCGTCTCGACGGCCTCTACGTCCTCGTCCTCGATCTCTGGCATGTCTGCAGGATCGCGGCGGTCTTGGGGTGGCATTCCTAACGGCCGGAGAGGATACATGCGGCCCGAAGGCACGTCTTTCGCGGACTCTGCAAAGAACAGAGAGAGCGTCATGAGCCTGGGCACAATCGCACACCTGCAGTATTATTTTGCTCGGACGGGCCTGCTAGATGATAAGGGCGGCCGCATCGCGAAGGAGTCGAAGCGCAAGAAGGACGCCAGTGCAACCGAAGGCATCCATACAACAGCGGACCGCGCCCATGACGCTTTCCTGGCCACACAAAGCGACAGCAAGCGTTCTTCGGTCGCCATTTCAGACGACGGCTACCTTAGTGAATCTGCCACCGATATGCCGCTTGTGGAAAGCCCCATCGGCGACGATGAGGTAGAAACCCATTGGGAATACCAAGCGGCGCCCATGCTTCCGCCGACAGTCAGTACCTACAAGAGCAAGGTGCTCTACACACCGCCTCCGCCAGACATCATAGTTCTCAGAAGGGAGCTCAGAGAGGCACTGGATGATGCCAGGAGAGTCCTTTCGCAGACTGAGCTGCCCGAATCGATTGCGAGGTACAAGCGGAAGGCGGCGCAGACCGAGAAGATTGCAGCTGAGGCTGCTGAGAAACGAAAGCAAGAGGAAGCTGATGGCATCCTCACACCAGAGGCAGAGCAAGAGCCTTTGCCGATTCCTCAAGGCTGGACGGAAATCCAGGGTCTTCACGTGCTCGACAGCGTTACGCTCGCAATAAGAGCGGCCAAAAACTACTACACCGCGCATGAGCAGCCCGGACGGCTCTACTCAATCAAGCCCGAGAAGGCCATCAGAAAAGAACTGTACCAGACCCTGGAGGTGCTCAAGCGCATGGCGGCACGAGATTTCGAGGGCGGTATTCGAGACGAAGAGCGAAAGAGCATCAACGGCTGGATCGACGACATTGGACACCTGCTGGACGCTGAACAGGCAAAGGAACAAGCCGAAGAAGCGGAAAAGGAGAAATGGAGCTGGCGGGAAGGTGATTGGACCGGCAGGGAGCGTGAAAGGGAGTGGCTGTTCCTCAAGTCTTTCGACCCACAACCCGAGGACGAGCTGCCGCCGTGGACGGACCCGAATGAAGCGGCCGAGCTGCCGACGCCTTTCTTACAAACGCTGCATGGCGGTCTCAGGCTCGTTCGCTTGCACAACGAGCTCGTCCGAAAGTCGCGCCGCCAGTTCGAGACGATCAAGTCTTACCACAAGGACACGTCGCTGCCGTACCGATGCGCGGAAAACCTGCGATATTGGATCAAGGCGGCGGAGCTGCGGTGGGAGATCAAGCTCAAGGTAAACGTCATGGAGGTGGTGCACGGAGAGAGCGCAGAGGCGTGGAAGGACTTCGACAAGGCTCTCCTGAAGTGGTGCAAGGGGGTGCGGGAGGAACTCACGCTGGAGTGGAAGCAGCAGCGGATGAAGTCGATGGCGATGCCGCCGACGCTGAAGATTGACACGGAGATGCCGGCGGCGTGAGGAGTGGGCCGGGCCGGGGTGGCAGGGGGAGGTGGCCTTCTAGGCGTTTCTTTGGATGGTCAAACATTTAATGTTCTTGCCGGCGTGTGCTTCGTGGCCGATTTCATAGCAGCTCGCTCCAAGAGATACCCCAATTTGTCAAGCAGTCTTTTAATATCGCGGGCTCCGAGCACTTGTGCGGACGCAAGGGCGGGCAGTGGGGGTAGGTAATTCGCGACGTGCCCCTGGCGCGGTAGCAGCTTGAGGGCAGCGCAGCGGCCAATGCAATCTGCGAGCGCGCCCCGTCCGGACGGCGCGCAAGACAATAAGTTAATCAAACGAGCGCCGCCCTCGACGACCACCCTCCATCCAAGACCGCGTGCTGCCTCACCGCTCGCTGCCTCTACCTGCTACACGTACAACTGCCGCGCCGCTGCGATCTGCCCGCCGTCCCAACGCCCTGTCGCGACTCGCGCCTAGCAGCCACAGCCGCCGCGGCCAGCGTGAACCCTGACGACGCGCCGATCCCAGCCGCACTGCAGCGCGCGCCTCGCACGTCGCCCAGCCGCCCCAGGCCGCGCCCTCCTCGCTGCTGCCGGCGGGCATGCATGCTCCGCGTCCATAGCGCGCGCAGTCAAGAGGAACAGTGGGTAAGTCTGTCACATGCGCCGCCTGAGTCATCATCCCGCGACGGCATCGAGTCGCAGAGACAGCCAGTTGGCATCGCTGCCAGGCGCACTCACCCCCGGCCCAGCAACGCGCTAACCATCGGCGTTGCAGGCGTGGGCTGCAGCCCAGTATCGACAACTCACCTGCATTGCATCGCCAGCCTTCCGAGCCCGCCCGGCTGCCAAAAACAATCGCAATAACAACACAGCACCCGCGCGCCCCCAGCGCTAACCGTGCACAGCAGCTTCGCCTCGCGCCCTCCCGCCCGCCTCCTCCATGTCCCCTCCCTCCTCGCCCGACACTACACAACAGCCCGCCGTCCCGGCGCTCTCCACGCCTGAGCTCGACTCGCTATCGCCCGACAGTGCCGACGCCTCCGCTGCGAGGCGCGCCACGCGCAAGCTATCGCCAGGCCTCCTGGCCCGCATGAAGCTGCTGGACCTGCACTACAAGAAGACCAGACAGGCAGCGAAGGACGACGTCGAGATCGGCCGCATCCCCGAGGATCATCTGCGCGAGCTTGACCGCCTGCACGCCCGGGACCACACGATCCGCGTTGAGCGTAGAGGGAGAGCCTGGAGCGGGCCGCGGGCGCCGCGGCTCACCGCGCAATCGACAGGTGGCAGCGAGAAGGGCCTTATGGAGGGCCCACTGTTGGCCCACGAGAGCGATCATTCGAGCATCATCAGCGTCAGCGACCGAATGGTGCAGTCGGACTACGACGACAGCGAGGTCGATGTGCTAGACCACGACACGTTGAAATACAGACTGCCTGAGATCGGAAAGTCTCGCGGAAGCTCAATATCCATGTCCCGAGGCGCGACAGAGAGCGAGCCAACGCCCAACGACTCCAGGCCCCCAACACCGCCGCCAAAAGACACGCCACCTGAGCCCACCCCCGAACTCACCCCCGAACCGACCCTGGACGCAGAGTCGCTAGGCCTGTCCGGAATCATAGAGGAGCGGCCAGAGGAGGAGTCATATTTCAACCCGCATGGATTGTCGCGAGCAGCGTCAATCTACACGCTTTCGCGCGTGTCCTTCACGAACCAGATCCAACAGCTCACCTCCATAAAATTACCCGATGCTTCGTCCCTGCAAGCTAGCATATCCGCAATACCAACCTCCAAAGCTGCCTCAAGTGCCCTGAACGATGCCGCAGGCCAAATTCGCGTATGGATGTCCAAGGCATCCGACGTGCTCAACGGCCTGGATGCTGAGGACGATGTGGAATGGGCCTCCGCGGCTGGCAGGGAAGGACTTGACGAGGTCGATGCGGCGATCAACACCTTCGAGACCTTGATTAGGGTTTTCGTTGTTGCGATTGAGGAGCTGCAGACCAGACCGGACATCGGCAGTCTATCAATGGCGGATCTCACGAGGCTGGTGGAGCAAATGGAGAACATTCTCAATGACTGGGCAGGCATCAAAAACAAGTTGAGGGGAGTGAAGGAGCAGGTCGAGATCGGCATGGAGTGGGAAGAGCTGTGGAACACTGTCCTTGCTGATATTAGTCTCGAGGTGGAGGCTCTTACCAGGCTGGTGTTCGAGATGGAGGAACGCCGGCATCGCAGCGTCATAGCGGAGAGCTTGACCGAAAACGGCAATGGTCTCGATATCGAATCGTTGGAGACAATCGTGGAGGAAACGCCGCCGAACAACAAGAGGATCTCCCACAGCCGCTTCAGCTTTCCGCCTACGTTCAATGCGTCGGCTTCGGAGCCCGTCCAGTCACCTGGGACCGCACAAGACGATTCCAACCTACTTGCCCTCTTCGCCCGTATGCAACCGCTTCGCGCCTCTCTCGACTTCCTTCCGATGAGACTCGCTCAGTTCCAGATGCGGGCAGAGTCTGTGTTTCCAAGCGCGTGTGATGAGCTCTATCACAGGCGCATGTCTCTCGAGGACAAATGGAAGAAGCTGGAGCGCGACGCTGAGTCCCTGAGGAGAGAGCTTGGAGAGGACAGGTGGGTCTTGGTGTTCAGGAATGCCGGCAGGCAAGCCGCGAAGATGTGCGAATCGGTCAAGAGAAGCGTGACCAAGCTACGCGAAGCCTTGGAGGAGGGTGAACACATCACCAATCTCCCGGCTACAGCTAAGAAGATCGAAAGCTTTGAGGCTAAGCGCATGCATTACGGACCCGCCATTGAGCGCGTGCTCTTGATCATTGACAAGGGAGTCAAGGATCGCTTGACTGTGAACGGCGAGATCCTTAGGCTCCAGTCTGATATGAGACGCGAGTGGGCCGGACTGGAGGACGAGATGAGGGAGATGCAGGAGCGCATTGAGGAGCTCAACATGAAGAACAGCCAGCAACTCCGGGATTCCATCTCGACGATTCTTTCGACCGAGCGTTCCTTTGCGAGCAGCACCGTTGATACGCCTGGAAGTTCACCTGCTTCTTCTGTCATTGTGATGAGCCGCAAGGACAACGAGAGATTCAAGTCTCGCCAAAGCAGCTTCAACAACAAGTCGGCCCCGACTCCCAACAGACGCTACTCCAGCATCCCAGCACCATCTTCAGCTCCTCGCAAGCCTCCGCTATCATTCTCGCGAGCCGAAGAAAAGACGCCGTCGAATCCACGGTACTCGATGGTGACTCCTACGCCTCCAATCCGTTTTCAAGCACAACCTACTCCCCCACCGTCCAACAAGCCTCGCTGGAATGGCTCTGTGAACACGAATGACAACGCCATTGGCCACAACTTCAAGCCTCTGAGTTTGACTACGCCCTCTCCCTACCGCAAGGAAGGCGTTCAGCCGCGTGGTCTCCATCGTGTTTCCTCGCACTCCAACCTTTCACAAGCCAGCCCTCTTCGCCGGGCCGGGGCCGAGTCGCCGGCGCCATCATCCCTCCCCCGTCCTGCTTCTACCACGCCCGGACCGACCACCAACAAGCGATCGTCTATTTACGGCGCTATGGCACCGCGTACGCCTTCTCGTAATGCGCTTTCGCGCCTGGACACGCGGACGGCGTCGTCATCAGCCATCCCTATCTCAAGCACGAACAGACGCCGCAGCGCGTTCCTCGAGCCATGCACGCCGGCGCCAGATGATGCGCTCACCGATGCCGGTGCTTCGGACGCAAGCAGTCCCGTTTCCATGCGGAGGAGCCCGCGTGCGGCAAGCGCCATGGCGCTTCGGCGCACCAGCATGATTCCACAGCCGATGTCAACGCCTCGGGGCAGCATTGATCGTCCGAGCTTGGACATTCCGCGGCCCAGCCTGGACGGGGGAAGGAGCTCCAGGGCGGACAGTCGGGCTGGTAGCAGGGCTGGTGGCAGGTTCAGCAGCTTTGGAAACAGGATAGCGTCCAGGCAGGGCGACAGGAAGGACGACAACAAGCCTAGGTTCAGGTTCTAAAGAGCAGGTAGGTGAGGTGCCACAGTCCGCTCAGCGGAGACTTAGCCTTCTCCGATTCGCGCTTCTTTTTATCGCGGGTATTTGGTGTAATTGCCTGCATTTCGTTGGTTGACGCGCCGGGTGCAGCGTCGGACCGCGTCTGCTGCATGGCAAAAGGGGCTTGTGGTGCTCAAAGACGTCTTCTCTTGTCCAAGTCCAGAAGACGGCCGGCTTTGAGACTGCACTCTCCCTTCTCTTGGTTCTTCACGTGAAGAAGGGTTTCAGTTTATTTTGGCGCAGCGTATCTTCGGTAATATAGGGGGAGTTGTTGGGGAAATGGAGATCAGGGCGCTCTTTGGGAATTCAGCTGTTAGCTGGCATATTGTATACCCCGGGGGAACTCAATTCAAAATTGGACTGCTTTTCTTTACCGCAGCGTCCCGGCGGAAGCGGCGCGTGTGCTGCTTGTGCGCGCGAGGGTTTCGAGCGCGGCGTGTGATCTCGACGAGGCTCTGCGCCATCCAATCGCCTTGGCCCAATGGGGCAGGCCGGCGACGCCGCGTCTGTGCAGACGACCACACCACGGCGGCAGTGTGCATGCAAGCGAATCTGCGCGGCGGATTTAGCAACAGTGTCTCAGCTCTGGATCAGTCGATGGCGGACATGTCGATTGGCGGCGATTGGCGGCGCGCGATAAGCTCCAACGGCGCGCGCGGGCGCTGCGATCAAGGCACGCCTCTTCTGATCATCTGTACCACCAGCATCTCGGCCCACACGCCACTCCGGCGCAAGGAATGTCCAGTGGGCTGCAGCAGCGGTGCACCGCCGCCTGCGCGATGCAACCGAGCTGACGGCGGCTGGCCACCGCCACAGCGGCCGCGGTGCGCAGGAGCGACTCCCGCCGGCGCTGCGCTGCTGTCGTTGGCGGCTGGCGGGCGCTCGCTCCGCCGAGTGGCCAGTCGCGTTGCGGGGTGCCGCGCGCAGTCAATCACTGCCGCGCTGGGCGGCGCGGGCAGAGGGATGACGTCTCACGCGACGGGCGCGAGTGCCAGCACCGCGGCTTCCTGGCAATCGAGATGCTGCTGCTTCAGCCCCGGGTAATGTAAGGTAAGCTTGTGAGAGCTTCCTGGATTTCGACGGTCTTTTCTTGCTTGCGCTCACGCCGGCCCTGCCTGCGCTCTCCTGCCCTCTCTCCTCCCTCCCGCTGTTCCTCGCTGCCCTGCGTTGCGCTGCGCTTTCACCGCTCCCGTCGTCTGCGTCTGCTTGCTCCCCACCGCGCTGTTGTTGCTGCTGCTCCTCGTGGTCTCGTATCCGTGTCCACGTTGCATCCCACGGCGCCGCCACCCCCCCGGTCAATTGCTCGCGCAATGCTCACGAGGGCCCTTTGATGCACTCCTAACGCTCGCGGCCCCGTTTTTCGCCTCGCCCTCAGCCTCCAGCGGACCCTGAAAAGGCTGCCAGGCAAACAGTCCCGTCAACAATATCTCCAGCACCGCTGCGCCCGCGCTGCTGCGTCCCGCTCTCTGCTGTTCCTGCCCATTCGTCTGCGCTCGCGCCCGCGCCCGCGCTCCACATTAACGACACGCGCCAAAACACCCCAGTCGCCCGCAATTTGCACTGCGAACCCCCGACGTCATACGCTCTCCAGGGATCAACACCGCACCCAACTTCCCTGCGCGCAACCCGCGCCGGGGTGTCTGCTGCGCGAAGTCCATCTACTTCTCACCTCCATTACTCGCGGCCCCGTCACCGCACTCCGGATCGCACCGTCTTCCGTTTTGTTTTGACCAAACATTAATAGCTGGCACTCACTCACTTTCCGCCTGCGCCTGAGCTCGCCCAACTAGCGAGCTTCGTTCCCCCACGCCGCCACGTCCACCCTACACTCGCCAACATGATGCCGTCCGCGACATCGAACCCCAGGCGAAAGTCCGTCTTCCGCGAGGTAGGCCTTGTGGACGACGATAAGGACAAGTTCGCGCCAGTGCCCAGCGTACCTATTCTCGCATCACCTCCGGCCATGCCTCGGAGACCTGGCTTGAGCGTGCGGTTCCAGAGTTATGCGGACACGCTAGAAGAGGTCATCGACGAGGATTTGGGAGATGATGAGGCGTCTGACGACGGCAGTCTGGATGAATTCGCGCTGGAGAAAGGCCCACTCCCTTACAATAAGGCTGGAGATTTGGTGGATCTGCAGGCGGATGCAGCCATGATGGGCGGAACGACTCGGCTTTACCGTCTGTGCCTTTTCGCATTACTGGCTTTTCTGGTCATTCCGATCACACACAACATGCCCCTATTTGGGACCTCTGGAAGGCCGTTGTATGGTGCTCACGCGGGGCCTATCAAGCGCGACTTGGCGGAGATGAGAGGGTCGGTGGATGCAGATCGGAATATGGTGAAGAGAGCCAATAGCCCTACGGATGTCTGCACGCGGTGGAGCCACGCCAGTAAGATTGAAGTTTTTGAGGGATGAAACAAACCAATTGCTGACTGGAGAACAGCTGCGCTCGTCAATGGCACTCTTTACGTCTACGGCGGTCGTGCTTCGACTCAGGCGGGCCAGACCAGCAATACGTGGAGTAAGCCGCTCACTCTCCGGAATTTGAGGAGATAAGAAGCCATATCATGCAGAGCTGACTGTATTCAGACAACGACTTCGTGACTCTCGATCTCACCAAATCTTGGCAAATCTCCTCGCCATCCTTCACTGGCCTGCCGCAGCCCTCCGGTCCTCCGGCTGTTTCGCTTGCCTACCTATGGAACTCACGGACCTCGATATTCCTTTACGGCGGCGAATTCCAGGACGGCAATAACGGGAACACGCCAGATTATCCAACCGCCTTTTCGCTTTGGGAGTATGACATCCCATCCTCATCTTGGACCCAGCACAGCAATCCCCAGACCTCAGCGGGAACCAACGCTGCCGGCAGCAATGAACCAGTGCAGCGCGCGGCCGAAGGAGCGGGCGCCAATGTGCCCAACATCGGCCGCGGATTTTACTTTGGCGGGCACTTGGATACGTGGACCACTGAGGGTTGGTCGAATCAGATTGCGAGAATATATCTCAAGTCTCTCGTTGAGTACACCTTTCCAGGAGTTTCGAATAATGGTGTGCAGTCTCTTAATGACGGAAAGACTGCGGGCGCGGATGGTGTTTGGCGTAACATCACGGAAGGAGGCCTCCAGGATTCGAATGGTTTCCCTGAACGTGCCGATGGTATTCTTGTGTATGTCCCTGGCTTTGGCGATGAGGGCATTCTGCTGGGCCTTGCCGGCGGCACGAACTCTACTTTCGTAAGTCCTTCTATGTGTCTTTTACAAAAAGATTATTCAAGCTAACCAGTATAATCTAGACTCAAATGAACGTGCTTGATATTTACGATATTGCCACTTCGACGTGGTTCAAGCAGCCTACGAGTGGCACACCGCCAAAGATCCGCGTTAATCCTTGTGCGGTAGTGGCTGCTGCCGCAGAGTAAGTCGCCCCGCTTAATCTGTTCTTAAAATGTTAAGAGCGAAGTTACTAACCAAATATATAGCGGCTCAAGTTATAATATGTACATGTTCGGCGGCCAAGATCTAGGAGATAACCAGACACAGTACAACGACATGTGGATCCTGACTATTCCATCGTTCACTTGGATCCAAGTTGACCAAGGGTCTCAGTCGGTACCCTACGCACGTGCTGGCCATACCTGCAACATCTGGGACGGCCAGATGATCATCGTTGGCGGTTACGTGGGCGACCAGCTCTCTTGCGATTCCCCTGGTGTCTATGTCTTCAACGCCTCCTCCCTAACCTGGGGCACTCAATTCACAGCACTTTCCGGCACCGACGCCCAATCATCCGACTCAACCACCTTCACCGGCTCCTCCAACCCTTTCTCCCAGCAACCCGCTCAGCGCGGCTCCAACTCCTCCTCCGGCCTCGAAGGCAGCTACGGCTACAGCGTCCCCGATGTCGTCGTCTCTGCAATCGGCGGCGGTCCCACCGGCGGCGCCACGGTCACCGCCCCCGTCCAAACCGTCACGGCCGGCCCCCTGGCCACCGGCAAACCCCTCACCTACACCATCACCGGGCCCGACGGCACGGTGACAACCGAAACCGCAACCGCCGGCAGCGGCAACAGCAGCAACTCGGGCAGCGGCACCAACGTCGGCGCCATCGTGGGCGGCGTGCTTGCAGGCGTCTTTTTCGTCATCGCCGCCTACATGGCCTTCTGCGCCTGGGTCTACCGCCGCCAGCTCCAGCTCTACAAGAACCACGTCGCCCTGGCCCAGGCCCACGCCGCGGACCCGGCGCGCGCACAGGAGAAAACGGGCTTCGTTATGCCGCCCGGCGCGCTCGGCTCTTCGGCTAAGACGTCGTCGGAGCGCCAAGGAGTCCGGAGCGCTCATACCGGCGGTGGTGGGAGTAGCGGGTACGCGGCTGGTAGCAGTGGGGGCAATGGCGCCGGGCCGAGCGGGGCGAGCGGCAGCGGGGATGGCCCTGCGTCTGGGTATGGGGGGAGGAGGAGTGGGAGCGTGAGTAGTGCGGATGATTTGTTAAGCGGACAGGAGCCGAGCTTTTGGGGGACGAGGGGCGTGTTGTTGAATCCGAGGAGGAGCTTGAGAGTTATTAATAGGGATTGATGAGAGAGGGAAAGGTACATAACATGGGAGGTAAGAAAAGAAAAAAAAGCTGAATGAGGAATGAGGGCATGACGGACGAAAAATGAAATGCCCGAACGGAAAAAAGCGCAGGGCAGAAAAGGGATGTGGATAATGGTAATAATGTGGTGGGAAACGTCCCCTGGATCCACGAGATTCCAGCAAGAGCTGGAACTTTTGTAAATTTATTACGACGACAATGACGGCTTTTTCTACGGCGTTTTTTCTCTCCTTTTTAATGACTGCTTCGTTCAGTCTTCCTTGTTTCCTAATTTCCCCTGAATGTTCCTTTCTTAACTTTCGTCACCGAAGATGAAGAGGATTGAACTGCAACTGGGCGGCGCTCGCTTTTTCGTGATTGAGATACCACCACCTCCTTGTTCCTGTTCGTCTTCTGGAACGGAACGGGAGAGAGTATGGGCGGAGTTACGGGTTATGGGGTTTTATCTATACACATAGGATTTCTTGGTGAAAAAACATCACAAATTCTGATGTTTCCTATACTGCTTCGAATGCGTGCATTCGCACGAGCACGTGCAATAGCTGTGAGTGACCCTGGGAGCGGGCAGAGGTGACGCGCCGAAGTGTCGCGTGTGCCCGTTGGTGGTTTAATTTGTTGCCGTGCAACGCGCTTTGAGACGCCGGGAAACCGGCAATGAATAGATCAGGCAGCGGGCGTGAGCTGTACGTCATAAGCGAGGCAGGCTGTGCTCCAGCTGCCGCTGAAATTGAGCACCGTGATTCCTCTCCCCTCTCCCCATAAACGCCATCCAGCCGCCCTGCCTCGCCGAGGAGGGCCCACAGAAAATGGCCAACTTCGAACCCAATGCCATCATCCGAGGTGCCCAGCTGACTCTGGTCGGCGGTATGTTGTGCCCATCCGTCTCGAGCTCGCGCAACGGCTAACGCGGCATGATGCCATCCAGCAAACCGCGCCCTCCAGAACCCCGCGCTCTTCACGTCCGACCACTACCGCCAGGCTGCTCTGGCAGTGCTCGCCGGCATCGCTATCCGCCTTGTCATCGCGATTCCCGTACGTTCCTGCTCCTGCCTTGAACCCCACCGGGCCCGGCTGACGGATGCTGCTGCCTGCAGACGGTGGGTGTGAGGGTGTTGGTGTGGTTCATCACGCTCTTCGTGGACGTGGGCGGGTCCACGTGGGACAAGGATGTCGTTGAGGGCCTTGAATTCGTCGAGCAATCGGTGTTGCAGGTGCCTTTCTTCCTCATGTCGCTGATGCGCTACGTCACGCCGACATTGGATAACATGTAAGTCCTGCAGCGCTTGTCGTCTTTGCAGTACGTGTGCTGATCGAGGGCTGGCATAGGTTCATGA
Source organism: Neofusicoccum sp. Z2 (assembly GCA_037356115.1). Lineage (NCBI taxonomy): Eukaryota > Fungi > Ascomycota > Dothideomycetes > Botryosphaeriales > Botryosphaeriaceae > Neofusicoccum > Neofusicoccum sp. Z2. Next base: position 614,787 of record JBAWJY010000005.1, read on the forward strand.
GCTCCCTCCAGTGGGTCGACCAGACGTACATTCAGAAGCACAAGACCGACGACCCTCGCAACCTCCGCGCCATGTACTACCCAAACCTGCGCATGTACTCCAAGGGCGGCGATACGAGCGAGAAGAAGAAGCCAATGGATGCTGCCATTGCGTTCCTCATGAGGGCTGGCCGGAAGGCTGGAATCTCGCTGGCAGTCTACTTTGCCTCGTTGCTGCCGTACGTCGGCCACTTTGTGCTTCCGGCTGCCAGTTTCTACACATTCAAGAAGGGCGTCGGTCTTGAGCCGGCTTTGATCATATTCGGAAGCTCGATTTTCTTGCCGAAGCGCTATCTGGTCCACTTCCTGCAGTCCTACTTCTCTTCGAGGAGTCTGATGAGAGAGCTTGTGAGACGCCTGGAAACCCCGTTTTTGGCGTTTACGCTGACGCACGCCTAGCTCGAGCCGTACTTCTCCCGCGTCAAATTCACGAAGGAGCAGAAGAAGGCTTGGTTCAGGGACCGCGAGGGTGTATTGTTCGGCTTCGGCGTCGGCTTCTTCGTGTTCCTCAAGATCCCGCTTCTCGGCGTCCTGATCTACGGCATTGCGGAGGCGTCGACGGCATACCTGATCACCAAGATTACGGATCCTCCGCCGGCGCCCGCGGAGGCGCAGGCCACCAAGTTCGTCGAGAGCCAGATCACATGGAAGAACAAGCACGAGTTCTTGGCCCTGCCGTTGGCCAACCTCGACGCGAGCAACGTGCAGACGGAGCCGCCCAAGCAGGAGCCGATCAATCCGGAGACTCCCAGCAAGAAATTCTCGTAGGCCAGGGAAGAAATAGAAGCTGCGCTTATTGCCGGGCCTTTTCCACGTCGGGTGCGCTTTTCCAGGTTCGCGGTGGAGCTCGGGCGCGATGACGCGCACCCGCAGCGTTGGCTGAGCTACCCCACCTCAAGCTCCCTTGACTAACAACACTGATGAGCTTTATCTCCGCCTTATCGTCCGCCCCGGCTGCCAATTGCCTGAAGAAGCTTGGACTGGGGTCTTCCGTTCGTCCATGGGCACGGTGCTGCCGTGTCATTCGGCGCAGCAATCGAGCGCTGGCTATCGGATAGGCCAGAGTTTCCCTCTGTAACCCCGCAGATATAACATAATTCCATGCTTATCCTTCGCTCTCGTGCTCTTCCTTCTCCACGTTGATCTCTGCCTTTCAATTGATTCACAGCCGCCACCACAATGAGCAAGCACGTCCGGTACGCGGCCAAGGTCGATTTGAACAAGGATGCTGCCGAGCAGCCCCAACTGCACGTAAGAGGCTCGCAGTCCGGACTGCGGCGCAATGGCTGACCCAAGATAGAACCGCTGGCACCCAGACAGTTCGTGGCAAGCACCCACCACTCCAAAACCCAAGCTTACGACGTACACGCACGCGCAGTCCCGACCGTCGGCACCATCAAGAATGGCGAGGTTGTCAAGATCGAGTGCGTCGACTGGACTGGCGGCCAGATCCAGAACAACGACAGCGCCGACGACGTGAAGAACGTCGACCTGACCAAGATCCACTACCTGACCGGGCCCTTCGAAATCGAAACTGCCGAGCCAGGCGACGTGCTGCTAGTCGAGATCCAGGACGTGCAGCCGCTGGAAGAACAACCCTGGGGCTTCACCGGCGTGTTCGACAAGAACAACGGCGGCGGCTTCCTGGACGACATCTACCCCCAGGCGTGAGCACCGCCCCCCACCACCACCACCCCCCAACCCCACCCCCCTGCTAACCAACATTCCCCCCCGCCGCACAGCGCCAAAGCCATCTGGGACTTCGAAGGCATCTTCTGCTCCTCCCGACACATCCCCGGCGTCCGCTTCGCCGGCCTCATCCACCCCGGCATCCTCGGCTGCGCCCCCTCGCCCGCCATCCTGGCCGAGTGGAACCGCCGCGAGGCAGAGCTCATCGCCGCAATGGACGGCTGCGGCCGCATCGTCGCGCAGCCGCCGCAACCAGTCAACGTGCATGCGGGCAAGGCGGACGCGGAGCTCAGGGAGAAGGTGGGCCGGGAGGGGGCGCGCACGATCCCGGGGAGGCCGGAGCATGGGGGGAATTGCGATATCAAGAATTTGAGTAGGGGGAGTAAGGTGTTTTTGCCGGTGCATGTGAAGGGGGCGAAGTTCAGTGTGGGGGATTTGCACTTTTCGCGTGAGTTTTTTTTTTTTCCCCTATCGCCCTCTGTTTTGGCTTGTTGTTGGCTGGCTGACTGATGTTACTTTTTCGGGGGAAACGCAGAGGGCGATGGCGAAATCTCCTTCTGCGGCGCCATCGAGATGCCCGGCGTCATCACCCTCAAGTGCACCGTCATGAAGGGCGGCATCGCCCAGCTGGGCATGAAGTCCCCCATCTACCAGCCCGGCCCCGTCGAGCCCCAGTTCGGCCCCGGTCGGTACATCTACTTCGAAGGCTTCAGCGTCGATCAGCACGGCAGGCAGCACTACATGGACGCGACGGTGGCGTATCGCCAGACGGCGCTGCGGTGCATCGAGTATCTGAGGCGGTATGGGTACGATGATTATCAGATTTATTTGCTGCTGAGCTGCGCGCCGGTGCAGGGGCATGTTGCGGGGATTGTGGATGTGAGTGTTTTATTCCCCTCCCTTTTTTTTTCTTCTCTTTCCTGAGTCTTGGTCGAGTGGGGGGAGGTGTGTGGCCGTTGCTGATGGTGTGGATCTGTAGATTCCGAACGCTTGCACGACTATGGGCTTGCCGATGGATATTTTTGACTTCGACATCTCGCCCGACAAGCCGGCGGTTAAGATGGACTTGGGCTCTTGCGCTTTTGCTAGCGATCGCTAAGTGAATGGTCTTGTTGGGGCTGGAGGTTGAGGGATGGGGGGTTTTCTCTTTGTGGTTTTTTGAGTTCTGGGCGAAGTGATGATGGGCGGGAGGTGGTGTCGAATTTGTCATAATGGCATGCTTCATGCCTGGGTTGTTTGCTTAATTGAGGGCTTTGGATCTCGAGTTGGACTGCTCATATGATTCGTGAAATTCAGTAAGGGAACCCTCCTCAAAGACCTCTTCGCCGTTCAGTTCATGGATCGAAGATTGCTCGTGTAGAAATCAAAAGGCTTTGCTGCTCCGCGGAGAAGAGGCACTTGCGAAATAGTATGAATCATCATTCCCCTCAGAGATTACTTAGAGAAGAGTAAAGAGATAAACAATGATCGGAGAATCTCTTGGTAGGCGGCCTGAAATTCGTCTCATATCATACTATAGCGGTCGTACCCGAAGATGCCGAAAATGCCGAAATCCTGAACTGAGCCAGGAACAGCAGGAGAACTCTTATCACTGCGCAACGGCGCCACATGGCGCGAGTAGATTGCGAAGATATCTCGTTTGTCGAGGGATTCTGTCATTTGTGTCCTGCACGGGGAAAGGCGGGTTCGGCGTGGGGGGTGAAGGGAGACAGGTTGGACTTTTGCAAACCCCTTAACGGGAGGCAATGAAAATTACAGACGGCTTGTGCATGAAAGCTATACGTAAGAAGAGGTTTTCATCCTGGTGCTCAAAAGTCTGTTGAGCGCGTCAGACGCGCGTGCGTGGAAGCGCGGAGTCACCTGACAGTCACGGAGCGAGCAGAGTAATGACCGTCAATCATTGGAACGAAACCATCTGCCCCTGGTTCAGGCTCTCCGAAGAGGTCAAGCACCTGATTCAAGCGCTATCAACCGTTGAGCCTACTCCAGAAATCCACCCCAACCACCGCATCCGTGAGTAAGCTGCTAGCCAATCTGGGTATCTCAGGGTCTCGAACCACAACCACAAAAAGAAAAAAAAAAGGTAGCGTCAGCCAGACTTTTAGCAGCGCTTCTCTTTGTCCTCTGAACTCCTGGTCTTTGCATCTCATACGGCCGCCGCTAATTCCTAACCTGCATGCTTGATTGAAACAATTTCAAGAAACCCCGTGACAGATCACTTCTTCAGCGAGCTTGAGGGCTTTCCTTGTACGGTGCCATGGGCCGGGTAACTCCCAGTACAGAGTGCAGCTGGTACTCTAGAGAAGCATATTTTCTGGTCATGTTTCGTTAGAATGATCTTGAGAGGGTACCTCACCTCAACTTGAGCGTGCTATCCAAAGTTGGCACTCTTGCTTTCCGTTCTTGGCCCACAGTGACCACGGTATCCATAGCAGTAGGCGTGAAGACTAAATGCTTCTAGGCAAGTAGAGACTCGGGTACCAAGACATGAGGAGCTCAGAGTGATGCTGTGACGAGAAAGAGGAAAGAGCCATGCATGGCTCTTGGCGTTATACTGTAAACGCGGCCGGACGAAGTGCAACTCGAGAACCATCAACAAGCAGCACAAATAGCACAATATCTCATATGGGCAGCCAAGATATCGCCGGGCCGTCTGCAGGCGACAAGAGAAAACGAGCGGAAGAGCCTGATTGTTCGGACGAGCCGGAGGAAAGACCCATCCCCTCCAAGTCCCTGAAGACGGACAACCCGCTATTGAAGGACGAAGAGAGCGGAACCACGGTAGAGCAGACTCACCCTCAAGACCAGGTAGATGACCAGTATAAATCTCGCCCGCCCCAACTGAACTTGCACCAGAGCCTTCAACCTGAAATTTCGTCACAACTCAGGAGGGAAATCATAGCAGCTTTCAACGCACCCGTAAATCCAGGCGTCGGAACACTCGTGAATACGTCGCGAGATCACATTGAACCCGAGGAGCCAATAACTCCACCAGAGAGCCCGATTGCGAAAGACCCCGGGGACAACGCTTCAGAGGACCCTTTTGACGAATTTGTGAACGACCAATCCGAAGAGGAGACTCTGGCAGCGCCCGCAATTTCGCCCAAAGGTGAAGCCGCGGCAGATTTTCCGGGATACTACAGTTACGAGCGCGAACATCCGAGCGAGGTCGACACAGATACGCCTGAGGAACAGCCTCCAGCTGAAGATCTGTTTCAAGCCTCATTCCCAATTGGCGAATATCCAGACATCATGGGCCAACAACAGACAAACAAGGACGCCAGCCAGCAGGAAGTGCAAGGGCCGAAAGAGGTGACGCGTGAGCCCCCGCCGGCTCGGCGTACTCACCCGGGCCTCACTCCAGTAGGACTCGCGAGCTTCCTCGAGGGCACTGGCCACATCAACGAGCTCCAACCGGGTACGTATACCGTCGAGTCTCAAGACGCTGCTGCCGGCAGCCAGTCTCAGGTAAGCGGCGGGGCGGGCCAGCCCAAGGGCAGCACTGCCTCAAAAGGACCGTTTGACTTCGATGACGAGGACGGCTGGGAGCCGCTGCCGGATATTGTGACGGGCAAGCCGAATGCTTGATCCAGCGCCGAGGATCCGAGGGTATGACCCTGCCCTGGAGAAGAGACTGCTCGACGCGCTGACAAATATAGGAAAAGTACTGGAGGCCATACTAGTCGTCGGCATGGGACGGTCCGGGGGGCAAATTTGATTACGAGTGCTGGGGATGGTTCTCATTCTTTCGGGAGAAGGACTCAGGCGCGCTTCCATCGATACCGCCGCTTTGGAGAGGCACTGCGGAGGACCGGCATCGGGCACGTCTGAAGACGAGCGAAAAGCTGAGATAGACTGAGAATGCACGAGAATGCCAAAGCCCAAGAAGAGGCAACGGTGCACCAAGTGGCGGGAGTGAGAGCATTGACGCGACGCTACGGCTAGTGGCTGACATATAAAAGCATGTCTAAGGGCACCCGAGGCAGCCGGGTACAGCGATGCGGCGAGAACCGAGGTGGGTTCGCGCGTGGTGTTGAGGGGCCGAGCAGCACGCACGCGCCCGGGGATGATCCCGGCCGGCGCTCAGGCCCCACCGCCGCCCGGGGCTTAGAAATGCGCGGCGCGGCAGGCAGGCGCCTTTACATCATCCGCGCGCGAAGTATATCTATCCACAGCATCCTTACGCCCGCCGTGCCCATGCGCCTGCAGAAGCGTTACACGCCCGTCCCCTTCTCCGAGGAAAAGAGGAGCTTCGCCGCCGCCCTGCTGCCCGAAAAATGCCGGAGACTATGCGAGCAATTGGTGCGCCCAGCCCCCGCCTCCCCACTGCCCCAGCACATCATCCAGCACATCCTCCACCACGCGCTGCTCGCTGACCCCGCCCGCCCGCAGACATCAAGAACGGCACCGGCCCAGCCGACGCCCTCTTCGTCAACCATGACACGCCGAAGCCCGTCCCGAAGGCTGCAGAAGCGCTCGTCCGCGTGAAGGCCTTCGGCCTCAACCGCATGGACCTGCTGCAGCGCGAGGGCCACTACCCCGTGCCCCCGCAGGCCCCCAAGACCCTGGGCGTCGAGTTCAGCGGCGTCATCGAGGCTTTCGGTAGTAGTGAGCATGAGAAGGACTTCAAGGTCGGCGACGCCGTCTTCGGCCTGGCCTACGGCGGCGCTTACGCCGAGTACATCGCCGTCTCGACGCACATGCTGGTGCACAAGCCCGACGATCTGTCGTGGGAGCAGTGCGCCGGCATCCCGGAGACGTGGATCACCGCCCTGCAGGCCATGTACCTCGTCGGCGACTTCAAGCCCGGCCAGAGCATCCTGTGGCACGCCGGCGCCAGCAGCGTCAGCATCGCCGGCATCCAGCTGAGCGTTGCTGACAACGCCTCGGCCGTCTACGCCACCGCCCGCCAGGACGAAAAGTGCGACTTCGTCGTCAACCATCTCGGCGCCACAAAGGCCTTCAACACAACCAAGGGCAACTGGTCGGACGAGCTGCTCAAGGCCACCGGCGGCAAGGGCGTCGACGTCATCGTCGACTTCATCGGCGCAGACTACTTCCAGGGCAACCTGGACGCCGCCGCGCGCGACGGCCGCATCGTCAACCTCGGCTTCATGGGCGGCACCAAGCTCGACGGCAAGGGCGTCGACATCGGCGCCTTCATCCGCAAGCGCCTCCGCTTCGAGGGCAGCAGCCTGCGCAGCCGCGACGAGGAGTACCAGGGCCGTCTGCGCGACCAGCTGGTCGAGCACGCCCTGCCCAAGTTCCGCGACGGCACTTTCAAGATCTTCGTCGAGAAGGTCTTCCCCTTCGAGCAGGTCGTCGACGCCCACAAGCTGCTCGAGTCGAACAAGACTAAGGGCAAGATCATCTGCACCATTTCATGATACACAATGACGACGACTGGGCGGGCTCGTGACGCTTTCGATGTCTCTGGCAGACATACGGATCTGTAAATATTGGGCGCAAGGGGGCAGGGGGGGTCGGCATATTCTGGCATATATCATTCGTTCTATGTCTTGAATTCATACGCTAGTCGATGTTTCCTTGTCTCTTCGCGTCTTTATGTTTCACTTGAATGCTCGTTATCGCAGGTTTCAATCAGGTGATTGTCCTGAAACGCATCTGCCTGCATCGCAGCTTGACGTGTTCCAGCGCGAACAAGGACCAATGGCCGGCCGGATGCGAGCTCGTTCTGGCACCCCGACGTGGCACAAGTGACTATTAAATATCGCGTAAGCTCCGGCATGGCGATATCAAGAACCTGCTGTGCGCTGGAGTTCTGAGCCTGGCAATTCTGCAACACCCGGTTCATCGGAAGCCTGGCCTGGCTTTTTGAAACGCTGGTCCTTGCGTCTGGGCTACCTGATTGAAGATGCTGAGATGGGCGAACATACTCGGGGAGCATTCTGTCTGGCCCTGATGCTGAAGAAGCGAAGGATGAGGGGAGCACTGCGTTACGCTTTGTTGGTCCTTTGGGGCGTGGAGTCTTTCAACTGGGTATACGAGAGAACTGACATTTTCGAATGTGACTCGGATATTGGTTATCGACGATTTTTCGAACAGTCGAAGACGACAAAGTTGACTATCGTTTAAACAGTCTGCTCCATTTCTGGTTTTTCTTTCGCACTACTTGCTTCTCGAAGTTGCAAAGATGTCAGAATATATGGCTCTATATCCCGCACTGGAATTGGTGTGGCGTCGTACTCTTGTCAAGTTCGATAGAAGATATCGAGCTCGGATCGGAACCAGAACCCACGACCAAAGCCGCCACTGTGAGGAGTCAATCTATCCGCTGGAAATGCAGTATCTCCATTTGAAGGCCATTGTGCACCCCGAGGCCGTGACGGATGAAGAGCGCCCACGAATTCCCAGCCGTCTTCCCGCAGAAGAAGATGTAGATATTGCTGTTCGCGGCGCGAAGAAGAAGAAGAGGTCTAAAAGTGAAGAAGGTGGAGACGCTGATCCCTTGATGTGGATTAGCTGGCCAGCCACTTGAGGTGCGCGACAGAAGGTAGATCTGCTCACCGTCACCAACTGCTACGACGAGACGAGCACATACTAGGAAAACCACGGCAACAGGCGGTCCGCCATAAATGCTGTTTTGCAGGGGAGGCCGAAACGACGGCTCTGAGGAACGCCACCTCTCCGACGCCACCACCACCACCACCACCACCGTCCTCCTCTCCCTCACTCCTACCACCCATCTCCGCCAGCCCTGGACGGTGCAGTACACCGAAGACGACGAGACCCTGCTAGCCTCGGCCTCGATCAACCAAACCAACTCCGCGCCCTCTTCCGTGAGCTGCGCGCCTCCTCCTCCTCCTCCTCCTCCTCGGCTATCCTCCCGAAGCTGCGCGACGACGCTTTCGTCCACGCCGCCGCCACTGTCATCGAGTCTTTTCTCCCCGCTGCCAGCGGACGGCTTGCTTCATTCGCGCTGTCGATGCGGCGCATATGCCGGAGAAATTTGGGCACGTGTATACGTACCAGCACGGGTTTGTGGGGGGTGTCGGGGAGTGAAGGTGGTGGGGGGAAGGAGAAAGAGGGGGAAGGGTCGGAATTCATGGTGTATCCGCCGATGAAGAGTTTGAATGGCTGGATGGAGGTGGTGGTATGGGGCGTTTGATTTTGTGTCAAAAGAGAAGAGATTGAAGCGAGTGAAAGTGATAATAATGAAAGATATTGCAGTCCCAGCCAGTCGAACTCGACGCCCTATTGCTGGGACGGTCACTCACCGCGGATATTCATGATAGGTGGTTGAATGCAAACGCGTCCCATGCCCTCGACTGCCACTCGGCTAAGCTGACTGGAACTGCTTGCGAACACTGCTCTTTATTCCACCCGTTATGCCATTGCTTCGTCAAACTAAACCGGGGGGTTGTTTACCTGGGGGAAAACATGTGCTGCAAGGCATTCTAAGTAAGCGCAGAGGCAAGTTATGATAATCGTTGGTTGCACACAACCTGCGCGTCTTCTTTCGCTTCCTTTGCTCTCAGCCCAAAACCAACCCACCAGTCACAAACATCGTCTCCCCATTCACCCACCTCGACTTTTCCTCGCACAGGAACGCCACCGCCCAAGCGACCTCCTCTGGCGTGCCCGTCCGCGGCCCAGCCGGCGTCATGTGCTCAATCTGCGGCTGGATGAACTTCCACTCTTCAGGCGTCATGGACGCACGCATGCCCGGCGTGTCGATGATGCCGGGCGCGACGCTGTTGACCGTGCAGCCGTACTAAGCACCACACAAATAACATAACCTTAGCCAACTTCACTTCCCCAGCAGAAATTGTTGGGGAGGGAGGGGGAAAGAAAACAGCCGCTCACCTTCCCCGGCAGCTCCACCGCCAACGCTTTCGTAAAACTCTCAATCGCCCCCTTTGTTCCCGCATACAGACTCTGATTCACCCCCGGCATTCTCGCACTCCCACTGCACAGATTCACGATCCTCCCCCCACCACCACCCCCTTCCTCCTTCCTGGGCAAATACGGCAAAACGGCCTGCGTCAGCAAGAAGTAGCCCCGTATGTTCAAATCGAACATGGCGTGGTAGTCGTCGAGGGTCAGCTGGTCGAAGGGCTTGAGCACGATGCGGGCGGCGTTGTTGACGAGGATGTCGATGGTGGAGACGTTGAGGTCGGCGAGGGCGCGGGTGACGAGGTGGGCGGCGCCGGAGGGCGTGGAGAGGTCGGCGCAGATGGCGGTGGAGGGGTTGGGGAGGGTGGATTTGAGGGCGCGGGCGGCTTCTTCGAGGGAGGGGGTGGGGTAGTTGATTACTTTTTAAGGTTAGTGGGACGGTGGATGGAGGCTTCCTTTTTTTTTTTCAACCTTCTACGAGAGGAGTTTGTTTGGGGATGGGATGGGATGGGGGAGAGGAGGAGATAGGGGGAATGGGAGCTGGGATTGAAGACTGAGATCCCCAACCTACCAACGTATGCCCCCCTCGCCGACAACTCCCTCACAATCGCCGCCCCTATACCATGAGAGCTCCCCGACACAATCGCCGTCTTCCCTCCTAAACTCGACGGCACTGTCGAAACCGGTGCTGGCTGGTTTTGTTCCTCATCCGGCGGCTTGGGTACGGAGGAGACGGAGCCTCGCGTGGACATTTCGTGCGTCTATGTGAGGAAGCTGAATCCCTGCTCTTGCTGCCGCCACTGCCTGCGCAGCCGGAGTGTCAGAATGAGAGCGCACATGGTCGGAAGGACGAAGGATAAAAGCAGAAAGAGACACAGGAATTCTCGCCAGCGGCGGTTGTTGGGCCGGATGCAGGCGGGAAGAGTGAGGATGGAGAGGCGGGCTACGCGCTTCGTCTTGAGGTGAAAGGAGGTTTTTTTGAGCGTGGGCGATGACGATGTAGCGCATTTAATTATTGTTCTTTCAATGGTCCGCCACCTTCTTTCTTCTACCTCCCGCGCTCACAAGCACATGTTTTCTTTCTTCCTATCTTTTTATTTGAAACGAGAGAGGGCCTGTGAGAGGGCAAGGAGGGTGCGTAGTAAAATGTTGGCGAGAAGGGGACCGGAGCGGTTGCAATGCGTAGCCATGACGTCGTTCGCTACGAAGGGCCGCAGGGGCTGCAAGCATCTTGCCCAGCGGTCCCTGCCGCTCACCTCGCCGTGCCCTGCTTACATGCTTCTCCTCCGCGCACACTGCACATTCAGGTCACGCCAGCGGCGGAGCTGGCAGAGAAGAAAAGAACGAGGGAATGAGAGTGCGCCGCATCAATGGTAGAATACGAAGGCAAGAAGGAAACAGCGGAAGTGGACGGACCTTCGTGTTCTTATGCGGGCAGTTGACTGCTGCAGACTCAGAACGTGCGAGGAGGAAGGAATAGAAACAGCGGACCGGGAACGAAGGAAAGAAGGGCCAAGCGACCCCCGCTTACTCCGCGGGGCACAGCGGGCTCAGGTGAAGCCTCGCCAGATAGCTGTCGGGGGCGTTGCTATTTCGGGCTGCGGCATGCGCCATCACTGTCATCCCGCGGCCCGAGCTTTCTGAGATATCGTATTCTTCTTTTTGCTTTGACGCTTTCTCTACCGTCAGGCCTCCGCTCAGACTCCGATTGATATCACCAAAATGCGCAACTAAGCAAAGCACAAAGCCAGGAAAAGCCCCTTGTGGCTACGCAAAAGAGAAAGCATAAACCATCCAGGCAGCAAGAAGTAGACCGTTGCAATAACCCTCCATGTGAGTTCCGTGCATGCAGATAAGCCCGAAAGACCCTCTTAAGAAAGCAACACACTCCCACGTCTTCGCGCCTCTAGAAGTTTTGGCCACCGCCGCACCAGCACCGCTCCCCTTCCCTCTCCACGTGCACGAACACGTCTAGCTTCTTCTCCGCAAGGAACTGCACTGTCCGCTGGCGTACGTCTTCCAGATCCGCTGTCCTTGCTGCAATTACGTGAATGATACCTAGGATCCTCTGCTCTGGATGATCGTGGTCGTGGTCGTGGTCGTGGTCGTGGTCGTGGTGATCGTGGCTATGATCATGGCCGTGGCCGTGGCTGTGAGAATGCGAATGCTCATGTTCGTGCGAATGTTTATGCTCATGCTCATGCTCATGCTCATGAGAGTGATGGTGGTCGTGGCCGTGGCTATGGCTATGCTCGTGGCCGTGTCCATGGCCGCAATCATGTCCATGTGCATGAGCATGCGCATGGTCGTGCTCCCTCTCGTGCGCAGCGCCGATGTCTTCAATCCAAAAGCGAGGCGTGCTGTAGCTGACGACTCCGCGGATGGAGTTGAGATCTCGAAGGGCGTCTTTTAACGCGTCTTCCACCTGCTGGTTATTGCACAACAGCAGCCGCATGCCAGCGCCCAACGTAAGCGGCAGCGCCGAGAAGAAAATCAAAAGAGCGATAATGGATGATGCCAGAGGGTCCCAGCCGCTCCAGCCATTCCACTTCGTGAGCAGCGTCGAGATGATGACTGCAACGGATCCAAGCGCATCTGCTAGAATGTGGAGGAAGATGCCATGCATGTTCTCGTCGCCGTGGTCGTGGTGATCATGACCATGACCGCCATGTGCGTGGGCGTGACCCATCGCGGTAAGACCGACGATGTTGACTATCAAGCCGAGGACGCTGACAATTAGGAGCTCGTCAAGGCGGTGGAGTTCATGGCCTTCCCAGATACGCTCGAATGCGTCCAGAATGATTTCGAAGCTCACTAGGCTGGTTTGGGTCAATCAATTAGACCTTAATCTCAGGAATTGCTCTCTTACATGAGGAAAATGCCGTTGGCGAATCCGGACAAGGTGTCAATCTTGCCGTAGCCGTACGGGAAGCGAGCACTTGGAGGCCATTTACTCATGACAGCAGCTATTAGGCCCACGGCGAGTCCGGCGCAGTCGAAAAACATGTGAATACTGTCGGTCAATAGTCCAAGCGACCCAGTCACAAAGCCATAGAAGAATTGGACGGCCATGAACGCGAGATTCAGGCTGATCAAGGGTTAGCAGAAACCCAAAAAAAATTAATTTTTGAAAGCGGAACTGACCATCCAAAGTAGGCAATGCGGCGGGAGTCTTTTTCCACGAGGATGCTGTGTACGAGTCCACCAGCTTCAACATGCTTCAAAAGAAACCCGGTGAATGTGGAGTGCTTATCGTGAGAATGAGGACCGTGTGCATGATGGTGGTGTTGGCCCTTATGGCCATGGTCATGATCATGGCCATGATGGTGGGAAGCAGAAGTTGGTCCTGCTTCACGGGAGACAGTGATGTAGGCAAGAATGGAGAAGAAAATATCAGCCAATGCAGATATCCAAGAATCCGAGTGAAGTATCAATCCAGCTGCGACTGTTGAGGCGCAGCCAGCAGCAACGCCCGGCTTATGAGCAGACCGCAAAACTGAAGGTTTCGCGAAAAAGTAGAATCCCGAAGCCGAAGCCACAGAAAGTATAGAAAAGAAAGCTGTGAAAGTTGTGAAAGCAGGTGCTGATTGAAAGACAGATGAAATTAGAATCGTGGATATACCGAGGAAAGCTCCTGAGGCGAAAGTCGTGGTCACATCCGCCTGGGATGAGACCATTGGCGAAGCTGTGATCGGGCCAGGGCTGTGGATCACAGGTGCTTTGTCTGGACTCTCAATCAACGGTGAGAGGCCGCCATTTGTCACTCCAGAATTCAAAGTGGCCTGGAAGGATGGCGCATGTGCGTGGACAGTAATCGGCAACGGTGGTGGTAGGACGAAGATCGACACCGCAAGTGCCAGATAGCCGGTGAAGAACTGCCATGTGCTCATGGAAGCCCCGAATCCGAGCATGTCACACATCAGCCCAAGGCCAAGATAGGCGCACAGCAGCTTCCTCTTCTGGAAGAGGCGCTGAATTGCTGAGACAGGCCGGGATGCAGCATTGGTAGGGCACAAGCCGCACGCAATTGCAGTCAAGAGGACCACTCCTGTCCTGACGCCTCCCAGCTGTGCGCCCGCGTAGAATGGCAAGCCAACACTGAGAGCTCTTGCTGAAATTTGCTGTACTTGTCCTAGAACAGCCATTGACTCCCCAGTCTCCCCGAATTTGGCTTTTCTCCGGTCAAGCGCCTGGGCATTAGGTCTCAACTTCGCAAGAAGCGCAGTCAACAGCAGTGTGCCCGTGGCAAGTATGCATGCCTCTACCACCGCCGAATGTAGTTGTTGCTGGGCTGGGCCCGGAATTGATTCGTCTTCCGAGACAGAGGCCCGCAACCGGTCGAGGGCGGAATCCGAAGGAGTCTCAGGAGTAGAGGTCTGAGTGGAAGCGGCAAATGCTATCGACGCCAAAACGTATGGAAGGGGTACGAGAGCGCCGGTTACGATTTGGAGGAGCTTGCTGGCTGGTCTGAGGGTCGGTCAGCCAATGTGGGGCGTCAATTGGCGTGCGCCCGGGGTCACTTACGCAGGGTCGTCGGCATGCTTGCTTGCGGGCGGGAAGCCGTAGCCAGAGGATGTCTCGATGGACCCGGCAGAGACGGGGCGGCCAAGATCGGATTCGCCACGCGGTCGCTTCGAACGGCCCTTCATGGCGCTGGGGGAGGTGGCGTTGAGGGAGTCTGGGAAGGGCGACAGCATGCTCGAGGAGGCGGCGCTGGACTCCAGCGGCGCAGGGGCGGGCGCGTGCAGACTGCCGTGCGAATGCGCCTTCTTCAGAGCAGCGCCGTGCTGGTGAGGGGCCCAGGCTGGCGGCCGGTCGGGCAGCAGAGAGTGGCTGTAGCGGGATGCGTGGCCGCGGCCATGCTGGGGGTGGATGTGAACGGACGACTCGAGAGGAAGCGCGTAAGTGGCGCTGGTGGATGCCATTCACGCAGGCTGCGGGAGGGCGGTCGTCGCGGTGTTGAGGGCCGTGGTGGGCGTTATCGGGCGGGCTCTGGGGCAGCTGTCTCTGCGGAGAAGCTGCGCCGACGCGTCACAGGGCAGGGACCGGAGGCTGCGCAGTTCGAGAGAGGGCACGGAGAGGCGCTGGGGGGCAGCAGCGCGCTCTCGTCACGGCACGGCGGCGCTCGCCGGGTTTGGACGCGGCGCGCCTGAGCGTCTCAGGGGTCCGCTGCTCTCGAGACGCGCGAGCCCTGTCAGACGGGCCCTGAACCCTGCCTGCCTGTGGCTGACCCGTGGCGCGCCCGCACGCCCCGGGCCCAGACTGACGCTGCAGCGCGAAACAAACGTCGCCTGCTTTGTTCCTGGCACCGCTGGCCGCCGTCTGCATGCGCGCCGCTGCCATCCGCTGACACCACCGCGCCGCCCGCCTGGCCAATGTCTCGGCTGCCCATGCCTCGATTAGTCACACAACTCTGTTCGATAGGGTAACGCCGATTTTCCCTGCCCCGTCACGTGTCCTCAACTCTCTTCCGACCACGTTACGCTACATCGAGCCGGCCTTCCGCCGCACAGCCGCTCGCGATGGACTGGACCTGGCTCCTTCTTGGCGTCTTTGCCGCGTTGGGCACCTGTTTCGTGCTCTTCGCCCCTTCTCGATACTCCTCCGCCGCGGCCAAGGGCACGGGACACTCGGTGCAGGTCGTCGTGCTTGGAGACATCGGCCGGAGCCCGCGAATGCAGTACCATGCCATCAGCCTGGCAAAGCATGGACTCCAGGTCGAGCTCATTGGCTACAAAGGTCCGGAGACCTGCCTCTTCCCAGTATTAACTTCACAGCTGAACAAAGACTACAGAGTCCGAGTTGCATCCTTTCTTAGAATCCAATGCTAAAGTCAATCTCGTTGCCATTCCGCCATGGCCGAGACGCTTCCAAACAGACAACAAGATGCTGTTTCTGCTCATGGCTCCTCTCAAAGTCCTGTGGCAGACCTGGGGTCTTTTCTCAGCCCTGGCATACCGCACGGCTCCGGCGAAATTTACCTTAGTGCAGGTAGGTGTTCTTTCTTTCTTTTTTTGACTGAATTTATATTTGATCTGTGTCCCTGCTATCTTTTTTTTTGGCTCCATGCATTATGCTGGATGAATTCATGGGCCTTTCGCGAGTTTTCAAAGAGGAAACATGGCATATAGTTACAAGCTAACAGCTAATTACCAGAATCCCCCGTCCATACCGACTCTTCTTGTCGCCCACGTCGTCTGTCTTTTGCGCAATACATCCTTATGTATTGACTGGCACAATTTCGGGCACTCCATCCTGGCCCTGAAACTTGGACCCAAGCATCCGCTTGTGCAGATCTCCGAGACGTACGAATACGCCGTTTCCCGCAGCGCTCCAGTAAACTTCACCGTGACCGAGGCTATGGCGCGTATACTCCGCGAACAGCACGGCAGACAGCACGTCGTGCCCTTGTACGACAGGCCGCCAACGCATTTTCAGCCCTGCCGTTCGCAAGAAGCTCGCAGGGCGGGCTTCCTAGACCTCTCTAAGCGGCTGGGCTGGGCTGAGGAAACCGGACCCACCAGGATCCTTGTTAGCTCGACGTCTTGGACTGCTGATGAAGACTTCTCGATCCTCCTTGATGCCTTAGCAGGCTATTCTGCCGCTGCGCTCACCAAAACCCTTCCGACCATCCTTGCGGTGATCACGGGCAAGGGCCCGCAGAAGGAGTACTACCTTTCTCGGATCGCCGCTATGGAGGCTGAGAAGAAGCTCGAGCGCGTCCGCATCCGCACTGCTTGGCTCACTATGGAAGACTACGCTGCGCTGCTCAGCTACGCGGACCTGGGCGTGTCGCTGCATATGTCGTCTTCTGGCGTAGATTTGCCGATGAAGGTCGTCGATATGTTCGGCGCGGGCTTGCCGGTTGTGGGCTGGAGTCAATTTGAGGCTTGGCCCGAGCTCGTGAGAGAGGGCGTCAATGGTAAAGGGTTTGGTAGTTCGGCGGAACTACGGGAATTGCTGCTGGATCTATTCACGAGAGATGAAGAGCTATCGAAACTAAGAGATGGGGCATTGAAGGAGTGTGAGAAGAGGTGGGATGATGAATGGGATGAAAAGGCCGGGAGGATCTTTTGCTGAGCCAAGGAGGGGTCGGTGACCTTACAGCCAACGTCTCACCAAGTATGACGTGCATACGTGACTTGCATAGACATGCATGTCATCTTTGTAGATCAATCGAGTAAGTAGCTTCTCTCCTGAGTAAGACACCTATCAACAGCACACGTTGTTGCGTGTGCTTTCAAGCTCCGCTAAGCTACGTCGCCCTTGAAATTAGAATACGCGCTGCTCGGCTTTCTTTGCTCTACATGCGTGATGCCTCACCCGATCGCTTACACTAAGCGTGAACGTGCACTTGGGAGATGTGGGCCACAACCCTCGGGTTATCGCGCACGGTCAATTGTTCTCGAAGGTCTTTCTCGACCGCATTCACAGCATCAGATCTATCGCTATGCATGTCTATAGGATTAACCGTAGGTCATTATCGATATCGACTACGACTTCAAGTTGTTCACCAAGCCAATACTTAATTCCCGCAACTAAAGCCAGAAACGGGGTAACACGGCATTCTGCCGCCCTCCCTAGAACGCAGAACAAATCGCCCTCGTACCCACACTCGTTCCCCTCACTCTCGCCAACCGAACGCATCTCGCCATCAACCCCAAGAATCACAACTCAACCAGCTCGGCAATTCAAAGCCTCCGTCGGAGCGATGCTCCGAATTGCCGCCAATACTCATGAGCGAGATCTACAGGCGATAGCCGCTGCAATTGGTGGAAGATGGTCGGCTACCATACCTAACCGCACTGCGCCAAGATGCCAAGTCAAACACCATCTCCGTATCTGCTGCGCCATGCAGTTACCTCATGGAGACCAGGACCGGAGATGGCGGGTGTTTCTCATGCGGAAGCGAAGAAACGCTCGAAGGAAAATGTCTCCACCAGACGGATCGCAGGAAATGCCGGCTCGTCTCGTAGGGCTGGGCAGGGGTGAGCGAAAGAGCATTGAGGTGGAGGGAGTTGGAAGACTATATAATCCCGTTGCTTCACAGCGCTTCGGTATCTCCCCTGCAGTACGAGCAAGCCAGCACTGGAGAAGCTTCTCTTTTTCTTTTTAAGTTCCGGATCAAGCTTAATTACTGGTGACATCTGAGCAATCATGGTTTCTTCCACGCGTTCCTACACCAACGCCGTCATCCTGGCTCTCTTGCTCCGCAGCACTGCCCAGGCCGCCGATATCTACGTTTCACCGAGCGGTACTGGCACCGGCTCCATCACCGCACCGTATGGTTCCATCCAATCTGCTGTCAATGCCGCGAAGGCTGGCGACACTATCCACCTGCGCGCTGGCAAGTACTCGCCGACCTCGAACATCCAGATCACCAAGAGCGGCACGGCCACGTCGCCAATTACGCTCCGGTCTTATCAGAGTGAGGCGGTTGTGATTGATGGAGAGGGACTGCCTGGGTAAGTTGACGAACGGAGACTATGGGGTGTACAACGAACGGCAAGGGACTGATTCTTCTCTTTTTTGATAGTACTCCCTACGGCCTCGACGAATCGCTGCCCAACAAGGAAAGGGGTATCCTGCACATCGAGAAAGCAAACTACTGGAAATTTTACAATCTCGAGTATGTGTCCTGTGTACGAATGGTGTTGCCTGAACATTTGACTTACCTCGCCAATAGATTGATCAACGGCCCATACGGCGTTTACTCGCGGGACTCGTCGCACAATTACTACGAGCGCCTCTCCACCCACGACAACTACGAGTCCGGTAAGACCTAATCTTAAACGTGCTCGGAAGCAACGACCACCCACTAATCAGCTCTCCCGTCCCGCCACAGGCTTCCAACTCCAAGGCGCCGCCGCCAACAACACGGTCATCTACCTCGACTCCTACCGCAACCGGGACCCGCGCAAGAACGGCGAGAGCGCCGACGGCTTCGCCTGCAAAGAAGGCTCGGGCGAAGGCAACAGCCTCCGCAACTCTCGGCTCTGGGACAACGTGGACGACGGACTGGACCTCTGGCTCTTCGAATCGCCCATCACGATCGAGGAGGTGTACTCGTGGGGCAACGGGTTCAACCGGTGGGGCTTCTCTGACTTCCAGGGCGACGGCAACGGCTTCAAGCTGGGCGGCGGCGGCAAAGATGTCACCATCGTGCCCGCCGGGCACATCGTCCGGAACTCGATGGCGTTCTCGAACATGAAGAAGGGTTTTATCGATAATGGGAACCCGGGGGCGATGACGCTTGAGAGGAACACGGCTTGGAACAATGGCGATTCCGGGTTCGTGTTCAAGTCGTCGGCTTCGTCGCTCAAGACCAACATCGCGGCTGTGAATACGGGGAATCAGGTCAGCCTGATCAGCAGTGTCAAGGCTAGCGGCAATTCGTGGAATGTGGGCGGCACGTGGGCAAACAGCTCTTTCAAGAGCGTTGACCCGTCTACGCTCAAGGGTGCGCGTGGATCGGATGGGAGGGTGAAGGCCAGCAACTTCTTGCTGCCAACGTCCGGAAATGCCATTGGAGCGACGACGCAGGCCGATGTTTGAGAGATGTCAGCGTTGGCGGCTGAGTTGGAAGTACGCCGGCGGTTCTCTTCTGTGTAAATAGGTTACATTCGAGTGTTGAAAACAACGGAGCAATGTCGAGTCACGGGAGAGCACTCCATGCTGTGTGTGAGCTGCGAGAGTGATAGAGAAGCGGTGGGTGACAGTGCGGGGCATTCTCGGGCCAACGTCATTGCGCTTCTTTTCCTGCGCAACCGCGTCGCGTCAACCGCGACGAGCTCTTCACCTTCTGCCACCAACGCAGATGCCGGCGCTGACAGCTCGCCATGCACGAGGCCATCATCCTCAACAATTGGCCTTCGTGCCTCAACTGCCTCGCCTGGTCGCACGACTGCATCCTCGCAGTCGCAGCCGGCGAGACGGTTGAGCTTCTGGTACGCGCGACCTCGCGCAACCGCGTGCCTTCGCTGACACGGCTCTAGATTCCGGTCCTTCGTGCACAGAGCGACGACGTAGAGACGGGCCTCGAAGGCACCCAGCAATGGACCAACGTCCACATCAGAACCAACCTCTTTACTCCCAACGAAGTGCCGCCCATTGACCCCCTCGGCTCCCGCTCCAGCTCCATCGGCGAAGAGATATCTACCAGCGAGGTTGCCGGCGTGGAATGGTCCCCCCCGGGCCTTGCGAAACACGCACGATGCGCTCTCGCGGTGCTGACACAGAACCTGGGTCTTTCTCTGTGGGTCTCGGACTCAGATCCCAAGGTGTCGAGAAGCTGGAAACGCGTCTTGATCATGAACCACGAGCTGGAGAGATACTCCCAGAAGTTGTATGGCGAGGATCAGGGCCGGCCAGATTTGGCGTGGGAGACCAAGCGTAGGCTGCGGAGACGCATACGCTCTTTTGCTTGGAGCCCGCAAGTGCGCCCCTCGCAACCGCCAGATCACTCCATCCAAGACGCTCAATTCCCCGTAAACGGTAGCTTTGTTGCAGTATCCAACGATTATAGCGACGTGGTCATTCTACGCATTCATTCTCCTCACAGCTTCTTCAGTCCACCAGGATCACCTTGGTCAGCTCAAGCAGTAGCACACTTCTCTCTCGAGCCCAAGCTCCCACTAAACCCCAACCCGCGCCCCACACTCCTTGACGAGCATATGAGCGAGCAGCGGTACATCAGCAATCTCGCATGGAGCCCCTGGATTATGAATCAAAATGGTGTCCCAGAAGCTATCTTGGCATATACGACTAATCACAGTCTTCATTTCAGGCGCATCCGCGTCTTACCCTTCTCTTCTGACGTGTCTTTGGACTCTTCTGACGTCTTCAAAGACAACTCCATTGGCACGAGAAACACGCATCTGATCCGCTGGATGCCGAAACCATCCAACGATGTTTTGTACTTGATTGCTTTCTCTCAATTAGGCGCCTTCTGCTTCGAAGTACCATTCGGAGATCCGTCAAAAACCACGATATCAAAGCATGATCTCAACCGTAGATGGGATCCGATTGCTGGTGAGTAGGCTGGAGAGCCGCCGTGGCATTGAGAAACTGTTTTAAAGCTCAGTTTGAATTGGTCATGTCGATTCTCTGACTGCTAAACGCGAGTACAGGATGTGCATTCAATGGTTTCGCCATAGACAACCCCCAAGTGCTATTCACCTCGCAGCTTTCGGCTGCAGTGGCACCAACTTCAGAGTTGAAATTGCCGATCCTACCGACTCCTGACGAGAAGACCCCGCTCTTCCAGCAAAGCATTCGTGATAGCGAGAAGCTTTTCAGCGCAGAGAACGAACTTGGAGGCCACACTCTGACCAAGGCTTGGGGGATGTGCTCCTCACCCATGGGCGACCTGGTCACTTCCGGAGTGTCGTTTCACCCGGGCGATATGGTCGAATACACAATCGCGGCGTCGTCACGTACGCACATTGGGATACAACCTCTCGGAGAAAACATCTCAGCATTCTCGTTGCCTGCGAGTGGAGGCTTGTGTCCGGTTGAAGGTAGCTCGCCGTCATCGAGGTCACTTGTTTCCAGCTAATGTTTCTACAGATCTGACCGCGGAGACACTTCTCTACTGTACCAAAACTTGGCTCGACGAATCATCGGAGGCAAACAAAGAAGAGAGTGTCGTGCGAGAGGCCATATTGGATCAGTATTGGAAAGCTCTAGGTGTTTCGGAAAGCATTCAGACTACTACGAACATCCCGTAAGTTGCTGTACCAAATCTCTGCCCTCCATCCTAATTCAGGAAGGATAGCAAGCCCAAGCTAAAGGTGCTTTGCTTTGAATGGGAGACGAATGGCACCAATCTGATATGTGACAACCTTACAGATATCCTCAAGCAAAGGAAGATGGCCTAAACGTCCATGACCAGATATTACTCGCACAGATGTTGAGACGCGGAGTCTACTTCGAAATGGATATTTTGAAGCAGAGATATAGACGTCTCCTAACTCTATTCTTCGACCCTAAGGGTACCACACAGTCGGACGATGCTCCCGCCATTCACAAGCTCGTCACTGAGGTTCTCAAGCTGCCACAGTCCTGCTACAACGACAGCCAAGCGAGCAGGAAAATCAGGACAGTCTACTTATCCATGCTGCCATGGCTCGGGGA
The DNA here is from genome assembly GCA_037356115.1 of Neofusicoccum sp. Z2. Taxonomy (NCBI): domain Eukaryota; kingdom Fungi; phylum Ascomycota; class Dothideomycetes; order Botryosphaeriales; family Botryosphaeriaceae; genus Neofusicoccum; species Neofusicoccum sp. Z2. The sequence continues at coordinate 636,506 of JBAWJY010000005.1, forward strand.
CGCCGAGCCCGACGACGCCCTGGAAACATCGGCAGACAAGCATGTGGAGGAATGCGAGATTTGCGACGACAGCATCGGCTTTGAGAGCTTTGCGTGGGCACGATGCGGCCAAGGCCATGAGTTTGGTGAGTGAAGAGCTCTTTTTGTCTCGCATTGAGGTTGACTGGGGTCAATTTAGTTCGCTGTTCCCTCACATTCATGGCCATCCAAGCCCCTGGTATCTCTAAGCTCTGCGGAATCTGCGGCAAGCGCTATCTGAGCGAGCAGCACGTCGCGCGGACGGATCAGTTGATCGGGGCTGCTCCAACACAGGGAAAAGCTGGGGATAGAAATCGTCAGCATGACGACTCTGACACTGTCATGCGCGACGTCGACGGTGATGAAGAAGCGGCCGCTCTTCCCTCGACTGAGCCAGACGTGACCGCTGCCGCCACCCAAACCAAGCAAGGAGGTGGAGCGGGTATCACCAACAACGATGACAGGCGGTCGCCGATCACGCTGGCTCGCCTCCTCTTCGCAGCATGCGATGTGTGCATCTACTGCGGCGGAAAATTCGTGGGATGATCTTTTTCACGCTACCTACCTAGCTGTGGCCCTGTGCCTCCCGCGCTCAGTTTGGGAGTACATATGGTTGGTTGGATGGGGAAGATTGCGGGCGGTGCCTCGTTGTTGTGTAACGCAGCAGGAGCGGCTGAGTCCCAAGAATGTGAATCTTCATTCCCCCCTTCAAACCAAGACTTTTTTTGTTCTGCGAAGCACCAAACCCAACCATGCCCGCGTGCCAATTCCCCCCCCTTGCAGGTTGTTCGCTTGGAAATTGGCTTCCGCAAACGGGTTTGTTTGCTGTTGATTGGATCAGCGCGCATGTGCTAATTTGAGCGACGTTTGCTATGCTTCTTCATTTGCGGTGTTGTTGCTTGTGTGTGGCACTGGTTTCAGAGATAGACAAAGGTAGGTTTGTGCGTACCTCTGCGATCGGCCGTTGGGGGTTTCTGCGAGTTTCCGTATTTTGCAAAAAGACCGCCCCCGGTCGCTCGTTTCGTTCTATTTTCTTCTGCCCTGATACCTCGCCCACCAAGCACAAACAGTTGGTTGAAGAGTTTGACGTTCGTTCCGACCAAAATTAGAGAGAGGCGTGGACGTACAAGGGAGGATCACAACACTCATTGATATTATCAACAGCAACAACGACGAAACAACTCGGGGTCTTCGAATCATTGTCATTGATCCACTTCGAATCCTCCTCCCACTCTACTGCCCCAGTCTTACCTACCGACTCCGAACCCCGATCGTACTCAAAAGAAGAGAGAGGAGAAACCCAAATAAAACCTGCCAATGAACTTCGAACACCTCCGCTTCTCCAGCTCCCCAGCCGCCTCCCCCCGCATCGTCGACCCACCCTCCAGCCCCACAAAGTCCGTCTACCTCGACATGGACGAGACGTCGCCAATGTCGCCGACATCCCCACATCTACAGCACCTGAATGTACCAGCGCTCGGCTACGCGGCAGCAGTGGAGGGTGTACGGCGGACGAACTTCTTCGACGACGACAGTTCCGATGAAGATGAAGGAGACGGCGGCGGTGGAGCGGGGAAGCATACGGTAAAGGTGAGGGAAGAAAAGGGGCTTGAGGAGGAAGAGGAGGAGGATGAGGAGGAGGAGCTCGAGACTGCGGACGAACTGGCATTTTCGCAGCGCCTCAGTCCAGATGGGGATGAGTATGGGAGGGGGAGGGCGAGGGGAAGGTGTGGGAGTAGGAGCAGGAGCAGGAGTGATACGCCCAGTCCGACTAGTCGGAAGGAGGCCAACTACCTGGGCGTGCGGCCAGAAGAGTACGCATTCGTTTGCGGGACGAGGTCGCCGGACAGAGGGGAAGGTGAGAGGGGAGAGGACGGGGTGGGGCTTGACGCTACTCCTTTCCACTACTCGGAGTCGCTGTCGCCGTATTCGAAGTTTCTGTCTCCGCCTCTGCGTGGACCGTTCGGGGGAGAGAATATGGTTGCGCTGGCGGCGAGGAGGGTGCTGCAGGAGCAAAAGCAACAACCTCTTCGCAAAGCGAACTCGAGTTTGTTCCCGTCAGCGTCAGAGTACGATGGCTCGACTGAGGATCTGGCGTTCGGCGGTGCCGCCGCCACCACCACTTCCACAGCTAGAAACGGCAGTACGCCAAAGAACAAAAGCATTTCACAAAGCGTCTCGGTGAGGGCAGTTAGCAGCGGTAGCGGGAAGCCAGCTGCTCCAGGGCACAGGATCGCTTCCGATGCATTCGAGGAGAAGGATCGAGGTATGACGGCGGAAACTCAGTCGCTCCAGAGCAAGACGGACGACAACATCCTCGGCGTACACGCTATCACGCTTCAGGCCTTGCTGAGAGATGAGGAGGGACTACAGGCCAGCGCATCGTCGGTGCATAGGAAGAGCGTGTCGTCCGAGCACAGTCGGAGGGGCTTCTTGAGCAAGCAGCAGCAGCAGCATAGAGAACAGCGGGACTCAGCGAACTCACTGCCTCCGCCGGTGCCCGACATGCCAGCGTTCGTCCAGACTCAGCAGCCGAAAAAGGTTTCTCTGGTCCCACCGCCCATCGACACGAGTAGACAATTGAGAAACAAGACCGAGGGGAAGATCAAGACCCCATATCCTTTCCAGCACCGCAAGCCCTTCCCAAAAACACTAGGCAGCCCGCCTCCACTCTCAGCCATCGAAGCCGCAGCAACCACCAGCTTCCCTCCACCACAAGAAACCCGAGAAATATTCCTAACGCTCAGCCTCCGCCGCCGCCCAGGCGTACCATCCCCCCGCATCGCCCGCGTCACACTCCCAGCAGACCTCCTCGACAACACCCCCACCTCCCCCTCCCCATCCGAGAAGCAACAACCCCAACAACCCCCCACCACCTTCGACGACCAAACCCTCTTCACCCACCTCCGCACCTCCTACGCCTCCCTCGCCGGCCCCATCTGGCGCCACTTCTCCGCCCGCACCCTCCACCGCATAACAATCGGCCACACAACCCCCTGGTCCACCACCGAATCCTGTCCCGGCTGCCACTGCTGTTGCTCAGCCGCCGCCACCTCTTCGCCCAGCGGCATCTACCACATCCGCTCTCCCCGCTTCCTGGCTAGCCAAGGGCTGCAGGACACTTTTTCGGAAGAGAATCTGCTGGCGCGGTTCAGGAGGCCGTGGTTGGGGAGGAATGGGTTTGCGTGGGTGCATTGGGCGGGGAGGGTGGCGGGGGGGCCGCTGATGATGCGGGAGCGGCCGCAGGCCGCTGGGAAGGCGAGGGGTGGTGGTGGGGGGGATTGGAGGGATAGGGAGTTGCCGCCTACGCCTGGTGCTGGTGCGGGGAGGGTTGTTGCGTGCGGGGATGTGGCTGGGATGACGCCGAGTACGGGGAGTACTGCGTTTGGTCCGGGGTGGAATGACGAGGATGGTGGGAAAGATGAGGGTGTTGTTGTTGCGGCGGCGGAGATGGGGTTGGGGCCGGGTTGTGGGGGCATAGGGTCCGGACGGGGTGGTGTTGCGACGCTGGAGTTTGTGGAGGGGTGGAGTGTCGCGAGGATTTCGGCGGCGGTTTTGTTGGTGTTGCTGTTGGCGGCGGCGGGGATAGTGTTGTGGATTTTGTTTGGGACGGTAGGAATGGTTGAGGGGCTTAGTGGTAGCGGTGCGAGGGTTGGTACTGCTGTGCTGATCGGAACTGCGGTGTTGATGGTGGGATGGACTGTTGTATTGGCCTGGATGGGTGTGAGTTGGTGTGTTGTGTAGCTGGATGAGCAAGAACGTAAAAGACGAGGTAGTACTGTCTGACGAGAGGGGAATAGTCCCAAATGACAATATTCTGGTCCTTCTGGAAGGGGGTTGTGGAAGCTTTGGTAAGCATTATTCGCAGAAAATTCTGAGGCCAACATCATGAAGATCTAAAATGAATGATGCAATTGTCCAGAGAAGAAGAAAACAGATACATCTAGACTTGCAGCTACAAATTAGCCTTCATAGCACTTCTAGCACGTCGGGCACAAAATTAGCAAGATGTTATTTGGATCACTATTAGTCTTAGCTTCCCTTCCTACCTATATCTGCCTATTATATCTATACTTCCTTTTGCTCAATTCCAGTAAGCACGAGCTGAGAATAACACAAGCAGGCTCTTCAAGAAGATCTCGCTTAGCTTATCCTCTCGCGTCTCGTATGTAAAAGCCCGCTCGTATACCACCCCTTTCGGCTTCCACCTATCCCGTCCACGCACCCGCCGCCTCTTCTTTTGGACATAAGTGTTGCAGAGCATTGTATTCCCCATACAACTAGAACAGCGTTGGTGGTTTAGTGGTAAAATTCATCGTTGCCAGCAGTTGAAGTTCTCCACCAGAAGCATCTCCTTTCGAGGACGCTTCAGGAGCTCAACACCAGCTTCGATGAGCCCCGGGTTCGATTCCCGGCCGACGCATCGCATCAATCCGCGCCTCCCAGCATCTTGAAGATGTTGGAGATGTCGTTTTGCTGTTTTGGTGGTCTGGAGCGCAAAAAAGTTCGATGTCAAGGGAGTCCGACATATTGCCGGACCACAAGGGGCAAATATTTTTTCTGGCTAAGGGGGCAGCGCCGAAGAGGGTCCAGAACGCCGCAGTTGCGTAGTTGCGAGGCAGATGGCGGCTCGTGTGTGGATGGTTGCGGGTAGTGTGGGATTCGGACGATGGTGGATGTCGGATGTCGATCTGACACCTGAGACCACAACTCCCTGTCGTCCTTGAACAGCGACTACGCATGTAGGGTGATGGTCATTCCTGAGCATTTGCATAGTACCTTTAGATCGGTCCGACAATTCCGCGTGCTGTGGAGATCAAAATGACTATTTTGCGGACAGGTGCAATGTAGGACCAACAAACGGAGGTCTCGTCGACCAAGGATTAGTCTCGAGATGCGGGTCGAAAGGCAGTACGTAATTCTTCTGAATGACATGCAGGTTGACTGTACTTCTGTCACTTTGTAGAGTAGTCTGTTTGAAAAAGACGTCGGTTCTCCACGTGCTATTTCTGGGATTATCATTAGCGAATGCCTCCGGAAGGTTCCCTGCGCAGGCCTAGACAGCATCTGATTATCAAGAACCATCGTCCCTCCGTGTAGCAGCTTGAGGAGAGAAGAGTGGGCCCCTGCTGCAAGCGGAGGTCGGGGACGTCCTTGAGGGACCGGGTGATCCTTGGCGACGCGTAGTGCTTGGTGAAGCGCGTAACGTTGCTGCGCATCCGAGATAGAGTTTGGTGGGAGACCCTGCATACTACCGCCCGGGATTCGGTCAGGACGGCAATAAAACAGCATCCTATCGGACTGGAGAACGAGGTGAGTTGAGCAGCCGGCGCGAGGCGCATGGCGGACTGCAGCCATAGCACGCCAGTGAAGACTTATTTTGCTCGTCGTCAACTCGGAGTCCGTTGCATGTTTTGAGGCAAACAAGAATCTCGGTATTTCCAAGGATGGTCTGCCGCTGGAATCGAAAGTTTTTCTCGAAGTTGAAACTTGCATCGGCGCTGTGATTAGTGGAACAACTTATTGGGGGAGACGCTGTGTAGCAAGGGTGGCCTGGGGGCCCCCAGGAAAAGGCAAAGTCTGTCTGGCAAAGAACGTCAATGCCGTGTACGTATTCCGCGGCGGGCTGCAGATGAAACGAGGCAGAGAATGCCCCTAGCTCCAGGTTGGCGGGTGGCCTCTGAAGGGGAGTCACGGCCAAGAAGCTTCATGTGAAACTGGAGTTTTCGGAAATAGGGCGTCCTTCTACGTCCGACGGACATGGAGATGGACGTGACGCGGTTGTCCACAGGCGCGGCGATGTCCCACAGGGAGGCGGGTCCCGGGACAAGGCCGATTCCGGTAGTGTGGGTAGTGGCGTGGACAGAAGCGGCAATTGAGGATCGACACAGCTAGCCCAAGAAACCGGGTCGAGGCGCGAATCGATGGCGTGCCTCTCGATCTGCTTCTTCGTCGAGAAGTCAAGGCAATCGCCGGCAGCTCTGGCGGTCCTGGCGCCGTTGGCAGCGGCTTGGCGCCAGACAGGATGGCGGCGACCGGCAGCGTGGACGTCAGATCCGGCGGCGCGGCGCTGAGAGGCGAAACGGAGCGGCCGTGTTTGAGGGAACGTCGGGCTGCTGAGCTGTCGCGAGGCGGCCAGGGCGGCGCGATCAGCGAGGCATCAGTCGCAGGGCGGGCCGCAGCCAATGGGCGGCGATCGCGGGCAGGGGCACCCGCTGGCTAGCGCGGCGGGCCGGGGGCTCCTGGAGTTTATCGATCGGAGCTGCGGCCTGCCCGCCCTCTCGCGCAGCGCATCTCTCGCATCGCGACACCCGGCCTTCGTGCTCCAGCTCCACGCCGCCCCTCTGCCCGCCCCAGTTCGCCCCGACTGCGCTGCCCGCTCCGTCCGCGACCCGCTGCGCCCGCCGCCGCCGCTGCCCGCCGCTCACTGGTGGCCGTACTTCCGCTCTGGGACGCGCCAGTGTCATCCGTACAACCCGAAATGCAGCGCGCCGGCACTGACACGCGCTGAAGAAGCAGCCGTACGGTCTTGTTGTGCGACTGCGCCAGAGCTCGCTGCTGCCCGCCAGCCCGCCCAACAGCGCCGGTTGGAGGACGACGAATCGTCTGGACGGAAGGTGGAGAAGAGGGAAATTGCTGCGCACTGCTCATCCACTCGCCTCCCCCGCCTCCTTCGACGTCGCCGACGCTCGTATACCTGCCCGGAGAGCCAACTTCAGCCTTTTCAGCCTTGCCCTCCGTCCAATAAGCTTCCCCACGCTCCCGTCGCCAGCCTATAGCCCGCGTTTGATAATTGGCGCTCGACCTCACTCCACCGACGTCGCCAACCGCGACCCTCCGCCTCCCCAACGAAGCCGCCCTCCGCCATTCCCCTCTCTCCCGCCTTCTCGCCAGCCACCTCGGTCCGCCGCCAACTACGATGCCAACATATCTCCTGCACGGCTTCCGCTGGCCCCGCAACCTGATCCGCATCCACATCATCCTGCAGAACCTCGACGACGCCGCGGCAGAATGGCTGATGGCCCCGCCCACCGTATCCTGCATGCGGGAGAACTTCAACAAGATCTACGCCGAGCCCATGAAGGCGCTGCCCGACCTGCAGTTCGTCGAGCAGTTCGACGAGGAGCTGGCCGATAAGGGCGACAACGTGCAGCCCTACGCCTACGTGGCCGACGTCGTCGAGGAGATCCGCCTCGGCGTTGAGGTCGGCGAGATTATGGCCCGCGGCCTGCCCAACGAGCAGTGGGCCGCCATCACCGAGCTGCGCGACCAGATTGCCCCGAACGAGCGCGTCGGCTGGTTCGTTGTCGTGTGCCAGGATACCGACCGGTTTGCGCCGTCGCTGGTGGATGAGGATGAGGAGTACTCCGAGGAGGAAGAATACGAGGATGAGTCGGTGGAGGGAGAGATTGAGGCGGACCTGCGGGATATGACGCTGGCGAACGGGAATGGCCATCCGAGAACACCACAAGCGCAGGAGAATGGGCGTGAGAACGGGCACATGCCGGTGAAATTGGAGAGGAAGGATAGTCCGACCGCCAGCCGGAGCGGGAAGAGCATAAGCACGGCTAGCGAGGCGAAAGAGAGTGTCGAACAGAGACCAACCACAAGCAAAGGAATGAAGAAGTGGTTCAGCGGATTCGGCCAACTCAAGAAAGCCAAGAGGTGAGATGCAACTGCAAATGCCGCCTGGTCTATGCATACATACAGGTGGACGAACAGGGGTCCTAACGCACCATGCAGTCTCCGAGACCTCCGAAAACTCGAAAACGAGAAAGCCAAAGAGATGACCATACCCCCTCCTCTACCAGGCACAGCCGTCTAGACGGCTTTCTTCTTCAGCTTTTCCCTTATATCTTTCCTATCGTCAACGACGAGAGCGGCATTTGTCTTGGAGTCAGCGTCCTTGATAACGGCGAACGGCGTTTCACGGATCTCCTTTCATTTACATCTTCTAGCATTCTTGGTCTTGTTTCATTTTCCTTTGGATGGATGTAAATGCGGTCATGATAAACATGAGCCTCACGGTCAAACCCGAAAACTAGGGCGCTCGCGCACAGTTTCAGGAATTGTGGAGTCAGCAGGTGTTATTTGGTTTTCCAGGATAGGATCCAACACTGTTCAGAACCCTGGCGAGCGGGTTGGAAAAAAGGCGCGCATTACCTCGGGAGTTTCTGGGGTATTCATTCGTTTTTGTACTTACACCTAGTAATGGTCTTACATTACGGCAAAAGCGTTTCGCAGGATGGTCTGGCATTGGCGTGATGAAAGATTATTGATATTCCAAGCTCGTAGCTCCACCGAGTGATTGTTTGCGCCGCATAGAGGCAGAAATAGCATGATCGCAGGCGGTGTGCGAATTCCTGCAGGAGACTGTTATGAATACGAGGACGATAGTAGACGTGTTGTAGCTGGTTGTAAAGTTTCTGAGAAGCAATAAATTATTAACCTCAGCATCCTTTCTAAAAACGACACTCGACATAAAAGCACGCATACCCACATTTGTGAAAATCGAGCCTGCTTCAGGGGGAGTCGAGATAGCTATTGCGCTCAAACACCAGCACCTACATGCTATGTCGCACGTCCAACAATACTCCAGAGTTCATGCCATCGTCATCATTCCCTGTTCAAACACCTAACGCTCTTAACTACCTCTTCAACGCCGCAAACCTCTTCGCCAACTCGTCCACATCGGGTATCTTCCCGCCAGGTCCATCATCCTTCTTCTTCCTCTCCTCCTCCGCCCTCTTCAACTTCCCACCCGGCTTCAACTCCGGCGGCCCCGGCAGCTTAACCTTCGGCGCCACATTCTCCGAGCTAGGGCTCGGCGGCGCAATGCGCAGCGGACTCGCGGGCCCCAACTTCTTCGGCGGCGTCGCCTTGCTCAACCCCTCCGCCTCCAGCGGCGTCTCAAGCGCCTTGACCTTCTCCCCATCACCCGGCTCGTCATCGTCATCGTCATCCCCCGCCGCGGCGTCTTCCTCCTCCGGCTCGCCCGGCACCGGCACCCCGTACGCGCGCGCTATCTCGCGCAGATACGCGTCGACGAGGGCCGGGGCGGGCGTCTCGACTTTGAGCTTCGACAGCACGCGCTCGGCGACGCCTTCGCCCTCCATGGCGCTCAGCGCGAAGTCCTTGCCGAACTTCTCGACCAGCAGCGCCCGCGCCGCGTGCAGCTCTTTGACTTCGGTGCGCGGCGCCGCGTAGATCAGGCTGCGCACCGCTTCTTCGAGACCCGGGTCGCATTGCGAGGAGGAGGAGGGGGAGGAGGGGCGGAGGACTGGGGAGTTGGTGGGTGGGTCGAGGAGCTGGGAGCGCGCGAGTAGGAGTTCGCAGTAGAGCTCGAGGATCTCGTGGAGCTCGGTTGTGATGTCTTGGCGGATGATGTTTTCGATGCGGATCTTGGCGGATTCGAGCTTGCCTTGCTGGAAGGGGGGAATGGAGGCTGAGGTCAGTGGGGTGATTGGAGGCGGGGAGTGGAGCTATGTGGTGGTGGGGGGAAGCTGGGGTGGGAGAGACTCTGGTGGAGGACTGACTTCGAGCAGCTGAGCCATTTGGCGGCGTGATTGTTTTGCGAGCGCGGTGTCTTTCTGCTGCGTCATGCGCAGGCGTGATATCGACAGCTTGAGCTGTACTTTGAGCTTGGACTGCGGGCGGAGGTCAGCCTAGTTGGGGGTTGCAGCTTTCTGGTGCCGTACGACTAAGGAAGATGGAGGAGCCATGGTGAGGAGTGCTGTCCCGGACAGCGCGGAGGATTGAGGGGTGAAATGAGGGAGAGATGTCGAGGAGGCTGCTGTGGATAGTGGTGCCTTGGTTCGGGGCTTGAGCAGCGAGCGCTGCCCCACGGACCGGCGGGGGTCGTGGCTCAGATCCCTGCCCGACCTGACGTCGATCACCGCAGCGCGCGCCCTCCAAGATCCCCGGCACGTTCGCCGCATCCACGAACGCGCCAATCGTCCGCCTCCTCCAGATTCGCGCGCTCTAGGAGCCGCACCTGTTCTTCACCGTAGAGGCACCTGACTCACGCCTCTCGAGGGTGATCATTCCCTCCACGCAGCAAAAGCAACACGCCCGCTCCCAGCATCGGCCGGCCGAACCTCCCGACACGCCGCATCGCATCCACGACTTCTCCCCACGATGCCGCTCCACCTGCTTGGAAAGAAGTCATGGAACGTCTATAACCCCGCCAACATCGAGCGCGTCCGCCGCGATGAAGCTGCCGCAAAAGCAAGGGAGGAGGAGGCCGAACGCCGCATGGACGAGATCGATGCGGCGCGTCGACTGGCCATACTACGCGGCGAACGCCCTCCATCACTGCCACCACCAGACCTCCTTGAAGAAGAGAACCAGTCACGTCGTGATGGCATAGGCAGAGGGCCGAAGAGGAGGAGGTTGGCGGGGGAGAACGATACCGATCGCGACATTCGTGTAGCACGGGAGACGGCAGAGCAAGGTCGCGAGATGAAGGAGCAGTTGGTCAAATCCTCTGAGAAGAGGAAGGAGACGAGCGATGCGCCGCTCGTCGATCACGCTGGGCACATTAACTTGTTCCCGGTGGACCACAAGGCTATGCGTAAAGCGGAGAAGAACGCGGAGCGGGAAGCTGAGGAGGCGAAGAAGAAGCAGGAATTCGAGGATCAGTACACCATGCGCTTTTCCAATGCTGCTGGAAGGGATGGTCTGGGGAAGCCATGGTACGCCAACGCATCGAAAGGTTCCACTCGGGAATCTGGTGTGGATGTGGCTGAAGAGCTGGAGGAACCGGGCAAAGATGTGTGGGGCAGAGAAGACCCAGGGCGGAAAGAACGCGAGAAGATGCGCATGAGCGCGAGTGATCCGTTGGCGTTTATGAAGAAGGCGCAGGTGCAGCTGAAGGACGCAGAGAGAGATCGGAAGCGCTGGGCCGCCGAAAGAGAGCGGGAGATGCAGGCCATGACGATTTCGAGCGAAAGGGAGTCCCGTTCCGAGCGGAAGAGGAAGCACTCGTCACGCCGAGACGAGGAGATAGACAACATCGACAACCTGGAGGGTTTCAGTTTGGACGCGCCTCCCACAGCCCGTGCAAAATCACGGCACGAAAGGTCGCACGAGCACAGATCCTCAAAGCATCACCGTCGGCACCAGAGCAGGAGCAGAAGCCGAGAAAGAGAACGGCGCAGGACGCATCGGAGTAGAAGCAGGAGTCCTGGCGAGGAAAGATATGGGACGCATCACGGCTCACGGAAGCGGAGCAGAAGCCGCGAGCACCGGCGCGATAGAGACAGCCATCGGCCCCGCAGGCACGGGGACGAGCGCGAGCAGCGGCGGAGAAATGGCTGAGGCTGAGCGGAGCATTCGAGCGCCCAAACCAGGCCGATTAGCCCACGATTGAGCAGTGCTAGAGATACCCAGTGCAAAACACATGTGCATCTACGTTTGACCGAGAGATTATCGAAAGCCTTGAATGCGTGTGGATTGTCATAATGGCTCATAGCAGAGATGACTCGTCGAGCTGATACTGACGCAGCGCTGACGGGGCAGCCAGGCTGGAGCGGGTTAGTTCTGGCCGCCCAAGCTGGGTGTGCGGTGTGCCGGAGCGGCGGCGACAAGTTTGGCATGGCCGGGCGGCGGGCGGCCGGGATGGGCCTAACAGATTAGCCGAAGATGACCCTCGCCAAGCCTGGCCGCTTAACGCCCACAGAAGCGTCAAAACTCCTCTCACCCACCCGTACGTACTAACGAAACAGGACATCGACCAGCCGACGACAATCATCGAAAATGTAAGACTCGCCCGTCCTCTCGATCCCGCGAGCCCGCCAGCGCGAACCGCGTCCGTCGAGATGCTGCACCGCCCTCGCCCGCGCGCTGCAGCGCTCCTCGCCGTCGTCGCCTCGCCACCGCGCCCGCAGCGCCCGGTACACCCGCAGGAACAGCGTCGCTGACATTGGTCTCTACACAGGGTCAACCTCCGCACCCAGAAGCGCCTGGCGGCCTCCGTCGTCGGCTGCGGCAAGCGCAAGATCTGGCTTGACCCCAACGAGGTCAACGAGATCTCCAACGCCAACTCCCGCCAGACCATCCGCAAGCTGGTCTCCGATGGCCTCATCATCAAGAAGCCCGTCACCATGCACTCCCGTGCCCGCGCCAGGGAGCTCACCGCCGCTCGTCGCATCGGCAGGCACCGTGGCTACGGTAAGAGGAAGGGTACCAAGGACGCCCGTATGCCTAGGTAGGCCCTCTCTCCCCTGGACCGCCCGGCGACACGGATCACCGCTGCTCGGATAGAAGGATTCGGAGCGAACTGGACGGCAATTGCACGAATGGGTTGCTGATGTGGTCGGAATACAGCCAGGTCCTTTGGATGCGCCGCCTCCGTGTCCTCCGCCGTCTCCTCGTCAAGTACCGTGCCAGCGGCAAGATCGACAAGCACCTCTACCACGAGCTGTACCACCTGAGCAAGGGTAACACCTTCAAGCACAAGCGCGCCCTCGTTGAGCACGTACGTTGCCCCAATGACATCATGACTCGCGACCCTATCACTCACGCTTCCTGCCACAGATCCACAAGGCCAAGGCTGAGAAGGCCCGCGAGAGGGTCCTCAAGGAGGAGATGGACGCCAAGCGCGCCAAGACCAAGGCTGCCCGCGAGAGGAGGCAGGAGCGTGTCTCGGCCAAGAGACTGGCGCTGGAGGCCGACGACGAGGAGAAGACGGCGTAAGCGATGACTTTGGGGAGAGTGGAGGTGACGTCTGGCGTGGGTTTTCGAAAGGGAAAACGGGAGTCCCTTTCTTGAAATTATTTACAGGCATCAGAGGTCACGGTTTCTTCATGTACGTCCGGGTCATTGCAAAATGGAGCTTTCGCGTCTTCGGGCTCTTCCGGTGGTCCTGCTGCATGCCTCCAGCCTAATCGTGAGGGGGCTCCTGGGGCGGATGTGGATTGGAAGAAAAGCAAAAATCGACGGGTTTTTCCAAAAGATACTGGGGGGTCTACAATACCATTTCTTTGCTGGTTTAGGTTGATTCACTGAAGTTGCGCTCACAGCCAGCCACCTCCCTCACTGCCTTTCCATGCTCCATCCCACTCTTCTCTCCTCACGATAGCCGAGTCAATATCATGCTCCGGATCACTTCACAACTCGTCTGTCTGAAATGCTAAGCTTCGCGATGATCGTCCTGTGCTCGGTCCTAGCCCCCCATACGGCAATGCCGCTGGTGACGCAACAGGCATCCTGCGCGGAGAAGTATGACTCGTCTCACTTATCCAACCCGTACACGCCTCCCTCGACGAACCGACAACCATCGACCTTTCGTTTCGACAACGAGCTCATAGAAGCAAAGAACGCCATGGCCGCCCGCTTCACAGTCAAGTCAATCGATCACGTCGTGCTGACGGTGCGTTCGATCCCCGCAACTGTAGACTTCTACACGCAGAAGCTGGGCATGATGCATGAGGTTTTCACCTCACCGAAGGATCCCAGTGTGGAACGGTGAGTAAGCTGGCGCTTTCTCTCAACTTTGTCACTCTTCAATCCTCCGCGACACCCGGCAGCTTTCGCAAAGAGGCCTCATTCGTCATGTCGCATCCCGTCTCCGTCCCGACCACTTCGTTTCTGCCTACTGCTTCCTGTCTCCCCACTCTTGTTTTCCGCAGTCAGCACAGTCTTTGCTCTGTTTACTTGATTGGTTCGATTTCGGCCTCGATGTAACGGGTGCGGGCGGAAATAATAATGAGTCAGTCAAACAGTCACGCCCTCGTCTTCGGCAACCAGAAGATCAACCTGCACCAGAGCGGCCGCGAATTCGAGCCCAAGGCCCAGGCTGTCCAGCCGGGCAGCGGAGACCTGTGCTTCCTGACGGACACGAAGATCGAGGACGTATTGGAAGCGCTCAAGGATGGCGGCGTGGAGGTGAGCTGAGTCGCCCTCTCCTGCAACGACGCCTTGTTTGTCTTCTCTTGATGTTTGCTCGGCGCACATGGTGGCGTCTGCAGCTTATAAGGCTGCCTGCTGATGAGACGCGATGACATGCAGGTGCTTGAAGGCGGCGGGGTGGTTGACAGGACGGGCGCGGTGGGGAAGCTGCGCAGCGTGTATTGCAGGGACCCCGACGGCAACCTCGTCGAGTAAGCCAGCCTCGTCCTTTTCTGCGTCTTCAAGAGAACGAGTTGTTTGCTGACTGTGCGCACGCGACCCATAACAGAGTCTCAAACTGCGGCTAAATGGACAGCGGGCAGCCTGTCAGAAGTGGAGCGTTCCAATTCTTGTACCGGCCGAGGTGCATGCATCTCGCGCAGTCTTGCCACATCGGGCCATGAGGATCAGTAAGCGCCGCTTGACTGCGCCAAAACGTCCGATCGCCCAGTGAAGTTTCGCAGTCTCACGAGCACCATCGCAACAGCCTGATCAGTACTGTGTTGGCAGGTGCGGCGCTCCTTCAACCTAACCGGAGAGCGCTATACGCCGCGGTCTGCAGCCAGATATGCAACCTGCTTTTATTTCCGTGCCGTGTCACGCACCCCGCACGCCATCGCCAGTCCTCCACCATGCTAAGAGCCGCAAACATGACCAACAAGGGAAACCCAGGCCCGACAAGGTGCATTAGAAAGCCACGCTATACATTTATCCTACACCCTTCTTGCTTGAAGCCAATCACATTGTCCCATTCAGCGACCTACCTACACATTCTGATTCTAGCGCCTCACACGACCATTGACCTCCCTAGCTCTTGGCTTGATGTTTGTAGCAATGCCCGGAACCGTCTTCTCTGAGCTGGTATCCTATACAATCAACCCGGCTGTCGAGATCGTCCAGGCTGCGTAGCAGGCCGCGCTCTCCCGGTGGGGCATTCTGGCCCCCAGGTGACTAACGTTTCCGCAAAAATGGCCACGATGGATTGGCGACCTCGGCCAGAGAGGTACGGATCTGCATGTCAACCTGGGCTCGGTGTTGCAGCAACCTGACCCTGCATTAATCTGCCGCCATGTATATAACCGCTGTCTTGGACCCTCGTTCTCCCGTCTCGCTGTCTGAGTTGCCTTAGCTATTACATTGAGACAGATTGAGGCCGAGCAACTCTTGCTCGACTGGGCTCGGAGTTTTGAGGTGGAAATAAAGACGGAAAGCGAATAGCTACACCGGAGCTGCACATCCCAATCATGGAGCTCAAAACGGAACAAACTACCTCTGCCTTTCGTGGCGCAGTTGGTGCTTCGCTTCCTTTTCTTCCTCTCATCTTCCTCGCATGGTTTGTTGTTTCTCGCGTGAGGATTTGGTGGCGCCTGCGTCACTTCAAGGGCCCATGGATCGGCTCATTCTCTTCGCTTTGGATGGTCAGGACGGCTACATCTGGCAGGATGGCTGAGCTGTACACGGAAGCGAACAAGAAATATGGTACTTTACACTTTTCGCTATTTTTCGCCATTCTTTACTCTGTTCCGCCCGCTCAAGTTCTCTATCTTACCATCCAATTCAAATTCAAACATCACGTCGTAAAGAGTTGTCTTCGAACAATCACAGGGACCACTTTACAACCGAACTCTGTAGCTAATCAGTAGCACAGGCGACCTCGCCCGCATCGGCCCCAACTCCTTACTCACTTGCGACCCGGAAGTGATCCGATACATGTCGTCGGGGCGGGCGAACTATCACCGTTCGGAGTGGTACGACTCCATGAGGGTAGACCCTTACTGCAACGTCGCCTTCACACTTAAAGACCCCGCGGATCACGAGAAGATGAAATCGAAACTTGTTGCAGGGGTGAGTATTCTTGCTCTTGTTCTCCTCCCTCTACATCGGTCTGTACATACAAAGAAAAAGCCCATAGAGGAGAGAAACCCACCAGGATTCCAAGGCCGTGTCACCCACAAGAAAGACAAACACCGCTCCATACTAACCAGACATCCCCCCAATCCCGCAGTACGCCGGCAAAGAAAACCCCACCCTCGAAGTCGACATCGACGCCCAAATCGCCTCCCTAATCACCCTCATCAAGACCAAATACCTCTCCACCCCCACCTCCCCCCGCCCCCTCGACTTCGGCAAAGTAGCCCAATACTTCACCCTCGACGTCATCACCTCCATCAGCTACGGCTTCCCCTTCGGCTACCTCCGCACCGACTCGGACGTCCACTCCTACATCGCCACCACCGAAGCCTACGTCCCAATCCTCGTGCTCGGCGCCGTCTGGCCGCTCTTCCACCGCACCATCTCGCACCCCTGGGTGCGCCGCCTCGTCGGACCACTACCATCAGATACCCACGGCATGGGCAAGCTGATGGGCGTGGCGCGCGAGGTGGTAGGTGAGCGCTTCGGACCGGCCGCGAAGGTGCGCCAGGACATGCTGGGCGCGTTCGTGCGCCACGGGCTGCCGCAACGCAACGCCGAGGCTGAAGTCCTGTTCCAGATCATTGCCGGCAGCGATACTACTGCCACCGCTATCCGCGCGACGCTGCTGTACCTCCTCACTACCCCCACCGCCTTCGCGAAGCTGCGGAGAGAGGTCGACGAAGCGGTGCGCGAGGGGGCGGTCTCGGCGCCCATTACGAATGCGGAGGCGAATAGGCTGCCGTTTTTGCAGGCTGTTATCCGCGAGGGGCTTCGTATGCATCCGCCGTTGATTGCCATCGTGGAGAAGGAGGTGCCGCCGCAGGGAGACGTCATCAAGGGGAGGTTTGTCCCCGGTGGCACGAAGATCGGGCATAGCATTTGGTTGGCGCAGCGGTCGGAGGAGGTGTTCGGGAAGGATGCAGATATGTTCCGGCCGGAGCGGTGGGTGGAGGCGGAGGCGGATGAGGCGAAGAGGCAGACGATGGAGAATACGGTGCAGACGTGCTTTGGGTATGGGCGTTGGGGGTGTTTAGGGAAGGGGATTGCGTTTATGGAGTTGAATAAGGTGTTTGTTGAGGTGAGTCTTTTTTTTTCCTGGTTGCTGGTTGTGGATGTTCTTCTTTGGGGGGCTAACCTGCTTGCTTTTACTAGCTGCTTCGCAACTTCGACTTCTCCATTGTGAATCCTGCGAAGCCGTGGAGAGCGGATAACTACAACCTGTGGATGATCGACAACATGTGGCTACGTGTTCAACTGCGTGAGGATGCCAGCGTGTCCAAGGAGTAATAGGATAGGAAAGGACTGCCACTGATGACTTTACCTGATTACGCGTATTCCAGTTCAAATTACGGGGCTGCTGAGATTAAAAGAAATGAATGTATGATGACGAGAAAGAGGAGATACCTACGAAGAGCAGTTATTCATCAAACCCAAAGAAATAGGGCTGAAAGAAATTAGACGTCTGTAGTCATAACAGTGTTGAAGTTGCTTCCGTCTGAATTCGACTTCATATTCCCGTTTTTTACTTTTCAACAGCCGGCTCTTTACAAAGCACTCACGAGACTACTCCAAACTTCCACATCAATCTCTACCGCTGCTTCTTCGACCCCTTCCCACCCCTCGCACTCTTACTCTTCCCCTTCACCTTGTCGCCACCCCCGCCACCACCACCACTCAGCACAACCCTCACCTTCCCAACAGGCACCACACCAAACACCTCCGTCTCCTTCCACGCCTTTATCAGCTCCGCCTCGCGCGGCCAAATCTTCTCCGAATCCCTACTCTGCTTATCGAAAGCCCTCGGCTCCTTGAACGCCGAGTCCCACCGCCCCAGGATCTCCTTGACCGCCTTGCCCTTCTTGGACGCGCCCGGCTGCAGCTTGACCTTGTACTTGTACGTCGCGAGCGCGGACCACGGCGCGCAGACGGGGATGGCGGCCAGCAGCTCGTCGCCGGCCAGCGGGCGGCCGGTGAAGGCGTCGAGGCCGACCTGTTCGAGGCGCGCCGTCTCCTCGTCGATGGCGGGGTCGTCTTCGCCGAGGGCGCCTTCGAGGGCGGCGCGCCGGCGCTCTTCTTCGGCCTTGCCCTTTTCCTGCGCGCGGAGGTGCTGCTCGCGGCGGCGTTGCTTCTGGGCGAGGAGTTCTTCCTCTTTGCTGGGGGTGGGCTCTTTGGGTTCGGCGGGCTCGCTGCCTGTGGCTTTCGCGCCGAGGAGGCGGAGGGCGAGTTCGCGTTCTTCTTCGTCCTGCTCGGCGTATTTCTGCGCCATCTTCTTGGCTTTGCCGCGTTTGCCTCTGGGGAGAGGTGCTTGCTTTTGTTTCTGGCTTGAGTTCTGAGCGGTGGACTCCGTTGGCGCTACTGAAGCGGTGTCCGCATCGTTGTCACTTCCGTACGCCGAGCCTCCTACGGGCGTGGTGAGTTCGGAGGGATTGATGCCCTTGCGAAGCAACCGGCGTTCTCGGGCGGAGAGATGACGCTTGCCGGTGAGCTTTTCCTGTTTCCCCTCTTGAGGCTCTTCTTGTGGCCGCTCGTCAGCCGTCTTTTCAGGTTCTGGTGCCTTTTCTTCCTCCTTGGCTTCTTCCTCCTGCTCGGGACTCTGAGATTCTGCCTGTTGCTCTTCTTCTGATTCAGATTCGGATCCGTATCCTTCATCCGCAGATGCACCACCTCCAGACTGCAGGGGGTTGCTGCGTTCTTGCCGCTCGTCATCGCTTTCGTCTGATGCAGATCCCAACTTCGCGTCTGGGAAGTCTTCATCGCTGTCACTATCATCTTCCCGCTCCGCCTCTTCTTTCTTTGCTTCCGCGTTCTCCTCCTCTCGTAGAGAAGGCTGTTCGACGGGCCTGGCTGGACGATCTCCATCAGAAAGCCTATGCTTGATGTGATTCTTCTTGCTCTCCTCGGTAATCTGGAACACGACAGCAAATCCTAGAAGGAGTTGAGCCGGAGGCAGGAAATTCTTCTTTCCTCGGATCATGAATCCACCAGTAGTAAGGTATTCGCCAGTTGGAGCAGTCTTCGACACCTGGTCAGCGTTGACCCACCAGGCGGACATTACTGCCTTGGAGTCCCAGGCACTGGACGTTGCAACGGCGAGATTACCAGCTTGCGAGAGAGTCGATGGAGGAATTGGCGCGTCGGGTGTAGAGGGATTGTTCTTGATGATGACACTGGCGGCTCCGTGTAAGTCGGCGTGCACGTAGACATCGCCCTTCTTGAGATAACGCCTGTACAGGATCTCGTTCTGCTGAGCATCTTTGCCACTGTCATCAGATCTTGTCAGTAATTTCATCTCAATATCACAGGGCTGTACCTACCCAAGGACCAGGTATCCATCTGATGAGATGAAGTACATGAACTTCTCGAACCAGAATTGCCTTCTCACTGGCCGCAAAACTTCCTTTTCCTGCTTCAGACCCTTCTTCAAATCGGCCTCAATCTTCTTTTGAGTACTCTTGAGCGCTCTCTGAGAAGCTTCCAAAGTCCTCTCCTCTTTCGCTGCTGCGGTCTTCTTCTGGTCGAAGTACGTCTTTGCGTTTGCCCATGGGGTAATACCAAGGTCGATGTCGATAGCGAGCCGTTTGTCCTCTGGTTTTGCAGCAGTCTTCTTCCGCTGTTGTTGCCGAGCTTCTTCCTCGTCGTCAGAGGACTCACTTTCCGTCTCGCTTCCCTCAAAATCTTCTTCGTCTTCCTCCATTCCCGGCTCAGACAATAATAGGGTGACTGTGTTTTCGTGGAGCTTGAGCGGCAACTTGATCATCTCTGCGACCGGATTGCGTTGGCTTTGCTCTCTTTCTATGAGGCGATCAATTTCGACCCAGTCCATGCCCTTCTCAATAAGACCATTGACTGCCATGATCGCCTCTTGCACACGGTCGACATTTGCCTGGATAGCCTCTGCCTTGCGGATGTTGAGCTCCTGAGCCTGCTGTAGACCACCGAGACGCTTGAGGTGTTCTTGCTTAGCTTGCTCAAGCTTCCTCTTGGCATTTTCCTCCCGCTCTTGCAAACGAGACTCAAGCTTTTGGCCTTCGATGGAGGAGAAGAACTCATCAACAGTCTTGTTGAAGCCCTCGAATTCCAAGAAGGCCAATGTCGGATCCGATTCGAACTGCTTGGGCTTGAAGGGATGGAAATCCTCGTAGAGCAACTTCTCAGCGGGAACCTTTGCCTCAGCTCCGTCATCCGTAGATTCCTTAGCCGCAGGCTGCTCGCTCTTCTTAGCCATGATGTACCCCTTTGCCGTTTCTGCGCTTGTAATCTCGGCGTCAACCTTCTTGGCCTCGGCCAATGCCTCCATGAGGCTGTCCAGCAGCGCATCATCGGCCAGGACCTGGTCGGGCTTAGTGTTCGGATCGAAGCCAGTCATGTGGAACGCGTGATCCACAAGCATGGGCGGCAGTTCCGTGATGGATATAGCCAGAGCCTTGCGCAACGCATCCTTGCCTTTGTTCCTCTTGGCCTTTGCGTTCGTGGGTTCGTGCTGCTTCTCCAAAACCTTCTGCAGCCCCTCCCGCACCCGCTCCTTCGTCAGCTCAGGCACTCCGCCATAATTCTGCCGCTCCGTCAAATTGTACTTGACGCCCACTTTGACCCTCTCGTGCTCGGCGCCATCATCAACAGCGCGCAGAAGCGAAAGGATGTTGAGTTCGTTATCGGTCAGGATGACATTGCCGCCGGCGTAGAACTCCAAGTATAGGCGGTACAGGCCGTCGGAGAATTGGAATTCGATGATGCGGTCGGTGCCAATCTGGCTCACGGAGGTAACGCGTCTCGTCTTGAGGAACTTGCGCAGTCTAACCACGAAGGGCGAGGGGGCAGCGGCGGTTGCGCGAGCGAAGTTGGTGAGGTGGCATCGGAAGCCCGAGTCGACGATGAGTTGCTCGCGGTGGTTTGGCTTTTGGAACTTGAAAAGGAAGATGCGCTAGACGGAATGATCAACGCAGGCTCGGACTGATCATTGTACATGGGGCACACGTACAGTTGACAGGTCGTAGATATTGGCCACGCGGAGGGAGCAGAGGCTGTTGGAAAGCTCATGCGCGATGACCTGAGAAGAGTTAGCTCTGGCAGCGCCAGGCGGAGACGGGGGGGGACGACGGTGTACCTTGACATCCAAGGACGAGTACCTCTGCTTCATTGTGGGCGACAGCGGTGGTTTGCGGGAGCTGTGCAGGTACTTGGCGGAGAAGGTGGGCGGCGGATGTTTTCAACGTGCGTCATTGACGTGCCAAGCCCCGGCCGATCGCGGGGCTGCATGTAGGGCTGAGCACGCAAGACACGTTATCAACGACCAGCACGGGTCCAGAGCGTCGCCAGAAGCAGGCGCTTTGAGTTGCAGCTCTTGTAGACGATGCCTTTTTGTATCTAACCAGAAAAGAAACACAGGGTCCATGCCGGGCACTGGGGACGTCTATGAAGCCCGCGCCCTCTCTACGGACCCTGACTCTGCGCCGTCTGCTCATCTCATCATGCCTCTGATCTTCTTATTGAGGGATATGGGCGAGTTCAGTGACGGCCGTCTGCCTCACAAAGTACGAACCGAATGCGTCCCGACATGCCCTTTAATAGATCGCCGTAGCTGGGCTCATGCCACGGCCCACGGATATGCCCATGCTCATAACGCCAAACATGCCAACATCGCTCACAGACCCTGCCTCAAGCGCTCGCCCAGCGTCCGCTTGCCAAACTCCCATGCGTTGATCAAGCCCTGTTCCGAAAGGTCGATGTTCTTGGGGTTGAAGTCTTGCTGCGGCGGCCTGCTGACACGCGATGCGACAATGACGGGGTCGGTCTCGAGGATGATGCCGTCGTCGACAATCTCGTCTATTGCCAGCGAGACAAGGTCGTAGTTCTCGATGATGGTGCGCTTGTCCGTCGAGTTCCTGCCAGCTGGTCAGCCTGGGCTCTCGCATCGGCGTGCACGGGGCGCAGCGTACTTGAGCAGAATGTTCAGCGAGTCGCGCAGGGCGAGAATGACGTTGTAGAGGAGAATCTCGTTCTCGTCGGCGCCGCCGACCACGTAGAGCATGACGTCCGACTCCATCTTGAACACAACGACGCGGTTGTCGTAGAGGATGATGTCGCTGGTCTGCTTGGCCGTCTTCTCCAGGAGGCCCTTCTCGAAGGCCTTCTGGTCCTTCAGATTGGGGTACGGGTTCGCGCCGGGGTAGTTGGTGGCATTGGCGGGCGTGCCGGCGGGCGGATGGGGAGCATTGTAGTACTTGGCGAGGATGCGCGACGAGTCGTCGGTGGAGAGGATGAGGATGGCATTGACGGAGAAGAGCGACAGGGCCATGGCGGGCAAGCTGGCCGGATGCGGGCTGGGGTGCTCTGCGGAGGTGGCTGCGAGGTGAGCTGCGCCGGCGGGACTGCAGCGGTGATTCCCCTTGCTAACGTACCGATGCGCCAGAGCTCGGTGGCCTTTTCGAAGCCGCGCGCTGTCTCACCGCCTTTGCGCGCTGCAGGGGTCCGCCGCCGCCGCCAAAAGTGCTTGCTAGCGGTGCTGTGCAACGGGCCTGCTGCTGCTGTATGCACGCCTTTCAAGCAGTAGTCAGGCCGCGACTCTCCAGGGCTCTCTGGACAAGGCAAGGTGTGTGCGTGTCTTGTTTCTTGAACTTCGTTGTGTCCTGGCAGAATCGCCGCGCGCGCGCTTGACCGGCCACGACTAACGCCCGCGGCCTGACGTGATGAAATGCGCGTCCATCTCCGCCAGGCGCGGCTCCCAAAACTTTCTGCGCAGTCGCTTGCGGAGCTCACACCCACCGCTCGCAACGCCCAATGTCAGGCTCGCGCAGCATCGCCTCCGCGATCTGTCCCTCTGCGCCGTTTCTTGTCCCGCGCAGAGCCTGCGCAGCCTTTAGCCATGTTCACTTCCGTGCCGGCTCCGTTGCAGCAAAGCACGATGCCGCGCATCCTCGAGCCCGCCGCTCACAGACGCAGTCTATCTTTCGCAAAAAGGTGAAATCCAACCAGTGGAGTTTCACGCCTCGTCCCGTCCCGGACGAGGCCTCCGCAGAGGTACCCATGTCTCCATCCAATTTGGCGAATGAAAACTGACCCCAGCGACAGCTCTCCTCCTCCTTTCGCCAGCAATGCTCCGCCGGAAACCTTGACAATGTTATCGAAGCCTATCCACGCATGGTTCAGAGCGCCCTCCTTACGTCTAACGATGCAATGCACATCGCCAGGCTGGTTCACAATTACTTCCGACGAGCACCGCAAGCCAAGAGATCGGAGATTTTGCCCATTTTGCTGGACTTCGTCGACCAATTCATTGACGACATTCGCACCGGGGCCGTTCCACCACACTGTGGCGCAAGTCTGCATCTGATATCGTTTTTCAAGGAAGCTGGACAGCTTGACCGCGGATCCGCCTTTTGGCAATGGCTCCAGCGAAAGAACCACGAGTTCGTGGATGCTGCCGTGTATGGGGCTGCCATTGAAATGCTGGTCGTTCAGAGAAACGTTCCACTTCCTGAGCTGGAGGCCATGTATGCGGAAGCCCTTCAGCGATTCCCGGGCACCTTTGCCGAGTATCATCTCTCACCAGAAGCCATGGTCCCGGACCGTGGTCAACCGGTTATGATCAAGGGACTGCCTACATCCTTGCTCCAAGGAATAACGACAGCAAGATTGATGCGGGGCGATTGGCGGAATGCCTATTTGGCCTTTGACACCATCCTACGACTGTTCCCAATCCAGGTTCCTGAGCGCTTCTTCGAGCTGTTCATTCACGAAAGGCCTCTACCGGAATCTTACACGGTGTTCATGATGGCCTGTCGTTCTGGCGTTCTTTTGAGACCGGAACGGCTTACCATCATTCTGAGCAAGTTGGCAGACAGCCAATGGCGCGCTCCTCTGAGAGCAAGACTGCTGGCACTGAAAGGCATGCTGAACGCCATCCATGCTTACGTAGGAGTCGGCGGCTCCCTTAGTGGACATCATCTCAGCACGCTTGTCAAGGGGTTTGAGGGCCTTCTCCCGGGATCCTCTTCTCGGGAAAACCTGGCCAGCGATGCAATGAACGAGCTCGTTGGTGCCACTGCACGCGAGACAGTCTTGGGCTTCTCGCAGGCTGGGGTTCGGCTTACGCTGTCGACCTTTGCCAGCATGGTTGGCCTTGCAGGAAAGGCGCGATTACCAAAACATCTCGGCCGAGCACTCCAGGATGTGTCCGCCGCCGGGCTGGAGCCGAACGAAATCTTGCATCGGTCAATGGTGCTTGCAGCCGGACAGATAAAACACACCGAACTTCTTGAGTGGACCTGGCAGAGTCTTGTGGAGTCAGCCGAAGCTTCCGGGGCACAGTTAGACATACGAGATTGGCAGGCATTGGCGCGCGCATGCATCAACGCCGGCAATGTCGCCTTCGTATGGCAGCAAATCTCGTCTCTCAGCCACGCCGTTACCGATCAAATCACTAATATGATCGAACACGAGGTCAGCAAGGAGCTTCCGCAAGCCGTGCATGCCACCAACCTCTCCGAGGCGGAGAATAGTCTGATGGAGCCCAGCATCCTGGAGATTAAGTCCCAGGTCGAGCAGGTCCTTTCTCTACTCAAGTCTGGCAAGCTGCTCGACTTCTATCAGCATTCCCTCCCCATGTCATTGGTCCCCAGACCCTCGTTGGGATCGGACAAGGGACTAGGCAAAGTTTACGATGAGCTCACTACCGACCCACGTCAGCCCACAACGGCGCAGCCCCTCCAGCCGGCCATGAAAAGCGCTTCCGGGTATCCGCTGGACGCTCTCCGACAGGCAAACTGGGACTCGGTCAACGAGCTGCTCTCCGACGCCGAAGCCCACGAGAAGGCGCGGCAGAGGCGGATCGACAAGGTGCTCAAGGACGGCGGGGACTCGGCGAGTTTAGAAGCGGTCGTTCGGAGTTTCTCGCGCCCGACGCTCTCACCGCGACGACGATCGGCAGGGGATGGCGGTGCGGCTCGAGTTGATCCCGAGGCTCAGCACGATGACGCGGCGGAGATCGATGCCGCGAGACAGGAGATCCGCCGACTGAGAGCGTTCCGGGATCAGCCACGGGTCGCGCTAAACCCCTGATACCTATGGGCGGGTTCTTAGGAAGGGAAGGCACGAAGAGAAGAATGCAAAGAATGATCACCGCTCTCTAGTTCCAATATTTCAAAATGACGATGAACTCTCTCGCGTGCTTGTCGCCCTTTGGTTGCCTGGGTGCGCGGCCTGCAAGGCTGACGAACGTAGAAACAAGTTCTAGCACAACGCACGCACGCACGCTGCAATGATGATGCAATCCGAGGCGGTCACTCAGTCATCGATCATTGGAACACGTTGCGGAAAGCTTTGCGTAATCAACAACCGACCAGCGGCGGCATTTTGAGAGTCTTGTTGACATTACCATCTAGAGTTTCTGTTCCATCCCGTTTCGGGCACGAGCTCCAACCAGCTTTTTTCGCAAACCAAAAAAAAGAGTACAAACGACTTCCCTTCCCTTCGCCTCCGCGCCATTTTCATGAATGGTAGAATGGTTACAGCAAAAAAGCGTACCAAGAAATCAACGAAGCAGTGTAACACCTCCCCTTTCCCCTTTTTTCCCGTACCCTGTAAATCCTCCCTTGGTTGAAAGATGAAAATCGAACCGTGATGCAAATGATGAACGAAAGCAACCCAAGCCTGCGAATGTAAATTTCCCCCTTCGCTGCTGCTTCCCCAAGCCCCTTTCAAGAAGAAACAAAATGAAAAGAAGAGACACACGACGTATCACTGTACAATCACACGCACGCACTCTCGGCACCTAAGCGCCAACAACGCCAACCTCCTCATCGAGTCTCCGCCGCGCAGCCGCAGCCCACTGCTCCTCGGCCGACGGGTGTTGGTGGTGGTGGTGGAAGCCGTTGCGGCCGAAGTCGACGGGGCTGGGGGGCGGGGCCTCGAGCGTCTCCTGGATGGCCTTGGTGCGGGTGATGTCGAGGGGCGAGGAGGCCTTGAGGGCGGCGGACACGTCGTGGCCGAGGGTGCTGTGGGTGAAGAGGGAGAGGCGCTCGCGGGGGTGGACGGGGCGGGGTTGCGAGAGGAGAGACATTGTTGGTTGATTGGTTGGTTGTGGTGGGGGTTGAGAGAGGGGGTTGGTGGCTGGTGGCTGTTGGGCTGGAGCGGGCAAGCGTCCCTTTCTCTGGCTTGGGTTGTGGAGTGGAGGGGTGGGTTTTTTTGCGGTCGAGGAACTGTCCGGGGGAGGGATCCGGGGGGGTATTTATCTTGCGGCTCGCGTAGTACACGATGCAACGTCGGGAAAGTGTGGGGAGGGTGGGACTGGAGCAAAAAGGAATGCGGGTTAATTCAACAAGTTCTCCCGGATGCGAACAGGCGCGGAACGCGTGTGGGGTTGGTGGACGGTGTTGGTTGCGCAATAAGCTTACCAGCTGCGACCAGACAGTTGGATGTCTGGGGTAACTATCTCAAACGGGAAAGTCCGTGGGGCAGGCTGTGCGGCCGGATCCGGATAATTGCGGACGGAGAAGGTGAGATGGGAAGGTTTCAGGCGGCGGGATGCTGTTCTCGGAGAGAGCACGCGGGCAGCGGTGGATGGGCGCGTCGGTGCTTGCGTGCTCGCGGGAGGGCGTGAGGAGTGAGCAGCAGGAGCGGCGGGCGGCGTGGAATAAAAGGGCAGGCACGAGAGGCCAGGCCAAGGCAAGGGGGGGTGACGACGAGGACAAGAGCCCAAAAAAGAAACAAGGCAGGACGAGCAGTCGTGGCAGGCGGACACGTCGGCGGAGGTGGCTGTCTGGCGGCCAGTGCGGGCGTTTCTCGAAATCTCAGCTTCTGCCGGACCAAGCTTCAGCGGGCGCCTCCCGAAGGCGCGCCGAATATTTATACGCCGTGGCATCTTACAAATTTACGAGCGGACGGGCAAATGGTCGTGTTGTCGCTACACCGCCCATCCTGACTCGCAGGCGCGGCGGCCAGAAACGGCAAGCGCGCAGCCGGAGCAATCTGTGGGGGAGGAGGAGCAGGGGGGGCGCGGGTGAGGATGCGAGCGTGCGTGCAGCAGCCGGGCCCACCAACAGGGCTGCGTGGCCGGGGGGCCCTTCGCCGTGCGCCCTTCCCAGGTTCCCCGAGATAATCCTGCAAGCGCCGCTCTGCACGCACCCCACGCCGTCTGAGCGCTGTGTGAGCGAGACGACGCTTCCGCCGCCGCCGCTGAGCACCAGGCCGCCCTGCACGCCAGGCCGCCCGCGCTCGCCGTGCCACCAGTCGCGGCGCCGCCTGCGCGCTGGCCGCCGCCGATCGCCGCGCCGCCAACGCCGTCTTCCACTCGTCTTCCAGAAGCCGCCGCCCGCGAGCACACGCCAGGCCGCCCGCCGCGCAAGGTCCTTCGTCGGGCGCCGCGCGCGGAGCCTAACGCGCGACCTGAAACGCCGCAGCGCGCGCGACGGAGACGCGGACGACACGAGCACCTGGCGCGCGAAAAACCTGGAGCTGGAGCTGGAGTGTGTCTCGCCCGCGATTCCGCGCCCGCCCTGTCCCTGCAGCGGCCCAGGACGGGCTGCCTGACTGGCATGCGAGCCCCGGGCCGGCCGGCGTCTCCAGCCACGCCCACCAACCTGTGACTGCGGCTTGGAGCGAGCAGCAGCTCCGAGACCCGCTCGCCCTGCGCCGGGCACATCGCTGCCCCGGTCGTGTAGCCGCCACGCTCGGCCGCCGGACGCGCAGCCGCCGTCTCTGGGCGCGCCGCGTGGAGCAGCCGGGCGCGACGGAGACACAGGCCGCCGCCGCATCAGCAGCAGCAGCATCAGCAGCGCATCAGCGTAGCATCAGCGGCAAGGCACGATTGGGGCCGGCGTGGTGGGCTCGACGCCGACGAACTCGGGCTGCCCGTCGCCTACCGCGAGCAGCGAGCTACCAGAAGGCTATCCATCCTTCGCCCGCTGCCCATCATCCGCATCCGCCAGCCCCGAAGCACGAAGCCGCCTGCGCGCTTCCCCGGATCGCGCCAGACGTGTCGGGCGGAATTTGGCCAGGCCCGCGCGGTCGCTGCGGGTGATGAGATGGGTGGCTTGCCGCGCGAAGGCCACGAATTCCTCAGCTCTCGCTCAAGCGCAGTGCGTACCGCCGCGGCGCCTCCGGACTGCCTGCTGGTTGCCGATCTGAAACAGATGTCCTCTCTGCTCTGCTCGCCAGACAGCCTTGCCTTGCCTTGCCGGGCCCTGCCAGCACAGCATGGCCCCAGACCGCCAAATGCAAGGCTGATGCATGCGCCTGCACCAATCCTCGCCCAGCCCATCGGCGAGCTTCCCCATATTCCCGTGCAACTTGGCTTTTGCTCCTCCCCACACCCCTCTCGCCCTCCCAACGGCCAGATCCCCTCCGCCGTTGCCTTCTTCGGCAGTTCCAGGCGTTCTAGCTCGCGCGCCCGCTCCCCACGCCCTTCTCGCGACTTACCCAGTCCGTCAGACCGGCGGGCAATCCTCCTGCAAGCACGCAATTGCTTATCTTCTGGCGGCTATCGACGGAGCCACACGAGGTCCGACAACGGCGTCGGCAACTTCACCTCCTCTGCCGCCGAGAGCACGATCGGCCCTAGGGATGGAGGCATCGTGGGCCGGCCTGGCGCCTGCAGCACGACGCGTGTGGGCAAGCGGGTCCCTTGGGGCGTCTCCGATAACCTAAAAACCCTATCGTGAGGATCTGTCGATTGGCGCGTGAGGATCAGACTACGCGTGTGGGAAAGACGATGGTGGTTGAGGACAGCGCGAGCTACCCGGCCGCTACCGAAAGCAACCTGCGCAAGGCGTACCGCGACGCGAGTAATGAGGTAGCATTCCGATCTTCCAGATGGCCGATTCTCGATCCCGCCGTGGAGAATTCGAGAAGGAAGGGAAGGCGGAGGTGACCGAGTGTGGAGAAGCGCCAAGGTTCTCCACGATGTTTCGCCTTGAATTTTTTTTTCCTTTCACGCAAAGTTTAAGGCAAGGTGGAGAAGGAGAATGCGGAGCCGACGTCGCGCCGGTTTATGCGTTATGCTTACCCACCGCGCTCCAACGGCCTTGCTTCGCGTGGTGGTCTGCTTCGTGCGTCTGCCGTGACTCTGTTCTTCGGCGCGCGCTCGGGCTTGTCGGATGCGGTGCCATGACACACCGCTTGCGACCGATGCGGAGAAGCAGTGCCCGCTGTCCTCTGCTCGTTGCCATGGAGTGCAACGTGCGCGCTGCTGGGTCGCACGCCCTGCTGCGCGCGCCGCGGAGCAGCGGGCCTGGGGGTACGTACATACGGGCGGCTGCTGCTCGCTGCTGCATGACGCTCTTCTTCATTAAAATTACCTGGCTACACCACGCCGCTGCGCTGCTGCCCATGCCTACATACATGGCGATTACATGGCCCCGTATGCGCGCGGCATGCATGTCTCACTCACGCAACACCCGCCAGCCAGCCAGCTTCACCATGGCTGCATCCCGGCGGCGCTCTCGTGCAGCGGACCAAGCGGGTCTGCAGATCGCCAGCATGCAACACGGCGCCGGGTTCGTATACCATGTTTGCGCCCGCCCTGCAAGGCCACGGTGCGCCTCAATTTTTTATTTTTCTGCTCCGTCTCGTCAAGGTGCGAAAGCCGGCAAGAAGCAACACCATGCGCGCAGAGATGGCGGTCATGGCAACACTCTTGCATGCTTGCGGTTCATGCTTGTTTTTTTTTTCTTTTCGCCTCCTCAATTTTGGCGATCGTCTCCCCCTCCCTCGCCTGCATAGATCAACACTACTCGATCATCCCGTTGGATCTCCCGTGCATGGATGGCCGGCATCGCGTCCAGTCTGTCGGGATGCTTATTTTTTTCCCCAATTTCCTTCCCGCTCTGTTGCGTGAGCATGAGCGCAGTTTTCTCCGCTCGACACCGCGTCCTGGGAGAGGGGAAGGAGGAGGGGAAAGGAGGGGTCGTTGTTTAGACGTATGCGTATGAACGCCCCTTCCTTCTCCCAAACACTCTATCTCTCTTTCCCTTGTCCCTGGAGGGTATGCCTGACGGGTAGTTATCACGCGGCACGCACGCCGGCCCGCGGCACAAAAAGAAGGGAAGAGAAACGGACCAAAAAACGTGTGGCAAGGATCTAGATTAAAGACGGTAGGGAAGCATGAGTCGCGGTGGCAGCGGGCATACGCACCATAGCTACGGCCCCCAAGAAATACCCCAAGGGAAAAAGCTTCTGCACCAACAAGAAAAAGTATATGGGGTCTATCAAGCAGGGTGCGGTAATAGCGCTTTGCTCTATTCCCGTTTCAAAACATTCGAACGTTTCAAACGACGGCTGCTGCACGCGACTGCGGATGTTTCGCCCGCTTTTCACCTTATCGAAGAGATTGTACGATCTTAGGTTTTCATATTCAGGCTCTCCTCACTACTGCATTTCTGGCATGCGCGGTTTTTCTCTCTTTTCCCATGCTTAGCCGATACGTCCTACGTGTGTTCGGCGACCATGTCGACGATGAATGAGATATACGATCTATCGGTCACATCCGGGGAAAGAAGCAGGCATCGGTCAAGGAAAAATTTTCCCCTCAAACTCCCGGGAGGCGGGAAAGAGGGAGAGAATGTGAGAGATAGATCGGTCCTGCAGTCCGAATTCCTGGTTAACTTGCTCACTATCTCTCTCTCTCTGATTCCTGCCCGTGCCGGACGATCGCAGCATTGCAACGGGTGGCTGCTTCCCTTCTGCCACCACCGCTGCAAATGCTCCTACCCGCTCTGCCTGCCGCTCTATACGACAGACACGTCCTCCCCGGTCATTTGCCTTTTTTTTCTCGCTTGTATTATCTTCAGCAAGTGCGACCGCAAAACGCCATCGGTTGCACCAAGCAAGCAAGATACGGGAGTGCGGCATGCAGGGCTCCCTTTTGAAACGAACAACCCTGTCCATCTTTTCTCCCTGCCTCTTCGACTCGATTCCTCACCTCCCGTGCCCGTTTCCATGAGGGGTTCTTTCTTTTTTTTTTCCTTTCTTTTTCCTGGCGCGAGTCACAGAGCGTTGAACCGGTGTGCCATGTGCTGCCCGCATGCATGAATTCGCGGCGTGGCGTGCACGGCGTGGCACGGCTCAAGCCGCGTCGGCACTCACCAAACAAGGCTGAGCGGATCGATAGATCTAAGGAAGTACCGACGATGATGACGACGACCACCACCACCACCGTGGCGAAGACCACGACATCCAACAGCACTGGCGGCGGCGACCAGCCAGTCAGCCAACACACCAGCCCGGCGTCGGCGGCGGAAATCCGTATTTCCCTCGTGGCCCCCGGCGCCGCTCCCGCGCCTTCCCCGGCCGGCTGTTGCTATCTTAACCCGTCCGTCTTTGCACATCCGCCCCAACCCACCCCTGCTCTCCCATCGTATTTTCGGGCTACCCCCGTTCGGAAATATTGGATCGTCATCGTTTAGCAGCTACACGTATCCGAAGGAAGGATCCCTCTTATCTCGTTGGTTTCTTGCGCCTTCTTATCTCGCTCGTGTCGGAGGGTCATTGGCGACGGTAAAGCAATGTTGACACGCAAGAACATATTCGGAACGTGTTCTAGGTGTTGATTTGATCGACAGGGGCAGAGAGAGCATGGTAGGGCAGGTGCAGGTGCAGGGCAAGGGCGCTTGCAGCAGCAGCAGCATCAGCAGCACTGAGCGTGGTTGTGTGTTGTACACACGTAAATAGACATTTCGTAGTGGAGGCGTGGGTCCCCGCGAGCAGAGCAGAGCAGAGCAGCACAGCACAGCACAGCACAGCACAGCACAGCGCAGTGCATGCATCACAGCTGGAATCTGCTGCTGCACTCTGCAGGGCGGTGGCACACCCGAGTTTGCTTAAGATAAGAGGAAAAGAGAAGAAAAAACAAAAAGAACACGGGAAGAGGACAAGGCGAGAGCCAAAAAAAAAAAAAGCCGTGTCATGGTGTGTGGCAGGTTGCGGCTGTGGTTGGTCTGATTGCGACATGTCGGAGCAGAAAGCGTAATGATTTTCTTACGCGAGAACTTTGCATCCGGTGCACGCGCTGGAGCGAAGGAATGAAGAAAAGTGCGGGTGTGTGTATGTGTGTGTGTGCCGCCCAGGCTGCATGTTCCGAGTTTTCGTTGGGCCTATTGAATGATTCGGCGGCTGAAGGACCGGAAGGAATTTGGGGAGGGGCTGTGTTGATGCAGGGGGACGGGTGCTTATTGGAGGAGGGGGGCCCGGCCTATAGGAAGTCGCCGCGTCCGGGGGTTGGGAGGCAAACACCAGCTGCTTCTAGACTTGAAGGGTATACGAAAATAAACGAGCGTCGGTCGAGGTCTGGACTTTTGCACGCGTCTCGAGGGTCATGGATTTTCGTGACTGTCTGCTGATTCGTTCGAAGTGGGATGGCTGTGAGGAGGACTTTTGCTGGAAAGAGAGCGCAAAAGCAACGAAAATGGAATTTGGAATCATCTCTTACCAAAACTCTATAGTCTTGTGAAAAGGAAACAGAAGGGTTATCATGTATTGTGTATCATTTTCGAACAACCCCTTCACTTCTTGGCCGGCATCTGCGCCAAGTACGCCTGCGGGCCCATCTCGAGCAGCTTCGCGTCCTTCTCCAGGACCTCCTTCTTGCTAGCCTCAAAGTAGTCGTGCAGCTTCTCCCCGATGCTCGGGTCTGCCACGCTCAGGATCCTAGCGGCCAAGAGCGCCGCGTTCGTCGAGTTATTGATCCCGACGGTGGCGACGGGCTCTCCGCGCGGCATCTGCACGATGCTGTACAAGCTGTCGACACCGTCCAGAACGCTCGCCTTCACGGGAATGCCGATGACCGGAAGAACAGTAAGTGCGGCAGCCATACCAGGCAAGTGGGCTGCGCCACCAGCCGCAGCGATGATGGCCTTGAAGCCGCGCGCCTCGGCGCTCTTGACGAACTCGACCATCCATTCGGGCGTGCGGTGCGCCGAGGTGATGCGGGTCTCGAATGGAATGTCGAATTTGGTCAGAATGTCGAAGCCTGCCTTCAGCACGGGCATGTCCGAGTCCGAGCCCATGATGACGGCGACAAGCGGTTTTCGTGCTGGTGCGGCGGTGGGCGCGGCGCTCGCAGAAATTTTACCGGACTGAACGTCAACGGCGTCGATGAACGGCTGGATGAGGGCTTCTGCCTCCTCCATACTGCGAGCCGTGACGGTTAAGTGGCCCATCTTGCGGCCGGGCCTTGCCTCTGCCTTACCGTAGTCGTGGATCCGGATGCGCGGCGACTTCTTGGCCAAGTCGTAGATCTTGATGTGGGAATCGGGCTCCTTACCGCCCAGCACATTGAGCATGATTGCGGCCGGTTCACGAAGGTAGAGGTCATCCTGCGAAAGCGGCTCATCGGTGATGGCGCGCAGGTGTGCCTCGAATTGAGAAATGTGGCAGCCTTCGATTGTGTAGTGGCCGCTGTTGTGAGGGCGCGGCGCGATCTCGTTGACGAGAAGCGTGTCGTCCTTGAGCAGGAACATTTCAACGCCGAAGACGCCCTTGCCCTTGAATGTTGCCACAGCTTTCCTGGCCAGCTCCTCGGCCCTCTTCCTGATTTCTCTCGAAACACCCCGCGCGGGAGTATAGGTGAGCTTGCAGATGCTGTTCTCGTGAATGGTCTCCGTCGTAGGGTACGCAAAAGTGCCGTCCTTCGTCTTCACTGCCATAACCGCAAGCTCAATCTTAAACTCGGCCCACTTCTCCGCGTAGAGAGGCCGGTTGCCGAGCTGCTTCAGCGCTTCTGGAATGTCGGCCACGGACTTCACGGGGAAATTTCCCTTGCCGTCATATGCTTCAGTCTTCGACTTCAGCATGAAAGGGTAACCAAAAGAGGCGCCAACAGCCTTCAAGCTCTCTTCCGTAGCACTCTCCAAGCTTCTTGACTCTGCTACTGCGACGTCGTGGGACTGGAGATGGATTTTCTGGGCGTATTTGTCCTGGATGGTCCTAACGGTGCTCCAGTGAGGCTCGACCTCGACGGTGTTCTCGATCTCCTCGAGCACTCCGGTGTTGATGTGCTCAATCTCGAAGGTAAGGACGTCACAGGCCTTGGCAAGCTTCTTGATGGACTCCGGGTCCTTGAATGAGCCGTCGACGTGGCCGCTGTGTGCGCTGATCTGCTTGGCCGGCGCGCCAGGCGCGTCCAGAATGTTGATGGGTATCTTCATCCTGTTGGCCGGCTCGACCATCATGCGGCCAAGCTGGCCTCCGCCCAGAACACCGACCGTCTTCGTCATATTGAGGCTAAAGATATTATCAGCATAAACTCGCCCCGAAAACTTGACGCACAATGAATGAACAGATTTAGGAAAGAAATGACATGGGAAGCAGACTAATTTTGAGCAGCCAGATGATTAGGATTTATTATCGCAACCAGAAACGCATGCGCTCCTGGCAGGATTGATGCACTAAAAGCATACACTTGTGCAACAGAAGGTCTCGAAGGGTCTCTGGATCAACTCCTCTTTGGGTTGTTGCGATGGCCGCTGACGCCCTCAACAGCTGTTGAGCCACTCAGGGCTGAATGAACCATCTCTTGATGCGAGGCGCATTGACCATAGGTTGAAGCGAGGTGCAGCTTTCGAGAAATGTGAATTCAAAGAATGAGGCAGCCGGAGATGAAACAGGCTAGAGTGACGAGCAACGTAGGAGACGACATTGAGAGACGTTAAAAAAAATTTGTGCGCAGGAATCAGGAACGAGGACAGCTCAACATGCAAGCAAACGACGCATAGAGAAAATTGAACCCACCTTCTGAGCACGGATGACGGAGTAGAGAAGAAAAGGGTATCAAGCGGAGCAGGGCGGGTGTGGAGGTACCGTCGTGCGTTCGAGTTTTTTTTTGGCAGGCGCTCCAGGCTTCGGCGCGGTGAGGTCACTGCGACATCGGCACGAGTCATGCGCCATTTTCCGCCTCGTTTGCCGACTCGTTGCTTCAACACCACGCCCGCTTCTCCTCTCGCACTTCGCATTCAGCGGCTGGCTCTGCGGTGGCCACAATCACTATTGTGCCATCGCGGAGGTATGAAAGCGACGGCTTCGATATTTTCGAGCCCAGCCGCCACTTTACAAGCCTGTTCTCCGCTCAGCTCTCCCAACCGAGGGGGTGTTTCATTCTGCTCGTTGTGTACGGAATCAAAGCACAAGCGGCCTCTGGCTGTCGACTTGAGCATTGGCGCTTCCGCAGTCATCGACCTGGGCAAACTGTGGTTCCTGGGTCTCGCCTAGCTACCAGAG
The DNA here is from genome assembly GCA_037356115.1 of Neofusicoccum sp. Z2. NCBI lineage: Eukaryota > Fungi > Ascomycota > Dothideomycetes > Botryosphaeriales > Botryosphaeriaceae > Neofusicoccum > Neofusicoccum sp. Z2. Next base: position 671,534 of record JBAWJY010000005.1, read on the forward strand.
TATTGCCGGGGAGAACGCCGAGCAGGGACGCTGTACCTGTCCTCCCCCTTTACTCACAGCAAGGGGACTGGCAGGGGGACGGCAAATGTCGTGTTGTTAATATCAAATTGTATTGCGGGCCCGTGGGCCAGTAGTCAGCGTGATCAAGTACTGGAGCGCTAACAGCACATCGGCCTTGTTCTCACAACCAACAGGAGCTCGAGGCATGACGCATGGGATGTGCAGCTGCCAGCGTGTTATCTCGCCGCCCATCTCGCCTGGCTTGCGCACAAGGCGCCGCTACAAACCAGTCGATTTGGAAACAAAAGGTAGGCTCCTCCGTCTGTTGACAGTACCCGACTCGGCGCTACCTCAAGGCTGTGCGTGACGTGTTTTGTTGATATGCCAGTGATCCAAGACCGGCGGCCGGCGCAGCAGGACTAAACAGTGATGTGTGGACAGGAACCCGACGGCCAAGTGGCGCACGCGACAGCGCCAGCTGATGGTCGAGCAGTGGGCGCGCAACCGCCACTACAACGTGACCTTGCTGATCCAGGAGCATGCGACAGGAGGCGGCGGCGCGAGGCGGAGCGCAGGGCGGGCGGTGATTGGCGCGAGCGGCGGCGTCGCCGCGAGACTCGAGACATGACCCGGGTCGCGCTGAAGAAGCGGCCGTCAGGAATGCGGGCAGCGCAACGCGCCCGCTACTTAAGAGCTCAGCTGCGGATCGCTCGAGCAACGTTGGAGGTTCCAGATCTTCGTTTGCGGGACGAGCCTGAGGTCGTCGCCGCTAGACCGAAAACAACCTTCCATCTCCACCGGGGCCGAGAAGGCCCACGCACTCTGCGATCCAGACGTCAGGGCGCAAGCTCCCCACGACCACGCCGAATAGTCTTTGCATGGCCGCCGCACTCGTTGATCCTCCTATCTCGCTCTCCCCTCCTCCTCCTTCCCTTCCTGCCTCCGCTCCGCTGCCGTCGCGCTTGCGCAAATCTTTGATGACCGCTGTTTCACCCACCTCTCCACCTCGAGGCGCCCACCGGTAGGCCGTCGCCCAGGTCCCGTGCTGCTCTTGCGCGTTGCGACGCCCTCACGCCCGTTGGCACGACCGCGGGCGACGTGCTGCGCGCTGGTGCTCCGCAAGCCGAATTGCCGGCTGCACTGCCGCAAATGTCGAATCTCTCGGCGACCTCAGAATCCACAAAGGTGAGCAGCGAGCTGTGTCGCGCTCCTCGCGCCGCCCCCGCTGACCGCGCCGCCCACCCTCCGCAGACGCCGGCGATCATGTCCTCGCCCGCCCCTCCGTCGCGCACGCTGAGGCTGCGAGAGACGCTGGCGCAGCCCGTCATGGCCTCGTTCCTCGCCGGAGGTGTCGCCGGAGCCGTCTCCAGAACCGTCGTCTCGCCGCTCGAGCGATTGAAGATCCTCTTTCAAATCCAGAGCGTTGGCCGCAACGAATACAAGATGTCGATAGGCAAGGCGCTCGCCAAAATGTGGCGGGAAGAGGGCTGGCGGGGTTTCATGGCCGGCAATGGCACCAATTGCATCCGCATCGTGCCTTACTCGGCCATCCAGTTTGGCGCCTTCAATCTCTACAAGCAGGTGAGTGGTCCTCTCTCTGGCATCGCGGTCCCCCGGCGCAGCCGTGTTATCACCTTCCAAGGCTGCGGTTTGGAAGCAATTGCTGACGCGCCAAGAACAGTTCTTCGAAGACACCCCCGGACACCCTCTGAACCCGTACCAACGTCTTCTCTGCGGCGGCCTCGCGGGCATTACCTCCGTAACATTCACCTATCCTCTGGACATTGTCCGCACGCGTTTGTCCATCCAATCTGCATCTTTCAAGGGTCTTTCAAGTCAAGCCAAGAAGGAGCTTCCGGGCATGTGGGGGCTCTTGGCGTCTATGTATAAGAACGAGGGAGGATTCTTTGCGCTGTACCGCGGCATTATACCCACAGTCGCTGGCGTAGCTCCCTACGTGAGTGTCAGATACCGATTGCGTTTTCTGGTTAGCTAATACCGGTCTAGGTTGGCTTGAACTTCATGGTTTACGAGACTATGCGCGGCATTTTCACCCCAGAAGGAGAGAAGAATCCAGGCGTTTTCGGAAAGCTTGCCGCTGGCGCTGTATCGGGAGCCGTGGCACAGACGTTTACTTATCCTTTGTGAGTGACATCTCCACGATGCAAGGATAATTGCTGACGATGTCTTCAGCGACGTACTGCGCCGGAGATTTCAGATCAACACCATGAGCGGGATGGGCTACCAATATAAATCCATTTGGGACGCGCTCACAACCATCATCAAACAAGAAGGCTTCAGAGGATTATACAAGGGCATTGCGCCAAACCTACTCAAGGTCGCGCCCAGCATGGCGAGCAGCTGGCTCAGCTTTGAGTTGACGAGAGACCTCATCATCTCTCTGAGGCCAGAGGAGGACGAGTACTAAAACCAGCTTCGTCCACCCACCCGCCCTTGGTGGACTTGGACAAGCCATAATTGGAATTTCCTTCACGCCAAAAAGCATCCACGGCACAGCACAACAAGGAAAACGCCCATCGAGGCGATTCATCACGGCACACTTGCCCGCATCAGAACAACGATACAGCTGGTGGAGAGGAGTGTACAGGAGGGTCTGTTTTCTGCATTGACAGGGAAGGCGGGACTGTCTGCATCAACGGGATACGGAAGCGGGCGTTACCGGAATAAAGCGGGCCAAACAGCGGTACAGCGGATAGATCGCAAACCAAAAATAAAGAAAGTGCTTTCTTCGCCGACGTAAGATGTTTTGAATCTTGCGGTGAGAATCGAGGTGCGCTAAGGCGGGAGCGACAAGCCGTCCTGGGATCCCATGGAGTCTTGAAACAGTCCGCTGAACAGACATCTGAGTTGAGTTGCGCGACAACTCGCCGGAGGCGTGCTCAAGAGCCCTCCGGGTGATCGGTTGCAGCAGCCAGGCCGCATTGTCTATTTCTCGAGGTCCGAGTGAGCCGAGTGCGTCAGTCTCAGGACCGGCAGGTGCTGGACGCCGCGCGTGAGAGACGCAGATGCAGCCATTCGACAGGCCCTGGATCGTGGCGGTGCGAGATAGATGAGCTTGAGCGAATATTCCGCATGGCTCGCAGCAAATAGTCTTGCGCGCAGATGGCGCGGCGCGCTGCGGTGCCTGTGGCGCGGTGTTGCGGCTGGCGCGAGGCGTGCCAAGCCCCCAAGCGAGGCCACACGCTCCGTGCGCTCCAACCTGAAAATCGAAGTGGAGGAAAACCGCGACTGCGACACCAACGACGACGGACGACCACCTCGACAACCGACAACCGCCGCCGCCACAATGGGTACGTGAGCCCCTTCTTGCTGCGCGGGACAGCAGCCGCCTGCTGCTGCAGCACGACTACCGACGCCCGACTGAGCGCACGAGCGACCTGGCTGACACCGTGGGCTCTGCAGGTATCGACTTGGACAAGCACCACGTGCGGAGCACCCACCGCAAGGCTCCCAAGAGCGACAATGTCTACGTCAAGCTCCTGGTGAAGCTGTACCGTTTCCTTGCCCGTACGTCAATCCCCCGGGAGCGTGAGAGATGGATAGACGGCCGGCCCTCGAGAGAGCAAAAAACAGCCGCGCAGAGAGGCAGACGCGCACAAGCAGAACAAGTTGTCCTAACATGACCCGCAACACGCAGGCCGCACGGATTCGGACTTCAACAAGGTCGTGCTCCGCCGCCTCTTCATGTCGCGCATCAACCGTCCCCCCATGTCGGTCTCCCGCATCGTCTCGACCGCCTACAACCAGCACTCGGCCAAGGCGCACGAGGGCAAGACCATCGTCGTTGTCGGCACCGTCACTGACGACAACCGCCTGCTCGAGCTGCCCAAGATGTCCGTCGCTGCTCTGCGCTTCACCGCCACCGCCCGTGCCAGGATCACCAAGGCTGGCGGCGAGTGCCTGACCCTGGACGAGCTCGCCCTCCGCGCCCCCACCGGTGCCAACACCCTCCTCCTCCGCGGCCCCAAGAACGCCCGTGAGGCCGTCAAGCACTTCGGCTTCGGTCCCCACTCGCACAAGGTACGCAGCACAGGCTGGGATTTTTGTTACCGTGGAGGTTTTCTCCTGGAGCCTTCGGCCGCTGACCAATTCTACAGAAGCCGTACGTCCAGAGCAAGGGCAGGAAGTTCGAGCGTGCCCGTGGCCGCAGGAGGTCCAGGGGTTTCAAGGTGTAAGCGGGAGTTGGTGTCACGGTTGCTGCTGCTGCGGTCTTCATCGGGCCGTAGACGTAGTAGTGGAAAACGAACAACGGGGGAAAAAGGAAGAAAGGCCTTTCTTCTCTCGTCTCGTCGGGGGGCTCCGAAAATTATGGCGATCATCGTGCGTGCATGGTTACTGGGCTCTCTTCATGCTGGCTGGCGAAAACCAAACGATACTTCTGCCTGCTTCCTTTACGGTTATTTGCATCTGGCTAAGGGAATACAAAAAATGTTAAGTCCATGCGGGATTCGCCACCCTTTCATCAGAGACGAGAGCCGGTTTTTTGCTTTTGTTACTACAGCGATTAAAAGGGGAAAATTTCATTCACGATGGTCATGCATTCAGAACGAACGCCCTCTTTCACAATCCACTCTCCGCAGGTTGTCTTCAAACATTCCAGACGATTCCTTCGCCGCAGCACGCCTTGCCCTTTACCACCGACAGTCTTCACTACGGGGTCATCCGGACATGCTCTCTCTATCTCTCCATAGAGAAATATATAATCCTCCTATCCGCTTTCCCTCTGCTACATGTGGAAGCACCAGGCCAAGACTTTTCATTTTCCTCCTCGAGCTACCAGCTCTCATCACAGTGACAACTCACCATCACTATCATTCAAGCTCCTTTCCTTTTCGCCTCGCTTCTTTTCTTACAGTTCAATACTCCATTCATGCATTTTCAACGGTAGGGCCGCTCTTAAGGAAAGTGTTTTTGAAGAGGAAAAAAAAAAAAGCAAAACCCAAAGGTCGCAAGGTTATCCCATTTACCCTATTCCATCCTATCCCTACCTGGATTCCTTGCCCTAGAGTATAGAAAGTTCGTCGGTAGTGACGACCCTTATTACTAAAAAACACCGCAGTACTGGGGCTGATTAAAAAAAAAAAAACCAACAAAAGTGCAATAAAACCCCGCTGCTATGCACTGACTTGCGCTGCTACAGTTCGCTTTACTAGTTGAGGAAAAAACGTCAACAAAACACCTCTTCACACGCCCACTCTTCTCAGGCGGCGCGGAGGAAAGATTATTATTCTCTTCCCTCTCCCCGTCTCCGCTCTCGCGTCCACCTTGAAGAGAGAAAAAAGCTTTTGGACACTGAACCCCGCCCCACCCAACGACAGACACCTTCTCTATATCCATACGTCTCCATTCCGCCAACCAAAGGTATAGCCCCACTCCTCTCCATCAAACCGACCCCTCACCCACTCACTCACTCACTTACCCCCAATAAGGCGTCCGCAACCCAGCAAACGTCGACGCCATTGACGACGAATCCGTCGGATCCGCTTCTTTCGTTCTATGGCCCGAGAGCTAATTTTCGCCGCGCGCAAAAGGTGTCATTATCAAAGCTTCTCTCTCCGCGGGGTATTTGTGGGTTTTCTTTTTCTTCAGAAGGACGAGAGACGCGAGTGCGGGGCGAGCTTCAACAAGAGACGGAACGAAAAAATTCCCCCGTGTGAGATAAAAGTTCGGACACCAGGAAAAGATAAGGTTGGGACGGGATGGATGGGATGGGATGAGAGTGTACAATTATAGACTTACCTCGAGCTGAATATTCCGATGCACATGCACCAACCAATCGACATAACTCTGCGCCTCCCCATTCCGATCCTCGTACAGCAACCGCGCAAACTCGTACTCAGCGCCGTCCAAGCCCTGCCTCGCCAGCTGAATCGTGACCGCCTTGCTCCCGCGCGTCTGCTCGAGGAACTGCAGGATATTGCGCGTCTGCGCGTTCAGATGCGTCTCCAGCACGGGGATGCTGTTCAGGAAGGGGTCGAGGGCGCGCAGGTCGTTGAAGCCGGGGCCGAATAGGTCTTCCAGCAGGTTCGGCGACACGGCTGCGTGCAGCCAGAGGAGGACCTGCTGCCCGTTGTCGACCAGGTAGGCGCCGCCTTCTTCGATCTTGGAGAAGGAGGCGCGCACGGCGGGCGGCATGACGAGGCGGCCGTGCTCGTTGGCGAAGCCCTCGGTCGGTTCGAGGTTGTGGAGCGAGTAGATGCGGGGGTAGAGGTAGAGGGAGAGCTCGAGGGCGCCCATGGATTTGATCATGCGCATGTCGTAGACGCGGCGGTCGGTGGGCTCCTTGCCGCCCTTGAAGGCGCGGGATTTGATCAGGCCGAGCATGTACATGCTGAACTCCTTGAGGTGTTCTGGCAGCACGAGTTGGCCTGGCGGGTGGCCGTGCGAGAAGTTTTTGCGGTAGGCAGCGAGGACGTCGACTGTCTTTTCCGTGATGGCGTTCCGGATGTCCTTCAGCGAGCGTTCGGACATGCGTGAGGCAGCTTCCTTTGCAACGATGCTGACCACGGCATCCTGGTCGACCATTTTCATCGTGTCGATGGGGTTGTCGTTGACGCTTGCCACAAGGTTGCAGCATCTTACTCTCCTTTCACCATTTGCAGTCGTGTAAAGCAGGGCACTCTGAAAGTGAGCATCGAGCTTAGGGTCAAGCTTGCCGTCGTAGCTGAACATGACGCCAATGGACTTGTCCGCATCGATAACGCCGAACTCAAGATCGGCGCCAAAAGTGTGGTGGTAGAAGTTTCCATGGTAAGCGGACACTTGAAGGCCGTTGGAGCAGCGGACCTTCATGAGAGCCTGGTAGCCAGTTTCCCGAGTCACGGTATGCCTGATCTCCTTGGAAAGCTTGAGCGTGTCGCGCGGAGAATGGAAGTTGGGGTAGTAGAACGTTTCGCCTCCAGTGAGTTCGGCGACGTGGCCTATCGTTGCCACATCAAGGTAGCCACCGCTGGGCGCAGCGAGGAAAAAATCGATTCCGATGCCAGCTTCGCAAAGCTTACCAGCAATCTTCTTGTATCCAGGGTGCTCAGTCGTAAGCAGCTTTTTCTCAGCATCGGTGCCGTGGACCTTTCCATCGTCACGGAGGAACAGCCGTCCAGGTCCCCAAGTGGGCAGAGTTGCGAGCGAGCAAACGATCTTACCACCGGTGTCCTTCAGCGCGTCTAATGCAGAGTGGAGAGTTGATAGCAGAGCAGGCTCCGGGTTCTTGATTTGCGAGAACATGGTCGGCAGTTGCGTCAAAAGGGAAGTGATGACAGCTTTAGACTCGTGCGGATCGACGAAGAGACCATCGCTGAGAGGGACGAACGGATCCTCGATATCCGGCATGACCATCATCTGGGCCTTGTCCAGATTGGGGCTGAGGTTATAGAAGTGAATCTCCCTGTCGTATGTCACGATTCCCACCTTAGCACCCTTAGGCAGTTTCTTCGAAGTCGCGCCGTTCTGCTCTTCGCCCTCAGCAGGGACATCTTCGTTGCCGTAAAGCGCATTCATGATACCCTCGCAGAACCCATCCAGGAAGCCCTTGTTGACGGCTTCGGCGCTGACATCGACGAGGAACAACCACCGCAGGCCGACAGGCTCCTTTGACCAGTACTCCTTGGGGACCATGAAATCTACAGTACCCAATGTGAGCTCCGGCCGCTGCAAACGGTCCACGCGGATACCAGAAGGATCGGTAGGAGCGAAATATTCTGGCGGCACGTCGTTGGGGAAGGTACACATGTTGCAGACGAACTTGTTGCCTCCCGACCTGAACGTCATGAACGGGTTGATATATGCTCTGCATCTCCTACACCTCGGCGGACCCGCCTCGCCAAAGTCCAGCACCGGTACAGGCTGCTCGCCCTCGTGCGGTGCCGCAAGCGGTTGTAGAACCAGACCGAGGGGCAGTCCAGTGGAGGCCAGCGCGTCGGCCGACTGAGGTATGCTGTTCAAGCTAAGCCTGGCGAATCGAGGCGCAGAGTTGCCTTGGTCGTATGCGACGAACGGAACGGCGGCGGGCGGCGGCAGGTGCTGCTCCATGGTGGGATACACGTTCTCCTGGTAGTATTGCGCGGGGACGTCGCGCGCCCTGGGGATGCTGGGGATCTGCTCGGGGTCGACCTTGCCCTGCGCGGAAGACGCGACGGAGCCATTGAAGGTGCCCGCGCGGGCGGCATGCTGCATCGAGGTCGCAGGATTTGCGGGCGAGTAGGCGTTGGCGGCGGCGGGGAACTGGTTCATGGCGGGAGTAATGGGCTGGCCGGCATACGGGCCCTGCTGGTTGAGGAACTGCGACGGGGCGCCCTCTCCTTGCGGAATGCCGCTGTATGGCTGCGAGCTTCCCGCAGCGTCAAGCTGGTGATAGGCGTGCCTGTCCTTCTTCTTGTGCGGCCTTGCGGCATGCGCCTGGCCGGTGGTGTCCACGCCCAGCCCCATGCCTCCCATCTGCTGTGTCAAGCCCGCAACATCCCCCTGGCCGGGCGAGGGCTGCGGCGGGAAGTATCCGTGATCCTGCTGCGGGGTGCCCTGCGGCGCGCCGGGCTGCGGCGAGCCATACTGATTCGGAGGGGCAGCGCCGTAGGACGAGCCGGTTTGGTGGTAGCCGCTGGGGCTTGGGGCAACGGGCGGGCGGAATTGGTTCTGGTTCTGCTGCGGCGGCTGCTGCTGGCCGGTGGCGCTGGGCGAGTGGGCGCCGAGGGCGTGGTACATGGAGAAGTCGGCCATGGCGGGCGTGGCGGCGGATTTGGAGGAGTCGGGTGCGCGGAGATGGCGCGGCGGGCTCTGCGCGCGGGCGGCGGCCGGGAGAGAAAGACGGCTGTGGCAGGCGGGATCAAGCGAGCGTGAGCGGGCAGGACATAGTCTGGAGAGGGCGGAGAATTGGATTGGGCGGGCGGGGATGGAGCAGTGCTGGAGGCCAAGTTTATGGCTTAGCTGTCCGCTATGGCGGCGATCACGGGCATGCGCGCCCTAGCGCGGCGTGAAAGGGAGCTGCGGCCAGACTCGGCCGCCGACTCCACCACGCCCGACATGTGCTCGCGCCTGATATAGCAGCTTCTCCGCCGCTCCTGCGCCGTCCTCGCGTCTTGACACCACGAGCTCCCTGTGGCAACCATAATTACGAATCGCTTGCCGGAACCTAATCTCTTCACCCGTGCCTCACTCGCACCTCAGCAATCCTCACTTATCAGCAGTCACAGGCATCCTTCGGATTGCATTAACGCGCTTGCTTTAATTCTCGCTTTTGAACACAGCTGCTCAATTGCTCCCCGGTTCCGCTTACATCCAGAGAGTGACACGGCTGGCGCCCCAGATATCCTGTAGATCACGAACCCTGACTCGACCGACCTTGATGTCAGACCATACACTTGGCAGCAACCTTCTCTTCATTCAACTCTCTCTATTGGTCCGGTGCAGCTCTGTTGTTGGTATTCTTTCTTTTTCTTTAAACAAACTTAAGGGAAAAAAGAAAAGTCTCCCAGCTCGTACCATAGTTCAGAGGCGACTATTCTCTCTTCCACTATACCTTCTTTGAAGGCGATATATGGCCCTCCTACCGAACATGCCACGTTTGAATTCCTCTTTCCTTCCGCGACACTTCTTCAATAAGCTTACGGTCAAACCTGCTATGTCGAACTTTCTGCCGTTTTCCTTGCTGTATGCTCATCCACCTCATTAGGAAGCAAGGCCTGTTCTTTACCCGAATAGTCGCGCAGGAACCGAGCTGGGCGCAATTTGATTACATTAAGTATAGCGATCGTTGTGCTTCACCAAGTCACGCAAAATCAACACTTCATGATTTCCCTTTTTCTTCTCTTCCAAACATTTTCTTCCCACCAATGCGAAACTAGTACTGACCCTCCAGCGAGAACGTGCCAGTCTTGGTGATGAGATACTCATTGACGGCAACATCCTTTCCGGACTCCTTTCCATAGCCCGATTCCTTGATGCCACCAAACGGCGACTCAGCGGCAGAGGAGTTACCTGGATACGACGTCAACAGTCGAAACCAAAAGGATGTGTCGAGGGGAAAAGTAACTCACCAGTGTTCATTCCAACCATGCCAGCTTCCAAGTTCTCCAACAGCCGCCACATGCGGTCCACGTTCTTAGTAAAGCAGTAGCTAGCCAGGCCCATGCTCGTATCGTTCGCCGCCTTGACAGCCTCGTCCTCAGTCTCGAAGCGGTAAACGGCCGCCACAGGCGCGAAAATCTCCTCACACGACACGAGCATGTCCGGCTTCATGTCGGTCAGGATGGTCGGCTCGAAGAAGTATCCCCCCTTCCCCTCGACGCGCTTCCCGCCCGTGACGACCTTCGCCCCCTTGGCCGACGCATCCTTGACGATCTCCTCCGCCTTGTCTAGGCCCCGCGGCGTCGTGACGGGCCCCATGGTCGTGCCATCCGCGGCGCCGTGCCCGATCTTCAACTTCTCCGTCTCAGCCGCGAAGCGCTGGACAAAGGCGTCGTAGATGCCCGACTGGACGTAGATGCGGTTCGCCGTGATGCAGGCCTGGCCGGCGTGCCGCCACTTCAGCGGCGCCAGCTGCGCCATGGTCTGGTCGAGCGAGGCGTCGTCGAAGACCAGCACGGGGCAGTTGCCGCCCAGCTCGAGCGTCACTTTCTTCAGCCCGTCGGCGGCGTTGCGCGCGACCAGCTTGCCGACGCGCGTGCTCCCCGTGAACGTGACCTTCTTGACCAGCGGGTGCCGGGTCAGCGCCTCGCTCAGCTCCGGCGTCTTGGCCAGGTCGGTCGTCAGCACGTTGAAGGCGCCGGCCGGGAAGCCGGCTTCCGCGGCCAGGTGCGCCAGCGTCAGCGCCGTCAGCGGCGTCTCCGGCGATGGCTTGACGATCATGGTGCAGCCGGCGGCCAGCGCGGCGCTCACCTTGCGCAGCACCATGGCGATGGGGAAGTTCCAGGGGACCAGGGCGGCCGCCACGCCGATGGGCTGCTTGATGGTGAAGACGCGGCGGTTGGGCAGCGCGGGCGCGAAGACGGTGCCTTGGATGCGCTCCGCTTCGCCGGCGAACCACCACGTGAAGCCGGTCGAGTAGTCGAGCTCGCCGTAGGCTTCGGCCAGCGGCTTGCCCGTCTCGTAGGTGAGGAGCGTGGCGAGGTCGTCGCGGTTGGCGCGGATGAGCGAGTCCCATTTGAACAGCATTTGGGCGCGTTGGCGGGGCGTTAGTTTGCGGTAGGATTCGAAGCATTCGTGAGAGCTGCGCACGGCGTTGTCGACGTCGGAGGCGTCGTTGGCCGGGCATGATGTCCAGGGCTTGCCGGTGCCGGGGTCTGCGTTTCGTTAGGTGTTGGTAGTTGGAAATGTGAAGAGAATATGGGAGAGAATATGGGTGAATCCAATCAGGGGGGGACTCCGGGCTTTCTCAAGGTCGTCTCAGGTCTCAGCCAGAGATGGCACTCAAAGCCTTGGGAAACGACCATTGGAGAATCAACACATCGGAGAAGAATGCGAGAAGGAGAAATCGAGACTCACCGACGACCTCAAATGTCGCGCCCGACTTGGAGGTCACCCATTTGCCATGGACATAGGATTTGTTACGGAAGAGGTCGGGGTTTTTGAGCTGCCGTCAGCCAGCACGTCAGCCCCGCCAGCAACAGGGAGAAACGGCGCAGCGAACCTTGAAGGGGAGGTTGTCGGAAGAAGCCATGGTTGTCTTGAGGAGCAGTCTTTCGTGCGGGACTAGTGCGGAAGGCCTGACGGACGCAAGGTCGGAATGGAAATGGCAACGAGGAGCTCGTCATGGGCCTGCCTTAAGAAGCTTCCCTGGCGGCAGGCTGCACTCCATCGAAAAATGCGGAGAAAGGTCGTAAGAGTGCGTCGCACTTCCGCGCAGCCGGTTCGGGTATGGACGAGGCGGGGAGAGGTGGGGGCAGGGCGCCTTCGATCTGCTCGTTGCCGCTCCCCTCGCGGCTTTTGCATGACGTCACCGGCCACGGCTCTTTTGTGATGGCCCGCTGCGCGCTGTGGTGTGCACCATGAGATCGCGGGCAGATGTGAGCATGCGGCTTACGTGCAGCGGGGACCAGCGGGGTGGACCGCATCATAAAAGCCATGCGGAGGCTACATCATCCTGCTGTCGCAAGACCTCCAGCCGTCAGCAAGCTGATTTACTTGTGATTTGACACTGCCCAATCGGGAATTCCTCCATGGGTCGACTCGACGGCAAAGTGGCGCTTGTGACAGGTCAGGCCCCAGCCTTTTCCAGACGCGTCGCGCTTCTGACAGCACTCCCAGGCGGCGGCGCAGGATTTGGAGCCGAGATCTCTCGCCGGTTCGCTGCTGAGGGCGCTCATGTAGTTCTGTGCGACATCAACGCCGCCGCCGGCCAGAAGGTCGCCTCCGAGAACCCCTCGCACATGACTTTCCAGCAGATGGACGTGACCAAGGCTTCCGACTGGCAGCGCGTCGTCGACGCTGCAGCGCAACAGCATGGCCATGTCGACATCCTGGTCAACAACGCCGGCACCACGTACCGCAACAAGCCGACCGTCGAGGTCACCGAGGAGGAGTGGGAAAAAGTCTTCAACGTCAATGTCAAGAGCGTCTTTCTCGGGAGCAACGCCTTCGTGCCAAAGGTCATTGAGCGCGGTCAGGGCGGCGTCATGATCAACATCGCCTCCGTCGGCGCTACGCGCCCGCGCCCTGGCCTGGTCTGGTACAATGCCACCAAGGGCGCTGTCTGGAATGCTACGAAGGGTCTTGCTGCCGAGTATGGGCCTCATGGCATTCGCGTCAATTCCGTGTGTCCCCTGCTGAGCGGCACAGCCCTGTTTGAGAGCTTTGCTGGAGTGCCGCCTACGCCGGAGAATATGCAGAAGTTCCTGTTTAATGTGCCGATGGGGCGCTTGTGCGAACCGCAAGATGTGGCGGGTGCGTGCACCTTTTTGGCAAGCGATGATGCCAAGTTCATTACTGGGTGAGTCCATTAAAGAAGAAGAGTCCGTGGAGAAGCTGACGAAGCACAGGACAAACATGGAAGTAGATGGCGGAAGATGCATTTGATTCCAAGTAGTAGTACCGACCATTCATTCCGTTCTCTTCCAATGACGCAGACGCCACTTGCCAATCCGTTGGCTGTTTTAGTGCTTCGAACAGGAATAGATGGAAATGCTCGTCCTGTGCGACGAATAGATATGTGACACATCGACCAAACCGCATTAGTAGTTGCGGTAGCCTTTGACAAAATTTCAACGGTACAAAAGCTCCTTCAACATGGCGCGGATCCGAATGATTACAACGAGTCAGTACTTCCCCAGAGCTGCGCTTTCGTAGATGCCATAAAACGAGAGGGGACCGGAATGGTGAGGCTGTTCATTGATTACAGCATATGTCTAAACATCAGACATTCCGACTCCGAAACTAATCTCGACGCACTGAAGCTCTGCATTGAAACCAGAGTGGCAACATCAACATTGTAACGCTCTTCCTCCAAGCGGGTGGCGACGTGAATAGTTGCACTTATGACGGGTTCTCCCAAGTTTCTGTGGTAACGGGCAAAGAAAATGCCGAAATGGTTTCCTTCCTCCTGGATGCTGGAGCTTCTCCGAATCGTATCATTGTCACCAGGTAGCAAGACTTGGCCCAAGCCCAATGCAGGCTGCAGTCATCGTGCCCTTGACGATTAGAGAAACTTCGCATCTAGATGACATCCAAGCTCTAATCTAACGAGGCGCTGATATCAACGAAGTGGCGGAGGATAAAACTTCAGCAGGTTCATGGGCCATGCACCATTAGTGTCATGGTGAATGGTATAAAAACCGCACGGCCATTCAAGCTGCAGCAGAGATCGGCCACGAGGAGCTTACCCTTCATCTTCTAGACTTGGGTGCTGATTCAAACGCACTAGCGTCTAAGGCTCATGGCTTGACAACCATCCAGGCAGCACTCAAAAGTGGAAACTTGAATCTATGGACTGCTCTCTCTCTCTCTCAAAGTGGATGGATTCAGTACCCCCTACCCCTAACGGATCACGGCGGAACTACCGCCCTAACCAAAGCGGTACGGAAAGAAAATGTCCCAGCCGTTGAACTCATTTTAAGCACAGGTACCGATGTCAATGACACTGAGACATGCGAACGGCGACATACAGCTCTTGCAGAGGCGATTGAGACCAAGAATAATCGTCTTGTTCAGATTTTGTCGCGTCACGGAGCAGATATCAACCATCCTTACGCTGCCGAATTCGAGGGAACAGCGCTCCAGGCCGCTGCGTTTACTGGAAAAAGATGCCAGTGCGGCATATGATACATCTCGGCGCGGATGCTCTCGATGGCCAGGCTCTTTTGATTTCAGTGCAGAAGCAGCTCCAGAATATGATCGCAACATTGATTTCAACCATTCATCAAGCGGAAAGGTGTTATTCGAATACCGAGCTAGCCGGAGAAATGGCACTTCAAGCGGCCATCGAGATCGGATATCAACGCAATGTGCATAGGATTTTAGACTTGAACGTTGGTTTTGGTGGACCCTCACCGTCTACTTGCGCGTTTGGAAGGATACTGCAGGGTTTACGGATCATCCCTGGAAGACGACACAGGATCACGGTTTGGGTGGGACCGTTGTGGTATCACGATAGGAGAGGTTGCTCTTACGACTGCAATCCGTTGCCGCAACAAGGAAATACTTCAATGGCTCCTCCGGAAAGGCGTAGACCCAAACTTCGTAAGCCGAACCCATAGCGGCCCCCTAAGTTTGCTTCTGCAAGAAGCTACTGCCAATGGGAAAATAGAGCTCTTTGGGGTACTCCTGGAAAATTCGGCGAACATCAATGGTCCCGCCGTCGGCGAATATGAAGGGCTCCATTCCAGGAAGCCGTCGATATTGGGAATGTCGAAATGGCTAAAATTTTCCTTTCCAAAGGTGCCGATGTTGATGCGCGTCCAGCATCAGATGAAGGTGCAACTGCCCTTCAGCTGGCAGCGACGAGAGGCTATCTTGGACTCGCCCGTATGCTTCTGTGCGAAAATGCGGATCTGAACGCACCAGCCGCTCTACGCCACGGTATGATAACACTGGAAGGTGCCGCTGAGAATGGCCGCCTCGACATGCTGCAATTACTACTCAATGCAGGGGCTACGCTTGGAGATCCGCTATCCAGGCCTTGCCGCAGAGTCTTCAGAATGGCGTTCGAAAATGGCCACCATGCGCTTCTGAAGTTCTTGAGGTCGTACCAAGCCAAGCTTATGGAAGCCTGCGGCTGTCGGCATCTACAGCAGAATTAGCAAGACGCATTGAGGAAGAGATACGCATCTGTAGACTGTGTGAGGATGATTTTGTCTTCTATGAGAATTATAGTTGTGGGGATAAGTGACGAAGACGAGGTCGGCGACGAGGCTGACAATACACGTCTCTTCTAATCCGTATCTGGTATTTCCATTTTCGAAGTGTAAAGAGCCATGTGGTACTCTGTATCAGCTGGTTCTAGCTACGAATTAGCCCTCGACTTGTTCTTCTACAGTTATCTTCGGTTTCCTTTCTTTTTTTCGTTTTTCATAGGCTGTTTTCGATGTCAGCTTCGTCTTATTGGATTTTGGAGTTTAGCCGTTCGATTTTTGCTTTTGAGTCCCCAGTCTCCTGCGTTAAACATAGCTGGCACATCCAGATGGTCTTGATCTTTTCTTGCTTCTTCCCTGGCATGTCCTCAATAATATAGAGCATATGATATGTAGAAAGAACGCAAATGACGATGGCTGTCTGATTCATGTTCCGTGTTCTCGACGGTCCCTTGTGGAATTACTCGGGAGATGGTAGGACCCAGAGTTCTCAGGAAATAGAACATCCGCCCGGATGATGCAAAGGATGCGTGCTGTTGCCCTATCTTCTAGTTGCCCTATGTCTAGGCAAAGACTTCGACTCGGATAGCATAGTGGAAGGCTCCCTCGATGATACCACGTTGCACACGCCAGATGAAGCGGCAGCTGGATCAAGAGGACCATTTCAATAGGAAGAATAATCAAAGTTGAAATAACACGCTCACTGCACAGACAGCCACATGGCGCTCCTTTGGGATGGATCTGCGACTTCGGAAATTGTGGCGGTGTTTGAGCAAAGGAAGAGCTGAGCAGCTGGAGGTTTCAAGCGCAATTTGCAGCGGCACAGAGAGCGTCTCTGTCAGCGGACGGAATGCTGGTGCCTAACGCATGACCAAGCTCTTGACGATGCGGTGGTGGCGCAGCGGGGGTTTGCTGCGCGGCACGGGCGATGAGCGGGAGCCTGAGGATCCGGCGAAGCGGCGGCAGCGCGGTACAACGCGAACGCGAAGGACGGCAGGCGGCTAGCGGGCGCGGAGCGGATGGGGCAGGCAAATATAGGCCGCGAGCATCCGGCGGAGCGCAGCATGATTCGTACTCGCGTTGCTGGTGGCGCAGCCGGGGGCAACAGGTTTTTCCCTGGGCTTCCGCCGCTTGGCCCGCCAGGCCGATCCTCATTCTGCCCCGCGATACGTCAGCAGGGCCTCCTGTGCAAGTCCGCCCGACGCGCCTGCCCAACTCCACCACAGACACCACCGCGCGCCCTCTGCCACGCAATTGCCCCCGGCGCCCAGGCAGCTGCTTTTCGCATACAATACCCGCCCGCTGCCCACCCTCCTCCGCCCGCACCCGCCCACTGGCCTCCCCTGACCGCCCGCCATGAACGTCCTCAAGCTGCAGAGGAAGTATCCTCAGTTCGACCAGTCCGAGATCTACGGCCTCAGCGACGCCTTCCGCAAGCTCGACGTCGACGACAAGGGCTACCTCGACGAGGCCGCCGTCATCAAAGCCACCCAGGCGTCGGAGCGCCAGCCGTACGATGTCGTCCGACAGGCGCTGAAGGAGGTCGACCTGGACAGCTCGCGGCGCGTCGAGCTCGAGGACTATGTGGATGTGAGTGCGCGCGCCACCCGTGCATCCCGCCCAAAGCTGACCCGCCCGCCCGCAGCTCATTGCCAAACTGCGCCAATCGTCGCCCGCCCAGCAGCGCATGCAGACCGGGCCCACGCGCCCGCGAGGCCTCAGCGGCGCCCAGGCCCCGCAGTCGCCCGTCTACGGCCACAAGTCGCAGGGCAGCCACGGCGGCGGCAGGATACAGGTCCAGGGCTCGTCTGCGAACGTCACCCACACCATCAACGAGGATGAGCGCGTCGCCTTCACCAGCCACATCAACGCCGTGCTTGCCGGCGACCCGGACATTGGCAACCGCCTGCCTTTCCCCACCGACACCTTCGAGATGTTCGACCAGTGCCGCGACGGCCTTCTCCTTGCCAAGCTCATCAACGACAGCGTCCCGGACACCATTGACGAGCGTGTTCTGAACCGCCCGGGAAAGAAGATTGCCAAGCTCAATGCATTCCACATGACCGAGAACAACAACATTGTCATCGAGTCTGCCAAGGGTATCGGATGCTCGGTTGTCAACATTGGCAGCCAGGACATCGCTGAGGTCCGCGAGCACTTGATTCTGGGTCTGATTTGGCAGGTCATCCGCCGTGGTCTTTTGGGCAAGATCGACATCAAGCTCCACCCCGAGCTCTACAGACTACTGGAGGAGGATGAGACTCTTGAGCAGTTCCTGCGCCTGCCCCCGGAGCAGATTCTCCTTCGCTGGTTCAACTACCACCTGAAGAACGCCAAGTGGCACCGGACGTGAGTAGCACGGAAAACTGATCTATTGGCTGGACTAACGTACTTCAGTGTGACCAACTTCTCCACCGACGTCAAGGACGGCGAAAACTACACCGTTCTGCTGAACCAGCTGAAGCCTGATATTTGCTCTCGCGCCCCTCTTCAAACCCACGATCTCCTCCAGCGTGCCGAGCAGGTTCTCGACAACGCTGACAAGCTCGACTGCCGCAAGTTCCTTACGCCTACCTCTCTCGTCGCCGGAAACCCCAAGCTGAACCTTGCCTTTGTGGCCAACCTCTTCAACACTCATCCCGGACTTGATGCGATCACGGAGGAGGAGAAGGCTGAAATCGAGGACTTTGACGCTGAAGGCGAGCGTGAGGCCCGTGTCTTCACTCTGTGGCTCAACTCGCTCGATGTGCAGCCGAACGTCCAGAGCTTCTTCGACGACCTCCGCGACGGCCGTGTTATCCTGCAAGCTTACGACAAGGTCATCCCTGGCAGCGTCAACTGGCGCCACGTCAACAAGCTGCCTCCGAGCGGTGGTGAGATGATGAGGTTCAAGGCCGTCGAGAATACAAACTACGCTGTCGAGCTCGGCAAGCAGGTTGGATTCAGTTTGGTCGGCATTCAGGGTGCGGATATCACGGATGGCCAACGTACGCTTACCCTTGGCATGGTCTGGCAGCTGATGCGCAGAGACATTGTCAACACCATTGGTTCGTTGGCGCAACGTCTGGGCAAGCGTGAGATCACGGATTCCGACATGGTCAAGTGGGCCAACGACATGGCTCGCAAGGGTGGAAAGACCAGCGCCATTCGCTCCTTCAAGGACGGTTCTCTCGCCAATGCCGTCTTCCTGCTCGACGTGCTCAACGGCATGAAGAGCTCGTACGTCGACTACGATCTCGTCGCACCTGGTCGCACCGAGGAGGAGGCGTACGCCAACGCCAAGCTTGCCATCAGTATCGCACGTAAGATGGGTGCCACCATCTGGCTGGTTCCCGAGGACATCTGCGCTGTGCGCAGTCGTCTGATCACGACTTTCATCGGTAGCTTGATGGCGACGCACGAGAAGATGCAGTAAGCGGTTTTCAAAGGAGTTAGCCCCAGAGTTTTCATGATTCCGGATTGCTTTTTTTGATGTTGGTCGAGGCAAGCTTTTGCTTGTGAGGGACGAAAAGACGAGACGAGGGTTTTGGCGAGTTGCATTTTCTCCCCCTTTAGTAGTACAGCGCGATTCAAAATGAATATATGAATTGGAATATCGATACCCAATTTTGAAAATCCATACATGATGCTGCTTGATCAATGAGTGTTTTCTGCGGATCTTGAGGTCAGGTCGTGCCAATCGCTCCTTCCTTCCGGGTGCTCCTGCTCTTTGCCGACTTGGAGGGCAAGGATGACGTCGCCACCTCTTCGCCTCTAACATTTCCTCTCTTCGACTATCACAAATACCATCGTCTGCTGTTACCGCCCTGTGTCCTGCTCACTACAAATGTTCCGGTCCTCGCTTCAGCAGTAAGCCATGATGTCGAAGTATGGACACGCCGCTTTGAGAAAGTCCAACATAGTTCATCCAATCCGGATCCGGAGCCACCTTTCAGACGCATTATCTTAGAAAACATTCACATGCGAATGAATACTTCAACTCCGTCTGACACAAGTCTTAACCCGTTCACTAACTCGGTCTTAGCAAGAAGGAGCCGACAATGAGCTCTTCCGTACGTCATCCCTCCATACAACCACTTCTTGAGTAAGCCACCAATCGCAGTCAACCGCCGATGAGGGATTCAACTCTAGTCCCAATCTAGCGGAAAGTACGGATACATGATCCGGCACAGCTTTCGACTCTGTACAAATCGTGCCCCCTGCACCATGCTTCCCCTACGCCTTCGACCAGGATCACTCGATCTTCTCTTCCAGTACACTCTCGAGCGGAGGGCTTCCAATGACGATCAATTACTCGTGAATATTCATTTGCTGACCTCTGACGTTCCGTTCTCTGGGGGCTGGTCTTCGATTCTCTGTCCTTTTCTTTTGTTTTAGTATATAAAACAAAATATCCAAGACTCTTCCACAACCAACTGAGAGAGTTACTCGAGTTCTCGAGTAGATCTTCAACGGTCATACATCCGTTGTGGTCTAGGGGCTAGGATTTGCCGCTCTCAGCTGTAGAGCACACCTCGCATCAAGCGCCGGCAAGGCCCGGGTTCGATTCCCGGCGACGGAAAGGATGTATCTTTTTGCTTTTGCGTGGTCCGCGGACTTGGAGGCGTTGTTTTGGCGGTTGAGGGTCAGAGGGGATAACATCGAACGGGTGGTTGGTGGTGGTGGTGGTCGTGGAGCACAAGGCGGGACGATTGGCCGAGACCGAAGCACACGGGCAAGAGTGAACAGCGAGGCCGAAGTGAGGACCGAACGCCAAGCAAGCACTTCTTGCGCATAAGTTGTGCAGGACTCGAAAAGACCGAGGATCTTCGAGCGGGTAAGGCCGAATGCCGGCCGGCATCGGCGATAGATGGAGAGAAATGCCCGATCTTCAAGTCATCAACGGCTTTCTGGTTGGCTGGGCTTCCAAAAAGATTCCCCTTGGCAGTCGTCGGCGAGCGGTTTCTCTTCTTTGCGCGGATTTTCTGGGTGCAAAGCGGACGGCAGACGGGATGGATGGCGGATCAGATAACGGCTACCATGAACCTTTTTTCTCTTCCAAGCTCCGTAGGTATACTTATCCAACTGCGCTAAATTGTGCACAAGTCTTCGCGCCTTTTTTCCCCGGCGGCGGTTAGTTTAGCTTCGACGTGTTGTGGGGCATGCAAGCAGGCAGGCAGGCAGGCAGGCAGACAAGCAGGCCAGCTGGTGTGAAGAGTTGGTTGACCTTCCGCCCCAGCCAGCCCCAAACCCCGGCACCGGCTCTTTCGCAGCCAGGGCTGGGGCTGTCCGCTCATTCCGGATAGCAGGATCAGATATCCCACCCATCGCCCCCTCCCCCACCCCCCCGGCCATCATATCAGATGGACGGGACGAAAAGAGGTGCGGCGTTCGAACGATGGTGAAAAAATGTGGCGTGACCATCAGGGTGATCAGTCCAGTTCCAAAGATCAGCCTTATTAGGCGGTCGGTTCCCATTTTTCAATAAGTACCTACGTGCTCTGCCTGCGTTTCTCTCTCGCGCGCGCGCGCGCTTTTTGGCTCGCTTGCTCTCTTCCCTGCCCGTTATGACTCTTTCTCTCGTCACCGAAAATGTGCCACGTAGCGACCGGTTCAAAAGTGGTGTTGGTGTGCGGAATTTTCACTTTCTTCATTGCTGACTTCGACTATCAAGAATAACCCTCATCGATCAACCAGCGGCGCCTATACAGATATGAATATCCATCCCCTTCCTCCCCACCTGTGAGGAAAAAAAGGGCTTGAGCAGTACAACCCGACAAAGGAGAATCATGCTACTAAGTACTACATGAAAAGAGAAAAAGAGGTCAGGGGAGGGGAGGTTGGTAAGAAGCCAAAGAGCGTTTGGGTCCCGTTTTCTACAACGAAAGGGGATCGTAAGAAAAAAGAGAACTCCAATTCGCCACTCCCTTCCTCTCAAGTTGTATCGTGGCTACTTTTCGTCTCTTCGCGGTCTCCGTCAGGGGAGTCGCGAAAGGAACCACCGAGGGAAAGGATGTTCATATCGAAGCATTTTCCTGATTTCCGTTCCTGGTTCCATCGTCATTTTCTTTTTTTTTCAAATCATCCTTGACTTTTCTTTTCTTCTCGCGATCTTCTCAAGCTTACGCAGCGGCCGCGTTAGGCTCCGTCACAGTCTCGACCTCGACCTTGGGCAACGGCGCACCGGTGCCACCGAGATCCGTTTGCCGTGCCTTCGGGTTCTTGGTGTAGTAGTTCGAGATGGCGGACTTGATGGCGTCCTCAGCGAGCATAGAGCAGTGGACTGCGGCGGAGCGACCCCACATCGTCAGCGACATCGATTCGGAAAAGAGGCGACGGTGGCAACCGATACAAGCGAAGGGAGGAGAGAGGAGGGGGAGGGAAACTCACGCTTCACGGGCGGGAGGCACAGCTCCTTGGCGATCTCGGTGTTCTTGATGCGGGCGGCCTGCTCGAGCGTCATGCCGCGCACCAGCTCGGTCAGGTAGCTGGAGCTGGCGATGGCGGAGCCGCAGCCGAACGTCTTGAACTTGACGTCGCTGATGGTGTTGCTGTTGGGGTCGACGCGGATCTGCAGCTTCATCACGTCGCCGCAGGCCGGCGCGCCCACCAGCCCCGTGCCGACGTCCGTGTCGCTCTTGCTCATCGATCCGACATTGCGAGGGCGGTTGTAGTGATCGAGCAGTGCTGCGGATGTTAGTCGCTGAGCGTTGCTGAGGGACGAGGGGTGGAGGGGCGGTCCTGCGTCCGGCGCGCGAAGCGACAGGACTGCTGGCTGCTGGCCGATGCATCGCTGCGGCGCGGCGGAAACGGGCAGGGAGGCGACGGGGTGGACTTATCTTTCTCGTGGTAGCTCCTCCGGGCGCTGACGGCGACGGCGGGGGCTGCTGTCCGGAGCGGCGATGCGATCTGGGGTCGGGCGGCGGAGGTGAGGAGCTTGCTGGCGTGGGCCGGCGCGGTCGCAACGGCTCTTCTGAACATGGTGCGGGGTGGTGCGGTGTGCGTGTGTGATGCGTAGGTCGAGCGGCGTCGCAGTGCAGGGTGCAGCGGTGATGGCGGTCAATGGGGCGTTGCTGGTGGTTGCGTTGCAGTCGGGCAGGATGCAGAGGCGGCAGGCGAGGATGGAGGTGCTGCTCTCTGATTATTTGAGAATGACGCCGGCGCCCGCTCGGCTCGCGGAGAAAGGCGGCCGCTGCGGTCTCGGCCAGCGGGATTAAGTCATATCTCGGCTGTGGCGACTTATGCGCGTGCACAACACCGAGCTGCGCCGAATCGGGGCGCGCCCGTTGGCCATGACGACCCGATCTGCGCGCCTATCAGACGCTGCGTCGCCCAGCATGCTCCTCATCTCAGTCGTGATGACACTTGAATTTCTAGTTGTGCGCTGCTGGGATGCGAGCTCCAGCGCTCTGAATGCTGCTGCGCAAATGCTGCCGCCCGCCGACAAAAGCACTCCACCTCCGCCGTCGTCATCGGCCCCAGCCCGTTGCCGTCATACGCCGTGTCTCATGCAATCGTCCTCTTTTCCCGTCTCCGACCATGCCTCTTCTACGCTCACACGCGCCTGAAAAAGTAGACGTACGCAAACCTTTTCATCTCGTCGATGTCCGCCGCCTTGGCAACCTTCTCGTCGTTGAAGAGCACCCACGACGCCGAGTCTTCGCCTGGAACCTGCTTTCGGATGAATGCGACATAGTGTCTACTGCACGTCAGCCACCGCCTCGACCCGCGAGCATTGTTAACGACTTACCCTGCGTGGATGGAGCTTCCCTTGTGGCAGACGATGGACTGCAGCTGGAAGTTTGCAGGCAGTTCGCCCGATCCAGGCTCCGCCTTCTCCTTCGGTGCCGGAGCTTCCGCGCCTTCCTCGTCCCCGAAGTCGCCAATGGCCTCGGGGTGGTTGAACAGCCAATCCACCGCACGCTCCATGTCGCCCCCCGTTTCTTTGAGCGCTTGACGTGCCTGTGGGGCTGCGAACCCCATGGCGCCCAATGACTCTATCTTTTCCGGATCGATCGCTCCCGCTCCCGCACCACTGCTTCCGCCACTGAGGTCCACTGGTGTGTCAATATCCGGATCGTCCATGTGAGCGAACAGCCAGTTAGACGCCGCCTCGGGGTCAGAGTTACCCGTAGCGTGCAACGCCTTCTCGCAACGCACACGGGGAAAGCCCATGGCTTCGAGCATTCCCAATGCAGCCTCATTGGGCTCGAACTTGGTCGATGCACCAGCCTCCGCTTCCTCCGGAAGAAGTTCCTCGCCCTGCTGAAGACCGGGAGATTTGTAAGCGTCGAATGAGATGGCCTCGTCTCCAATGACCACCGGCACATCCAGCTTCGTCGGAACCCAGTTGACCAGCTCAAACCGGCGCGCATTGACAGCTAGCACAGCAGGGAAGGTCTTGAATAAGCTCTGTTTGGTGAAACCATCCTTGCTACCGCAGGCGGCGCAAGTGAGCTCAACAACCTCAGACGCAGTGAAGATGTCAAGACACTCCTTGAGAGTGACGGGCTCAAACTCTTCCTTCTCTACTTCCTTGCCTTTTGCATCCGTTACTTCCATCTTGTCGTCCTTGGGAATTCTCCTGATAGGGACTGGAATGGAAATGTTCTCCATCTCATCGGTCCTGTAGCGCACCTTTTTGCAGCTCAGGCACTGCAGCTTTTGCTCCATGGCGAACCGGAAGGCGTCAACGGGGTCCTTGAGAGGCACTTGATGCGTGGTCCGAGTGATCAGCTTCAGGAGGTGGAGCAGAAGCTCGAAAGAATCCTGTTGCCGCATCGTTGAGAATTCCGGGTGGCCTCTGCCAATGAGATGCTTGAGCATTGCAGGAGCGAGACCCTTCTGGTGAGGGACCTCGGGCGTCTCCTCCGACGCAATGACATCGCCATCGGGTCTCGAGTAGCGGTCGGAGAGTAGACCGTCAGCAATTTTGCGCAACTGGGTCTCCAGGTCCTGGGCAGGATCGTCCGCCTGGGGAGGCTTTTCCTCGGGATGGTAGTAGCGTTCCTTGAACTCAGGCATCGAGAACAAGGCCTGCAGGACACTGGCCAGGTAGCAGCTGTTTCCGAGGTTCTTGAGCCCAGTGAAGCCCGGCCCGAACAAAGGCTTCAACTCCTTGCCGTCCTCAGTGGTCATGGAGAATTCCCATCGCAGATTCTGCTCGATCTGCATCTCCGTCAAGCTCTTCTCCGTCTTCTGCCGGTCTGCAATGTTGATACCCCAGTGAGCCAAGTGAGCAGGGAGCTCAGGATCCACGCGCTCCTCGTTGCATGTGTAGCAGTAGATGTCCGCAGTGCCATCCGCCGTCAGAGAACCAAGCTTGACCGCGACCGGGTGGCCGGTGGCGTCGTGATGCGCCAAACCGTGAGAGTTTCCTCCGACGCCACCGTACTGAGCGCGTCCGCAGCCAAGGTTGCCACAGATCAAGCAGAGCCACAGGTTCTCCTTCAGATCGCACATAGAGCAGTGCCCCAGGTCTTGAGACTCTATCTTCTTGGGCGGGTCCTGTTCCAGACACAGCGTGTGCTCGCAGGGAATCATCTCCTGCTCCCATGCCTTGACCTCTTCCTGACGCGCGAACGTGTTTGCCTTCAGAACGGCATCAACCACACCCGAAAGCTTCCCGGCAGCCTTGTCGACATCATCTACGCCACACTCATAGCACTTGACCTTTGTCGTGGTATCATAGCGATCCTCCTCGGTTTCGGCGGCGATGGCAAGCTTGGTCATCTTCTGCGGAGGCTCGTCTCTCTTGACCTTCTTGCGGGTGCGGCGGATGTTGAGCACGAGCGGGTGTTTGCGGGTTTGGTAGTGGAGGAGGGCGTGGTTGCGGTCGCCGGCGCAGCCGCCGTTGAAGCAGTAGAGGCAGACATCAAGGCCGCTGGGGCCGTCCTAGCGCGGCAGTGTCAGGCACACAGGCTCGTGAGGCCATTCGTGGCTGCGCGGCTGGCTCTTACAATGGAATCGAAGCACTGGGTGCAGTCCTCGCGATACACGGACTGGCTGGGCCCTGGAGCACGCAGCTCTGCCCCGCGGTCAGTTTGGAGCTCGTCGTGCAGGCCGGGAAGCTTACCCGGGGCGTCGACATGCGTGCAAGCCATGGTGTTCACCGCTGGTGGGAGAGGCGAAGCTGCTGTCAGCTCTGGGGCGTGAAGGTGAGGCGTAGCTATGCGGGACAGTGGTGCCTGCCGAAATCGCGGGCCGGCGTTTGCGCGGGGCGGCCAGCTGCGATGACCTCACCCGCTGCCCGCCGCTCGCCTCCCTGCCGCCGCCCTCCACCGCCCGCCGTGCCCGACATGACTTCGCTCAAGGCCACCGCGCCGCGTATTCTCCGCTCGGAGAGACTGGTTGCACCTTAAATCGTGGGCAAATATCTTCGAACGCCCACGGCATCCCGGCCATCCATATAGCCAGGCAAATGGCGCACCGCCCGCCACGCTCCCCCCACGCGCGCCTCTGCTTCCTCCTGTATAGCCTTCCCAACCCAGCATCTACGTCGAGCCACAGCGCCTTGGTATTTTTTTCCCTCATGTTTCTGGGCGTACTGTGCACATTTCGATTTTTTTTGATTACCAGATAGGAACGCCGAGGCGCCGAGACCATGAGCGGCTCTCATTATCAGTCGTTATTTCTTATGTCTTCTTGTCTGTACCTTCCTATCCTAAGCGACGATGTGGGGAGAAGATGGTCTGGTGATACTGTGCCTCGCGAGTTCGCACAGAATGGCCCCAGGCGTGGCTCCACTCAGAAAGAGCACCGGAAAAGGACCAAGCGTGAAACTCCTTGCCGTTAGTGCTCCATGAAGGCCAGAAATGAGCGGCAACGAAAATGCGAGCAAGGCGAACCGCTCACATACCACTGCCCCTGACGACTAGGCCTCTGGGCGCCTGCTTCTTTGGGTTATCTCCTTAATCACGCAAAAGGCAGGGCGATGGCTCTCGTCGGGCTTGGCAGCATTTGGCTTTAGCACATCATGAATCGCCGCAGGGAAAAACTTCGTATTCCGCCACAAGCGAGCTCTTCCTTTACGTTAGAGTCCGCGGGAAGATCCATACTAGAACACGCCATCACCTGCAGCAGACGGGTGCATGACACCAAGATTAAACAACCGCTTGGCAGGATGTGGAGATGTTTATACCACCAATCAGCCCCTACCACGAGCAGAGTACTGGCCATTGCTTATTCCAGTCGGCAGTTTCAACGTGTTTGTCAGTGATGTAGGGCTCTCGTCCGGGCCCGCCGGAAACGGTAAAAAGAAAAAGTATAAAGGGATGGAGCGAGGCAGGATGGATTTCTACATCCAGGGCCCCTCACTTCCTTCAGTGTCCCGGACGTAGTAGCCATGGATTCTTCACGTTCGCTTAGGCGGTTTCTCGCCCAGTCACTCCTTCTTTTGACTCCCACGTTTTCCGCTGCGCAGAGCAGCACCACTTCCGCAGCCACGACGCTCCAGTCATGCTTGACCGAAGCCGGAGTCCGGAACATTATCGACACAGACAGCTCTTGGGCTACTGAGACCGTTCCATTCCAACTGCGCGTCAAGCCTGATCCGGCCGCCATAGCTTTTCCCGAGAACCAGGAGCAACTTGCTACCTCTCTCAGCTGTGCCAGGAATGCATCCGTCAAGGTTTCTCAGCTGAGTGGTGGCCACTCCTTTGCTGCTTACGGCTTTGGCGACCCCGGCGCCCTTGTCGTCAACCTGGGCGCATTCAACTCCGTGAGCTACGATGAGTCGACTCAGGAGCTGACGTTCGGCGGTGGAGTCAGGGTTGGCCCGGCCGCAACATATCTATGGGAGAACCATGGAAGGCACTTTCCCCATGTGCGTTCCGGCCACGTCGGCCTGGTTGGGTCATCCATCGGCGGTGGCTTCGGCTCAACGTCTCGATTCCTGGGCACTCCGATGGATAACATCGTCGCCGTCGAGTACATGCTGTACAACGGCACCGTCGTCAAGGCCGGCCCGGGCTCTGACCTTCTGTGGGCCACCCAGGGCGCCGGATCCTCGTACGGCGTTATTCTCTCCATGACCACCAAGACCTGGAAACCAACATACGAGAAAGCAATTAACTTCACCCTCTCACTCGGCAATGTCGACATCGACACGGGCATCAAAGCCCTGATCTCCATCCAGGAGTACGCCCTCACCGATGCCCCCGACGAGCTCGCCCTCCGTTGGCGCCTGACCTCTCCTCCCTTCGACGGCACGGGCTACTTCTACGGCGACCCGGCCAAATTCGACAGCGTGATCCAACCGCTGCTCGACCGCCTCCCCGCCAACACCTCCCTCACCAAGAACGAATGGGACTTCTGGGCCCTCGAGCAGATCGTCGCCGGCGGCATCGCGTCGCCCAACGGCGGCACCATGAGCGGCCGCGCCATGTACACCCAAGCCCTGACCATGACCACCGCCCAGCCCCTCACCTACGACCTCGCCTACACCCTCTTCGAAAGCACCACCTACGCCTTCAACCGCACCGACCTGAAAAAATCCGGCTTCCTCGACCTGTGGGGCGGCGTCTCGCGCGACATCGCCAACACCGACACCAGCTACGCTCACGGCGACAACCTCTGGCTCATCCGCTGGGAAGCCAACGCCGCCGACTCGAGCAACTGGCCTGCCGACGGCATCCAGTATCTGAAGAACCAGATGCTGCCGTTCGAGCAGGAGCTCACGGCCGCAGGCATCCCGCTGCGTGGCTTTGTCAACTATCGCGATGTTGCGCTGACCGAGGCGGAGTGGAGTGCGCGGTTGTATGGCGAGAACTGGGAGCGGCTGAAGCAGATTAAGGCGGCGGTGGATCCGGAGGCGTTGTTTACGTCGAATGGGCAGAGCATTCCGCTGCCGTGAGTGCGAATGTAGGTAAGTGAGCTAGCTGGTGGGAGGAGGAGTGGCGCGCTGGTTTTCGTTGGCGATGAACCGCTTCTTCTTCTGCTGCTGGTATGTACTGTACGAATAGACTTGGTATAGAGAAAATATGAGTACGAGAATGCGCAACGAAACGCGAACATGCTGTATTTTTGCGAAGAAGCACAATAAAACAGTTGACATGACGGAAAGTCTTCACACTCGCCTTGGCATGCAGGACACCGAACAAACTCTCGTATCGGTCATACGAAGAAAGCATCGCTATGATCTCCGTTTCATCCATACTTCCTTGAAAAGCTAGATAGACTTTTTAGAGCCGGAACCTCCAGATCCGCGTAGGTTTTCCCCTAACCCATTCCACAAGAGCCTCCCAAACACCCAGCCATGCAATTACTAATGCTTCTTGGTAGCGATCGACCAGTTGATCCACTCATTGAAGAACGACGGATGCACCTTCGACTTCGAATCCGCATACCACTGCTTCTGCGTGCGCGAATAGACATCCGCAACCCTGCCATAGTTCTCGACCTCGTCCTTGCCCACCAGCACCTTCGCGATGAACAAGCTGGCCCTGCTGCAAGCGCCGGCGTGCAGCTTCGACGCGTCCTTCGTCACCTCGACGTGCACGTCGTCGAGCAGCGCCCAGACGCGGTCGACGTCGTCGTCATCCAACGCCGGCATGCCTTTCTTCGCAGCGTCGAAGTACTGCTTGAGCAAGTTGGTGCTCTTCTCGGAGAGCTGCTTGGCGGTGGTTTGGCGGATGAGCTGGAGCAGGGGCATGATGGCATCGAGGGCGAGGGGGTTGGCATGCTGTTGCTTGACGTAGATGAGGAGCAGGTCGAGGACGCGGTTCTTGAAGTTGATCATCGTCTCCTTGGCGTCTTTGTTTTCCTTCTTTTTGCTTTTGCTGGCGACTTTTTGGCGCTCCTGGAAGATTTTGGCTAGGTGCGGTTCCAGAGCCATCATTTGGTCATCGTCCATGTCTGCGTCGTCGTCTTCATCTGATCCTTCGTCCTCGTCCGCGTTGCCGCTGGGAGCGGATGTTTTGAGCGTTTTGGCGAGGGCGGCGTTGAACTTTTCCAGCTCTTCCTCGTCTTCCTCCTCTTCGCTGCCACTTGCTGACTCTTGACCATCGTCGTTGTCTTCGTTATCCGATTCGAAGCCGTCCGTACCGTCTTCCTCGTCCGATCCTTCTGCCTCAACCATTTCGACATCCGAATCCTCCTCATCATCCTCATCGGACTCTCCCTCTCCCTCCTCGCTTTCTTGCTGATCAAACAAGTCCTGCTGCCCAGACATGCTTTCCTTCTTACCGAGAATGTCGATCATCGATTGCAGACCCTCGGCGGTAAGCTCAGATGCGAATACTGTGAACACCTGTTCCGATAGTTTTCTGAACAGGACGGAAGGCTTCGCCGCAAAGCTCAGCAGCACTTCAGTGAGCAGCTGGAATGCATTGGCATCCGCGTTCTTCTGGAAGGCTGCGTCGTAGCAGACCTCCAGTTCTTCCAGGATAGAGACGGCATCCGGGTCACCGTTGTAGACCTGAAGGGTTGTGAGGGAGAAAAGGAGCTTGAAGGCTCGTAGAGCTGGCCTCTTCTTCTCCTTTGCTTTGGCAACCTACGGGGAATCAGCTTTTGGTTTATCAAGACAAGTGCGCGTGTGGCGTACCTTTGTTGCAATCTCCTCCAGTAGCTTGTGGGCTTGCTTGACTGCCTTTGACACTGCCTTGTCGGCCTGGAAAGCGAGTGCCAAAGCCTTCGATGATTTACTCTTGGAGCGAATGGCAGACACGACAATGTAAGGATATTCCATATCAGTGTCAAGTTTCGAAGACAGCAAGTGGGCAAGGCAGGAGGTAAGCCTTCCTTGGAACATGTTTCGAGAAGCTTCGGAAACAGACGGGATGGGTAGGTCATCGGGGGAACTCAAAGCAGTGGGAGTGAAGTACGCAAGCTCAGTGAAGAAGACCAGCAAGCTTTGAAGCCACGAATCACTATCGCCGATGGGGTTCTCCTTGTTGCGACTTCTGATGACGGACACTAGCATATCTGCCACCGTGCGGCGCTGAGATTCTGCAGCTTTCTCATCTTGCTCCTCAGGGCGATAAATGAGCTTCTTGAAGAGGGGCATAATCTCTTCGAGAGCTATATCGTTAGCATGGCCCAGGACGCCATCAACAGTCTTCGTCTTGGTTATCTGATCGAAATTGAGCGATCCATGCCTGGTGATGAGACCCTCAAGGATGGGAGCAGCAGCTTCGGGATCCTTCTTGGCCCGTACGCGCATCTCTTCCAAGGGAGCCTTTGCAGCATTGTGGAGAATCCTTTCAGAACCATTCCGCTGGTTGATCAGACATCTCATAAGGTTCGGACTGAACAGTGAAGGTAACGCCCAGTTGGGGGCGTTTCCAAGCATTCTTGAGAAGAGCTGGAATCCCTTTGACTTTTGCTCGGGAGATGCCGATGCCGAGAATAGGTTATCTGAGTTTGGGTTAGAAACATGTCTTCAATGACAGATCGGTCCAGAACTCACTGTCGACAATGTCAGTCCAAAAATTGGAAAACTTTGACTGATTCTTGCCAAGCTCTCCGTCGGCATTCTTTTGCAGGAAAGAGGAGATGACAAAGTCCCAAGCGAAGTTGAGAGTTGTCTGAGAGCTGCCAGACTTCACCTTCTTTCCGTTCTCTGCCGAGCCCTCGGAAGTCTTCGAGAAGTTCTCCTTCATGACATTGGCGAGCGTTTGCCTATCCTTCGTGCATAGAGGATCCTGCTTGTGCCAAACGCCCGACGGGAGCTCAATGTCTGTGAAAAGGGACTGCACCGTCAGCCAAATAGCCACGCCTTCCGGCGTCTTTGCCAAGCCATCGGAGCAAAGTCCGTCAATGATTTGCTGCACGAGTTTCCGCTGCCCCTTCTCTTGAGCAATGGCCTTGACGGCCTCGCACAGAATAAGGCCGCATTCTTCACGCAACCATGGCTTCTCGCGTGCCAGCTTGTACAATTGTTCCAAGACATTCGCCCAGCATTCTTCGGGAGCATTCGGTTGTACGAGGATCGAGGACTGGATGATGGCTTTGTATCCAAAAACGCGGCCGAGGAGGTGATCTTTTTTCTCCTGCATAACGGTCAGTATGCTAGATCTAGAGCGGTCCTGGGAATATCTTACCTGGCCGCTAGTCTTGCCCTCAGCCTGCGTGAGCTCAGCCACGAGCTTGACAAGACCGTGGATATTGGGTTCCAGGCCGGGGATCTCTGTGCTGGACGGGCTGTAGAGCTGGCGAAGGACTTCTGTGAGAGCTACAAAAAATCCAAAGCGGGCAGCCTTGCGGCCACTGTTCAAGCCTCTGATTAGTCGCACAATGGTCTTGTTGGCCAGCTCGGCGGTTGGGTCTGCAGCGAGCTTGAGCACGAGCTCTTTCGCGGCGCCCAGGCGGACATCGCGAGTGTCGTCTGCGAGGCGGTCGAAGATGCTCGCGAGCTTCGCGTCCTCTTCGGTATACTGCCTGCGGCGCTTCTGGCCGGGTGCCGGCGCATCCTGCGCGGGGGGATCCAGGTTCCTCTTGCGCGACATGGTGCGAGCTGGGTGTTGAAGCTCTCAGACCCCGAAATTTTTGGCTAGGGTAGGAACAGGCCTCGGCAGCTGCGCGCAGGCGATCACGGGCAGCTTTGGCCTGCACAGTGCACCGCGCTTCCTTATGCGTGGCCGTCAATCTGCGGCGTGCAATTCGACAATGGCGTCTGCGGCCGAACTTTTTGGAGCCGGCTCGAAAATTTCCCCTCCTGCTTCTGCCGCCGCGGCGGCGAGATCGCCGCAGCCCCCGGCCTCGGCGCTACTTTGCCCCGAACGCTGCAGCTCAGGGGCAGCTCTGCCTGTGAAACACCTCGTCCTCTCCCTCGACACCCGGCTCCCGGCTGCATGTCTGCGGACACGATGGCCTCGACGCACAAAACGTGACCGCCGGCGCCACGAATCCCAAGTTGCATTAAATTTTTGAGCCATGACACGCCGCGGGACAGGGTCTGCGGGTCCGGCCTCATCGTGGCTCTCTCAAACGACGCCGTTCGTAGATCATTATCACCGCTCGACGGGCACGGCCAGCAAAATCTGTGCAAAACTTCCAGAAAAGCCCCATAGAGCGGGGCACCCCACCACTCATAAGAAGGGTTTTCGAGCCATGCACGGCGGAAGTCCGCGCGTTCGGGGCGTTTGGTGACAAGAGGGATAGGCGTGCGGATACAGACAGGGTTCGTGCGGCGGACAACACATGTGAAGAGGCATAAGAAGCTATGCACGCCGCGAAAAGGACAGACAGGCACTCATGTTACCGAGAAGAGCAAAAAGTAAACTCAACAATGTGCTGTCGCATGATCCCGCGGTATACCATCGCACGGCTCCTCTTAGGAGACGTGGCGGTGACGGCCAGCACCCGGCTTCATGAATGCAGCAGCAGCAGCACGCCCCGGGGCACAGCATTCCATGGGCCTGGCGGAACGGCCGCAGTCCCTGCAGCGGCGGATGGACTGCGCCAGAAAGTTGCGTGCAGCGGGCGACGGCGGCGGAGAGGAACGAGGGGCCAAGGCGACGTCGGGGGCCGCGAGCGGAAGCGGGCGTGTCTCGGGTTGTGCTGCGCCAGCGGTGCACTGCACGCGTTCACGGGACCGCTGCGCTATTTAGGCAGTTTGTGATTGTTTACCTTTCGGCCGGCGCGTCACCCAGCGGCACCAGCTGCAAGCGGCGACACGCCATGCTGGTGTTGCAGCCGCGATCCCTGCCCGCTCTCCGACACAGGCGCGACAGCGGCCTGTCTGCGTGTTTGTGGGGCCGTGGGGAGCAAGCCGCCACGCAGGTCTCGATCGTTCGCGCAGACACCGGTCAGCTCGCCTCTGGCCTCTGCGGCGGAGCCCGTGTGCCTGCGTTTCCATTGACGACACGAGTTGTTTTCCTGCCTGGCCGGCGTGAGGCTGACGACGTGGCAGCTATGATGTGACCGGCACTGCCATCTCATGCCATGGCGGCCACGAGGAGATCTCGCAAATCTTGTGCATATGACGTCCGTCACAACGAGGACGCTCGATCCCGCGGTGCACACAAGATCCCCGGCACAAGGCTGAAGGGCGGCTCGTATCGTCACTGGTGCCGTCAAACCTGCTTGTGCAAGGGCATTCTCGAAGACAGCTCGCGCGGGCCGTTCTTCAGCGCGAGCGCGTGAGCAAATCGGCAAATCTGGCCGAGTTGGGGCAGGCCATTTCCCGGTCGATCCAATGGAGCTTGAGGACCGTTTCTCGCTCGGGCTGGGTTCGCCCTAGCAACACCAGCAGGATTCAGCCAGCCGCGGCTTACATCACCGGGGGGAGCCCTGTTTTGCGTCGCAGGCTGCCGGCTCAGCTGGGCGCGCGCAGCGATGACGACAAATCAGCGGGCGCTGCGGCGGCGGGCGCGTCCGCGCAACCGCAGTGGGCAAGGCAACGCGCGCCGGATCGGTGATGGGGCGGCTTGGGGGCTCATCTCTGATCGGTCGCGCAGGAATGCGGGGACGGTGGTGGTGGTGTTGCAGGCGGCGCGTGGGACGGGCTGCTCGTCGTGAGCGCTGCGAGTGCGCGAGTTGTGCCGGCCGCGCAGAGCTGCTGCTGCACCCGGCGAGCGCGCGAGCGCAGCGGGCGGCCTGGGCACCTGCCCGGGCAACGTCTGTGTACGCTGACGGGGCTTGGCACGCCGCAGCTCTTTGTTCCGCGCTGCGGCGGCGCCTGCAAGGAGCTCTGACACGCGGTGTAAGAGCCTCCCCGCCGAAACTGGGACGGCGATGCGCCAGTGAACAAACAATGCAGTGGGTGCGCGCCGCTTGGGGCGTAAATAGCGTGATCGGCATGCGAGGCGTGCGGGCGGGCGGCGGTGCTCAGGTTGTTAACCGCCGTGCGTGCGGGTGTGCCAGGGCATAATTCCAGTGTTCGTGAGCGCTGCTACTCGCAAGCGACCACTAGCCCCCGCAGCAGCATCTCCCTGGTAACGCTGAGCTGCACAGCTGCGGCTTCACCTCCTCTTCAACCTCGAGCGCCCGCTCTCTTCTTCTCTCCACCCGCGCCTGCCCTTCTCCGTCCCCAGAAGGCTTCTCCCCCCGCAGCCTCGACGACGCTGCACGGCTCCGGCCCCTCGCCCTCGCCATCACCCACCTAACCGCCGCCCCAGCTCCCATGCCCGGCCGCCCGTCAGCCCTCCCGTCGACCTGCCGCCTCCACTAGCTCCGCCCGCCGACCCCATCTCCAGCGGACATCTTACCTCGCCAATTGCTTTAGCTGTCTCTGCATGCTTATCCAGCCTCGACTGCTGTCCGCCCGTCCGCCGCCCACCCGCCTACCCGCCCGCCCGCACCACCGCTAGCCGGCCCGACAGCCTGCGAGCCACACCCATACTTCAATTGGCACGCAAGCATCTGCGGGGTTTGCCATCATGGAGTCATCACCGCTCGCCGTGATGCAGCCGCCGCCCTCGCCGGGCACCTGGGGATACAGACGCGACCTTGCGTCGACACGGCCTCGCTTCACCACCCTCGGAGCCAACACTTTTAATTTCAAGGATCTCAGCATGAAGAAGTCCGGGCCGGACTACTTCGCAAACAAGACTGTAAGGGGCTCGTCGCCCACCGTCAGCCTTGCTGCGGACTTGGCCCAGAATTTCACCATTGACCAGAGGTGTGTTTCGTCGGCTCCCATGCAGTGCGTCTGTCTGACAGGATGCAGCCCCCAACTACCGACCCCTCGCCGGTCACTGTTCACAACAAACATTTTCCAGAGGGCGGAGAACAAGGGTAAGAGAGGCTCAATTGGTGGTCTAGAGGTCCATGCTTATCCACGTCCGACTAGAAGGTGCGACTACGCCCGACATCTGGCGGGAAGGAGTGACGACTCCACCAATCCCCTCGTCCTCCCCGGGCTTTGGCAACGAAGGCATGGACATCTCCCCTCTCCCTCACAAAGCCCCTTGTGGCTTCGTCACCCGAATCACCGTGCAGTCGCCATCGCCTGAACCGCCGTCGGACCGTGACATGGATCTCGCGTGCTCACCACCTCCTAACCCTTTGCTGGAGAGTCCCATGCCTCCGCCCGAGTAACTACTCCCTCCTAACCGACCTCGAGCTTCGCCCGTGCTGACAAAGTCGCAGACGCAAAAAGCCCACATTCCCTCTTCGCCCGAGCCTGTCGCGGGCCAAGGCCTATTCCTCCAACACAGTTTCTATGCAAGCGAAGGAAAACGCGGTGCCATTCCAGTTCAACACCAGCAATGGTTCTGACACGGATCTGAGTTC
Source organism: Neofusicoccum sp. Z2 (assembly GCA_037356115.1). Lineage (NCBI taxonomy): Eukaryota > Fungi > Ascomycota > Dothideomycetes > Botryosphaeriales > Botryosphaeriaceae > Neofusicoccum > Neofusicoccum sp. Z2. Next base: position 706,984 of record JBAWJY010000005.1, read on the forward strand.
ATGCTTTAAGGCCTCTCCCGTTCAGGACAGGAAGATCCACTTCCACCTTCAGGGCGGCCCTCGTTCGCGACACTTTAATGTCTCCAACATGTTCAGTCGCTGCAATGGCTCTCCCGTGCCCGGCGTCAGGAAACCTGCACCAGCCCGGCCTCGGAAGCAATTCCGGAGATCAATGAGCATGTTCGAGACCCCTGGAGATGTCATGAACCCTGAGCCAAGTGAGCATGTTTCCAGCGGGCTGGCGGCCGTCATGGACATTGACGAGGCACCACAATTGAATCTACCAACTCTGCCGTCCAATGGCGAGCCCAATAGCCTACCGCGGATCGACTGCAGTACATTGGCGGACGTGCTTGATGGTAACTACAGTCATATCTACGACGAGACCATGATCATAGACTGCCGGTTCGAGTACGAGTTCGAAGGTGGTCACATTGACGGTGCGGTGAACCACTGTGAGCGCGAGGCGCTGGCAGATAAGCTGTTCGACCCCTACACTGACTATTCGTCGCAAAGGAAGATGTTGCTCGTCTTCCACTGCGAGTATTCCGAGTTGCGGGCCCCCCGGATGTAAGTTGGATGTTCCCGGCTGTCTTGTTTTGGTTACTGACGTCACTGGCAGGGCTGAGTTCATCCGGAGCCGCGATCGTGCTGTCAATGAAGACAACTACCCCAGGCTAACATACCCCGAGGTGTATATTCTGCACGGAGGATATTCCTCCTTCTATGAAACGTACAAATCTCGCTGCTTCCCTCAAAACTACCTTCGCATGGAATCAGAAGAGCATGAGCGGGCCTGCGAGGCAGGTTTACATAAGCTTAAACAACGTGTCAAGTTGGGCCGCGCTCAGACCTTTGCGTTTGGCGAGCACGGTTGTGACATGGAAGACAGCCCCACCGCTCCAAGCAGGTCAAGATCGACCGGTTCCGCACTGGATGCGATGCATGACCCTAATATGGGCCCTCGTGTGCGAGCACACAGAATGGCCACCTACTAATCCTACGTACGGCTGCGATGATTTCGGACGTTATGGCGTATCGGATGCTTTACGGCGTCACTGACCAACTTCTCGGATTTTCTTGTTCTCATATCGGCATACCGACCGGTCAGTCGGTTTTCCCTCCATTCTGGCGTTCGAGCGGTTTCGATTCTGGAATGGCCCCTTTTCTCTTCTGGACGAGACGACTTTCAACCCTTTTTGGGTTCTCCAGACTTATTCTCTCGCCTTCTGGTACGGCCTTTTATTTTGGGATGATCCTTTTCTTTCGACTTGTTCCATTGCGTCGGTGTTTTGCGGCGCATCAGCGGATCATACCCGTCCAGTCCCGATGCATTTCCTTTGTCCATTCACAGTTCTCGCGGATCCCATCACCCGGATTTCCGTCGACGATCAACAATCAACTCAGGCTGTACAAATTGGCAGCAAGACACGCCGGGCTCGCCGGCCCCGTCTCCTTACATACTCAACTTGTCTTATCATCCAAATCATTCATGAATCTCGTCCTCCCTAGGCCATAACGACTCTCCTACCGATCGACTCAGCGCCGGAGTCTGCGTAGGCTCGTCGTATCCTCACATCATTCCCCAGATTGGTCTCGGCGGCACGTTCTGATGCGTGCTCGCTTCCGGTTGTACCCTTCTCCGCGACCCCATTCTTCCGTTCCCAGAAACACTTTTATTCTGCTGTACTTATTACTATTTCATATCGTTGCTTCTTTGCGGTGCACCAGAGAATGGAAGTTGGCACAGATTGGGTTTTTTCTTCTTTTCTGCTAGCTCGACCTAGCTCAATGCATATGGCATTAAGCAGAGCATGTGGATGATGGGAAAACAAGCAGCGCAACAGAAATTGTACATACAGCGAAAGCACTTGCCTTTTGACTGGAGGGAGTTGGGAAAAAAGTCAGCAAAAGTTGTTGCAAATTGGGTGGTTGTCAGAAGAAAGAGGGAAGAGAAAAGCACATATTCACTGTTGCTTGGTGGGTTGTTGCATCCTCCAAAGTCGGCATTAATTAGACGTTGGCAGGTCGACCAGATTTGGGGAGGTGTGGGATACCTTCTGCTGCAGGAAATGTCCTCCCGTTGTCGCTGAAAGATCAAATTCACAAAAACATTTGGAAACTGAAATCTTGAATTTTGCTGCTTCACATGGTGATTGGGAGAACAGTGTAGTGAGGTGATGATACTTAGCGGAAGCCCGAGGGTGCAAGACGTCGAGTTGCTCCGCGTTTCGAAAGAACGCGTGCCGCGCTCCGCCCCACCTCGCCCTACCCGCGCGCTGCACAACCGCGTCGCGGCGTCATAGCCATGATATCCCCGCCGCTCCGTCTTCTTTTCCCCCAATTCTCCCAACTGTAATTGCGCAACACCTCCACCCGCTCGAACTACCGCAGAACCTCTCGCACGAAACCGCAGCAGCGGCACGAGACAGCATCACCAGCGACCGCCCTTGCGCCCGCCAACCAAACGCGAAGCAGCAGAATACCTCGAATCCCTTTCTCCCTCCACCTCACCTCAATTGCGAACGATAAAACACCGTCGACCACAACGGAGGATTCAGCGACCGCACGAGAAGAGTCACAAAAGTGCCTGAGCCATGGACATCGACGACATCCTCGCCGAGGTGTCGCGCGACTCCCCGGCGCAGCAGCACGAGCAGGCCGCCCGCGACCTGCAGGAGCTGACACGTCTCTGGGTCGCAGAGCGCGTGGCGCCTGAGATAATGCCGTGGCCGGAGGCGTTGATGGAGAGGGTTTTGGCGAGGATACGGGGGCAGGTATGTCATTGTTTTTTTTTCCTTCTGTTTGGAGACTTTGGGATGTATGTGAGGTTGTGGGGCTAACTTGAGATTGTGTGTGGGTGGTGAGCAGATCGAGCTCGTGGAGGAGCAGACGGGGAGTATGGACCCGAAGACGAATTTCCGCCTCATCCTCTATCAGACGGAGCTCGAGCGCTTCAAGTTCCTGGTGCGGTCGTTTTTGCGCGCGAGGATCGCGAAGGTGCGTTGCGTACACCTACCTCACCTCACTCTGCGCACAAGTTCCGTCTCCGTCCAATCCGACGTCAGACGAAAGGCAATTGGACGAGAGCAACGACTGACACTTTTCTTTGCTTTCTCGTACAGATCGACAAGCACCCGCTCCATATCCTCACCACCCCCGCCACCCTCACCTACCTCTCGCAATCAGAACGCCAGTACCTCGAGCAACACCAGGCGCTGCTCTCGCAGCACTACGCTGCCTCGTTCCTATCATCTTTTCCGCCCCAGCTACAGCGGCTTGACGACAAAGCTGGTGGTATAAGCATGATCGACGCGCCGGATCTGGACAGTGCGGTTTTTTGCAGGGTTTTGAGAGATGTTGGTGTGGTCAGCGTGGGTGGTGTTGAGGAGGATAGAGAGGTTGAGATGAGGAGGGGGGATGTGCTGGTGGTCAGGTGGAGCGTCGTGAGGGAAAGGGTATTGGCGGGGGACATAGAACTGATCTAAGCGGGGAGGTGAATGCATTGGCGGGTTTCAATGGGAAAAGGAGCATTGGTGGCGTTATTGGTATACACCGGGTGGCATTGCATGCGACGAGCATAAATGATGGATGGTTGGTGGCTTGTCATGATGGAATTCTGCATAGGCGGATACAGCCTGAATAAAGAGTAGCACTACTAGTCCTTTTACTTCGGAACGCCGAAGGGCTTCCATATATACCCAGTTCCCCGAGGCTTTCGGCTGATATACCCAGAAGCAGAGCCACTAGTGGGTAGCTGTTATCGACCTTCATATATGAGCGGTCGTGATCGGTTAGCTGAGTACACCGATGACACTGCACTATTCGATCAATGCGACTGGAGCCATCCGAGCATCTGTCCATAGGCTATCTGCTGTTCCGACATGATCTTGGGATCATCGTAATCTCCAAGGACGGCAAAACCTAAGATTTTTTATTAGAAGCAATCGACACATGTCCGTAGAGGGCGGGAACGTACCGTGAGGAACGCCCGTGTAAGTGTGGAATTCGTGCTCGATCCCGTTCTTCTCCAGCGCTTCCTTGCCAGCAGAAGCGACTTCATCAGGGAACACGGGATCATTGTCCACCAGAGCCAAGGAGATAGGCACCTGAATGGCCGCCATTTCCTCCTTGGTTACGGTTGTAGCTGGAGCGGTCAGTCCCATTGCTTTGCCAAAGGACAGGAAAGTAAGCACTCACGATGCGCGACAGCTCCAACCTTGATCTCTGGTCCCTTGTCAACAACGCCACTCTCCACATCCTGGGGCTTGTTCTCCTGGCCCTGAGCGACGGTATCAGGGTGCTTTCCAGCCAAGATCAAGATGTACCTGGCGCCGAAGCAGTAGCCGGCGCCGTAGATACCTCCCCCATTGGCAATTGCGTCCGCGAACTCCTCTCTCGCACCCTCAATAACCTTGTGTAAGAGCGGGAGCACCTTCTCAGGCGTATGGCGCGCCAGCCACATGTCGATCATGAAAGCCTTGGTCGTCTGGGCGAGACCGAGCTTGAGCTGCTCGACGAAGGTCGGCTGCTCATTGGCCGGCATAGTCGTATTTGGGGCCGGGTCACCCTCGAATCTGGCCTGAGTTTAGCGAACATTGTACCATCATACCCGGCGGTCGCGGTGGCAGCTCACTGGTCTGGCATCACCACCAGAAAGCCCTCCTTCGCGAACTTGTCGGCCTGTAGCTGGTTGTTCGTCGACTTGAGACCGGTTCCGCCAGTCAGGAGGAGCAGAAGCTTCGAGGGCGCATGCGGGTAGTCGCTGGGTTTCGCGATGTAGACCTAGTGTATTTCTCAGGCTTGCTCAGGTCGGGCATGATCGCGGACTTACGTCTACGCCATTGAGCTTCGTGAGTTCCTGCGGCGGGTGAGCTTACGGACGCAGTTCGGAGCTTTGGCGTCACATACTCCGGTCGGCACCTCTCCAGATGCTTCGGCATCATTAGCTATCGTCTCTTTTGTATTCAAGGGTTGGGGACATACGACTCGGCCGATCACTGGTGCAGTGTTCCTACAACCGTTAGAAGCGCGAGGCGAAAGATGAGCGCAGAACCTACGGTCATGCTGGGCTGTGCAGTGGTCTCTTGGATGTCGCTCTCGGGCATCTTGGTTGCTACGTCTTGGTCGGTCATGGTGAGGTTGCGGCTTTCACGAGTTGCGCGGGACGCGAGGGGACAATGGGCGCAGCAGGCGCGGTGACGAATGCGCGACCAGGGTGACAGGGTCCATGCGAGGCGGGGCGGGGCGGGGTCGGCGGTCGGAGCTTGGCGCGGCTGCCTTGCGCGGCCACATTAACTTTGCGACGCGTCGAGGCGCGTCTCTCCCACGCGCCTTTTCCGTCGTCACAACCTCCGCCCGCCACCATCCTACTTTCGCCTCGCCGTCAACCTCCGCCACCGTCCGCCGACGTCCTTCAACCTCACGTCAAGACACGTTAGAGCGAACACACCATGGGCGCGCAGGCTATTACCCGCGGGGCCCTCCGGTCCGTCTTTGCCAATGGCGCCGAGTCTGTCCACGAGCCCATCATGCAGTGTGTGCAGATCAAGTCCATGGACAATAAGGCGGGCGAGGAGAGGTATCGCATTGTCCTCAGCGACATGGATAACTTCATTCAGAGCATGCTTGCCCAGCGTAAGTGACCCCGCCGTCGCGACCTGTAGTGGTCCCACGCTGACGTCTTCTGCCTGTAGAGATGAATGGCATCATCACAAACGGACAACTGAAGAAGGGCTCAATCATTCGCCTCAAGCAATTCAACCCCCAAGTTATCAAGGAGCGGAAGTGAGTTTCCTATGCCACTGTCTTGACTTACTTGCTGATCTTCCTTTAGGATTCTCGTCGTTCTCGATCTTGAAGTCCTGCCAGAATATGGCGAACTGGAGAAACTCGGACAGCCCGTCGCCTTGGAACCCACCAACGCCGCCCCCAAAGCCGAACCCCAGGATAACTCGGTTCAGCCTGCGGATATTGGAGGCAACAGCTTCTACGGAAATAAGCCTGTCAAGCGCGAACAGCAACAGCTTCCCTCTCGCCCGCAGAACCCCAGTGCTCCCCCGCCAGGGCTTGCGCAGCTTTACCCCATCGAGGCTTTGTCCCCATACACCCACAAGTGGACGATTAAGGCGCGCTGCGTGCACAAGAGTGATGTCAAGACATGGCATAACAAGAACGGAGAGGGCAAGCTGTTCTCCGTGAATCTTCTGGATGAGAGTGGTGAGATCAGAGCTACCGGTTTCAAGGAGCAGTGCACGACTCTGTACGACGTGTTCCAGGAGGGAAGCGTCTACTACATCTCGAACTGCAGTGTCAAGCTGGCAAAGAAGCAGTTCTCGAACGTGAACAACGATTACGAGCTCACATTCCAGAATGACACAATAGTCGAAAAGGTCAGGCCCACAGCGTCGTGCAAGATTCACACAATTTACTGACACCGCAGCAGGCAGAGGACCCTGATAGCGTGCCGCAAGTCCGCTACAACTTCACCAGCATCGGCGACCTCCAAACCGTGGAGCCTAATACGACCATCGACACCATTGGTGTTCTCAAGGATGTTGGCGAAGTTTCGGAGATCATCTCAAAGACCACGAGCAAGCCCTACCAGAAGCGCGACCTCACCATCGTGGACAACAGCATGCTCTCAGTGCGTCTCACTATCTGGGGGCCCACTGCCAACAACTTCGATGCGCCCCCGGAGTCTGTCGTCGCGTTCAAGGGCGTCAAGGTGTCTGAATTCGGTGGCCGCAGCTTGAGTTTGCTGAGTTCTGGCTCTATGAACGTCAACCCAGACATTGATGAAGCGCACAAGCTCAAAGGCTGGTATGATGCCCAAGGTCGCAATGACCAGTTCACCTCGCACCAGCAGACTGCCGGTGGTGTCAGCAGAGCCAGAAAGTACAAGACTATTGCACAAGTGCAGGATGAGGGCATTGGCATGTCGGACCAGGCTGAATACTTCAACCTCAAGGCCACCATTGTGTATGTGAAGCACGACAACTTTGCCTACCCTGCTTGCGCGAAGGAAGGCTGCAACAAGAAGGTTGTCGAGGTTAACCAGGGCGAATGGAGGTGTGAGCGTTGCGACATCTCACACCCCAGGCCTGAATGGCGCTACGTCATGTCTTGCAACGTCAGCGACCACACTGGCCAGATGTGGCTTAGTTGCTTTGATGAATCCGGTAGAATGATTATGGGCATGCCGGCGAGCGAGTTGACCGAGCTGAAGGACGACGAGGAGACGTCTCAAAAGGCCGACCAGGCGTTTGTCGATGCGACGTGCAAGACTTTTGTGTTCAACGTCAAGGCCAAGATGGAAACGTTCCAGGATCAGCAGAGGTATGTCCCCCTTCTTTTTGTTTTTGTACTGCTTCCCTTTCGTCCAGAATCTGACAAGCAAACCAGAGTCCGCTACCAGGTTTCCAGCGCCCGGCCTCTCGACTTCAAGTCCGAGTGCTCGATGCTCATCGAGACACTCAAGCAGTACAACATCGACTCATCAGACAGCTTGTTCGTCAACTAAACAGCCAATGAGCTGTTTGGGTGGGACCTTGATCCAGCTTCTTTGACGGATGTGAGGGTTTTCTTTTCGGGCATCTTTTTTTGGAGGACTAAAAGCTTCCCCCCGGAGTCGGGCGTTGACGGCTGCTACCTTAGCGCTACGGAGGCTGCATAGGACGGACTATGGTTTGTAAGTGGTAGAAAAAGGCTGGGAGGCAGAGTAGGAGGTTGCTGTGAATCGAGTTTTTCACGTAAAATGGTGTTGGAAATGCTGTCGGGTTTTAATACGTTATCTCTAGAAAAACGTCTCAGCTATCCACCCTGATATAAGTTCCAGATCAGTGCAGAAGAAGCAATAACTCTTCCGTGTCCTATCCACATGTGTTCTACAGCGAGTGGGTTGACGCTAAAAATAATTGAGTCGGGTAACTTTGTAATCCGCGGCTAGCGGCTGATCCCCCAAATAACCGGGGGCGGTCGTGTCAGAGCCTCCGTCCCATTGACAACTCTCCCTTCAGAATCGCTATCGCCGACGGTGAGTCCCCATCTGGCCTCCTCTTCAGCAGCGCAAGACTGCTGACATCCATTGCAGCGCAAACGTCGTGAAAGCCGGCCGCGGTCCTCCAAAACACGTGGCCAATTCCTCAGTCATTTGTCAGGGTACAAACGGACACAGACAGAACTACCCCAGGAACAATTGCGTCAGTTGTTCATTTCTCTTCTGATTGAGTCCTCCCCATATTTACCAAACATTATTAGCTCTGCCGTTTAGAAGCCTAAGAGATGGAAACGCCGCATGGCCCTGCTAGGACCGTCACTCCTGCCTATGATGATTTCAGTGGCATCGACCTGAGCGCCTTCTCAAACCCCTATGACGCTCTCATTGCCGCCTCCAATGACGATCCTGTAAGTAAGCTTCGTTGACCCCACTTCCTCGGTCTTCCTCCCCTCTTTCGATTACACTCTCCTCTCACGCTCACACCACCCCACCAATCCCGCCTCCTTTACCAGGATCAATATACACGCCATCCCTCACTCACCTCTGTCCACAGAAACAAATCCAGTCCCGCTACTCTACGCATCGCGAAGCTCGCAATGCAGCGCAGAAGGAGAAGCTGCTGGCTCCGGACTTTGCGGGCGTGATGGTTGATCCGATCCTCCTCCGGCTTGAGGATCCGAGCATCGAGCCTGGGTTCATCGACACAAGGAACTGCCTTGTGTTTTGGGCGCGGCCGCCGGAGAAGATCAAGGCGCTGGTTAAGGAGTGTCAGGAAAGGTTGAAGGATGTTGTGCCTAGTAAGTGCATTTCTTGAGTTTTTTTTTTGGTTTTTCGATTCTCCTCCCCGAACCCTGTAGAGCCTCGTCGACATGTTCAGTCCCCTCAATATCACCCGTCCAGACGGAAAAACAACACCTCCGGCAAGATTCGACCTCGTGTAGCGTTTCAAGCCCGAAAACGTGAGATGCCACAGCGCAGGAACCAGAGCGCTAGCCAGAAATCAGACACCGGGAGCTTGATCGGCACATTCAAGAGCACCAAACAGCAGCTTTCTGCTCAGTGCAGAACCGCAGTCATGGTGCAGCAGGTGGTGCACCATGCGATTGCCATACAAATCGTCAGCTCCGACTGGCCACCAAGCGTGCACAACGGCCCTTGCAAGTTTTCCAAATCGGGACGCGCCAAGCTTGAGTCGCTCCCAGAAAACGCGAGCCCGCCGCCGCACCGCACGCCGGCGCACACTCAGCTGACCTTCAATCAAATGCCCATTTCCTCTTCACCTGCAACCCAGATTTCAAACCCCATCCAACCAAGCAGACCAAACATCAAGCACAAGATCTCTAACTCACGCACCCACCTCCCACAGATCTCTGGCTCATGCCCCAAACCTCCCTCCACCTAACCGCCCTCGAAATAACCCACTCCCGCACCCCCGCCGAAATCTCCATCCTCCTCGCCCAAATCCTCCCCTCCATCCCCTCCCTCATCAACCACACCTCCTCCTCCCCCGCCCACCGCGCCCGCCTCGTCAAACCCCTCCTCGGCTTCGACGCCTCAGCCATCGCCCTCAGCTTCGTCCCCGCAGCCGATGGCGAAGGTCTCGTCTCCTCCCCCTCCCCCTCCTCCACCGACTCCTCCTCCGCCGACTCCTCCTCCTCCTCCTCCTTCGATAATGCTGGCCGCCCCAGAAAGCCTGCAGACGACGCGTACACGTACCACCATCTCCGCCGCGACCTGTTCGCCGCGGCCTCGAAGGCCGGGGTCAAGGTCGATAGCAGGTACGTGGTGCCGAGCGCGCATCTGACGATTGGGCGGTTCATTTCGGAAGAGGATTTCCTCCTGGTCGATGGGGGGAAGAAGGAGGTGGATCGGGTGAAGGTGGAGGCGTTGGTGCGGAGGATTGAGGAGGTGAATGTGTGGTTGAGGGGGGAGTTTTGGCCGTTGGTGGAGGGTGGTGGTGGCGGTGGTGGTGGTGGTGGTGGTGGGGTTAGGGATGGGGGGGAGTGGGTTGTGGGGGAGGGGAAGGGGTTGGATTGTCGGAGGGGGGCGTTGTGGTATGGGGGTGGAGGGGAGACGGTGGCGCTTGGGGAGGGGTTTTGAGGGTTGGGAGGGGTGGTTTGGTGAGTGGGGAGGAAGGTGCTGCGTTTGTGGAATGGCGGGGGGGGTTAGATGAGTAGATTTAGAGTTCTTGGAGCGGAGAGATCGAGAATGGAGGGGGGTTTCACCACGTTATCGGTGGTGCCTGGGGTAAACGTCTTAATGGTGCAACAGGCACTCATTGAAACATTTCCTTGGTCACCTCTTCTCATTGGGTTGTTTATAGACCGAATTGAGGTGAGAGTGGAAGATAAAGACTAGAATCTCCGAGAATTTTTACAGGAATATATGACCCTAAGCACCTGCATCTGTTCTTGTTCCCCAGGTCGTTCCAGACGGACCTCCTTCTCTTCGTGTTCCGTCTATACAGTCTCCGTTCTATATCGTAATCTCATCCTTAAACCCATCAAGCCAATCGCTATGCAAGCAACCGCCCAAGCAAACCGCTGTAAATATTAAGAAACGATATTAGGAGAAGCCATGCTCAATTCCCTCCTCCTTCAAACCTTCACCTTCAGCGTCACGCCCACCAACGCCGTCCTACTCGCCAGAATAAACAGCGCACCCCCAATCTGCATGACACCGCAGAAGATCTTCAACCCCGTAAAGCTGCCATTCTGGGCGCTCACAATAGCGCCGGCGATAGGATTGCTGATCAGCGCCGCAATACTGATGACAGCAAACATCGCGCCGGTCCTTACGCCAATCTTGCGCACATCCGAGATCTGTGCGATGAGGGCGGGCGCCATGGACACGAAGGCGCCGGAGCCGAAGCCGTAGGCGGCGGCGAAGACGATCAGCGCGGCGTTGCCCGTCGCGGGGATCCACAGCGCCAGGTCCAGGATGGCCGTCATGAAGCAGAGGGCCAGCATGACGTTGTAGCGGCCGACCTTGTCGCCGACGTAGCCGGGGATGACGCGGCCGAAGAGCGAGAGGGCGTTGAGGATGGGGATGAGGTAGCTGGCTAGGTGGATGGACATGCCTTCGGCGGTGGCTTGGACGATGAGGTAGTTGATGGGGAGGAACATGCCCATGAAGAAGAGGAAGGAGCCTAGGGTTAGGAAGAGGTAGGGGAGCTCCTTGAAGGGGAGGAGGAACTCGATGGGTGCGAGGGGCCGTGGCTGCGGCGGGAGGCGCGACTTGATGGTCAGGTTGGCGATGGCCATGAGGAAGAGGATGAGGAAGGCGCAGATGCGCATCGCCCATGCGAAGCCGACCTGGGGGATCAGGTGCGTGACCATGATGGGGAAGATGACGCCGCCGATGGAGGAGCCGGCGGCCATCAGGCCGAAGGCGAGGGCGCGGCGGCGGAAGAACCAGGTTGCGTTGGTGGACATGGCCGGGTAGAAGATCATGCTGGCGCCCATGGAGGAGCAGATGCCCTGGGCGAGGATGAACTGGTAGTATTCGGAGGCGAGACTGGTCATCATCAGGCCGAAGACGTGGAGGAAGGTGCCGGCCAGTAGGAGGTAGCGGGGGCCGTAGTTGTCGTAGACTTTGCCGATTATGGGCCCCTGTGTATCATGTCAGTCCAACAGTTCGACCGCAACGGGGTGGACAGTGTACTCACGCCAAAGAACATCATGAATGATTCGAGCGAGGGGATCCACGAGACAGTACTGGCGGAATAGTTCTTCAACTGATGCGTCTGGTAGTAGTCCTGGAAGACGCCGATGCAGTTGATCCAACCGAAGCTGCAGAACAGCGCGCAGAAGCCGCCCACGACACACAACCAGGCGTCGAGCCCTCCATCCGGGAAGCTTTTTGGATCCATCATGGGGTTGGCAGGCGCCGCGGGGGCGCCAGCTTTTTCGGCGTCGGCATTCAGCTGCTTCTCGCCGCCCTGCGGCTCCGTCTCGAGTTCAGGCAGGATATTGGCTTCCGTGTGGTTCGTCACGGGCTCGGCGTCGTGGAGATGGCTCTGTTTTTCGTGGATATTGCTGTGCTCCGATTCGCGCCCTATGGCCTTGACCGAGGAGGCCCTCGAATTCGAAAGTGAGGTGGAAGACATGGCGGCGGGGGACGAGTGGTGGTGCCAGGCGGGACAAAGGCAAGGCCACGAGGTGGACGGCCGAATGCAGCGTAGTGTCAAAGGCACAAGGCTGAAGGAGAGTCAAAGGCGACGCGGCGGAGAGAAAGTGCCAGTGCCGGGGGTGGGTTATATAGATATGTCTGCGGGGAGCAATGGGAGTACATGGTGGCGTAAATTTGCACATCTGATTGCGCCGGGCTTCGCACCAACAACATCTCGCAGCAGCAGCCGACCGAGAGCGCGAGACGGGTCGAGGGCGTGCAGCGTTAAGGCCGAAGGCCGACAAGGCGGCGGGCGACAAGCTTTTGCTGCAGAGACGGGCGGCGGGCGCAGCGCTAGGCCACGTGCGGCAGAGTGAGGAGGCCGTGGCTGCTAGCAGGAGCAGAAGCAAGCCATGCGCGGGCCCGGCCCACCCGCTTATGCAGCATGAACGCTGCTGCTGGCGATAAGGCCGAGCTGCACGCGCGAGCTGAAGGATCGCTGCCCGGTGCTCGGGTTTATGAGCAGGGTGAGCGGGTGCATGGCACACACATAGTCAGAGCGAAGGATTATTCCCGCGCCTTCGCGCTTTTCACCCGCCGAGACCGAGTCCAGCACCGCCATGCTAAAAACCCGTCTCCGAACCCTTTGTGCAGCTGTAGCTGCTGACCGCAGCCTGTGAACGCAGGAACCAGGTGCATAGCCGCGAGTGTCCCTCCCACCGTCCCTTTGTGCGCGGTTGTGCAGCCGCCGTCTGCTGCGCGACACCGAAACGCTCTGAGACCGGCGCCACCACAACCTAATACTCTCCACCCCACAGCTGCCCTGACAGCCTCGCTACCAAGTGCTCGAGTACGCGTATCTCGCAGACCGCAAGTTGACACCGTATATCACAGTCATCTCCCTTCGTTGAGTAACGCGCACCGAGGGGCCTTGTTTTGGCCCCGGAGAGGCAAGTCCACGTGAGCGTCCTGTTCCCCTCTCGGTCGCCTCTTGCGGACAGGTGCGTGATCGTTACCGCGCTGTGAAAGGCTCGGAAGAGCCGTGTGCGCCCATGGTGCAGCGCGCCGCGGCCTGGGTCACGCTCACAAGCCTACCGAAGGACGTCTAAACCGGTGCGTGCGCCCGGCAGGCCACAGACAAAGAGCCTCGATCGGATCTTGGATGCGTCATGCCCCGACTGCGAACAAGCATGTAAGCAACCTGCTGCCCTCCTCGCCTGCATACTTCCTTGTTCCCGTTCGCCCCTGCTGGCGGCTCTCCTCTTTCTTTTGGATCCCGAGTATTGCGTTTTCCCGGCGCTTTGGTCGAAAGCCATCGCACGTAGCATGACGGCGTCTGGTTCGCCAGCTGAGCCGGCTCAAGCCTGCACGGCGGTGTTGCTTTTCTAGCACTTCGAGCAATCCCCCGTCCTCTTCTCGGAAGGCCCTTTCCATCGGGCCCTCGTTCCCCGACGCCATGTCGACTCGCCCGCTTCGTCCTGTGCAGTTTTCTGTTATCCAATTGTCGCCAGAAGAGCCTCCGTGGCACGAGCAGTGCAGCTGCACACGTCATCCAGCCAAGTCGCACCACAGGTTGAAGAAGTCGCATCAAGACGAGATTGAAGTCAGTGTCGGGGCAGTCCTTTTTCCGCTCCCTTGAACTGTTCATTTGCTTCATCTGACGTGTTGTGGGCTAACCTTCAATCGTAAGCGTCCACCGCCATTGGCCGTGAATGGGCAGGGCATCCCTGAACCTCATTCCAGAGTGCTGGAGACGCGCTCTACCAGACTACGTACCCCGCTACAACTCCAAGGAGAGGCCGTACGTATCGCTCAAGTACTGCGCCGGACGGACCTGGCCGCCCTCCTTCTGCCGCTTGTAAAGTTCATCTACAAACCTGTGCCTCACAACCGCCTCATCCCAATCGGCATACTCGTGCTCCCTTCCTTCTTGCGCAAACGCCTCGTAAAGCCTGGCGACATTGCGTGCTGGCACCGGAAAGTCGTTCTGGTCCCACTCATCTCCAGCTTCGGTGCTCAGACTTTCGACTTCGCCGCTCTTGTGGTCGTGGACCTGCAGCGTGTGCCCGGGTCCGCCCATGTGAATGATGGCCGACGGAGTCGTCACTCTAATCTCCCCGGTGGAACCGTAAATGGACCAAACAGAGCCGGGCGTTCCAGGAACCTCACGCCCACCGCGCATGTGATGGGAGAAAAGCGCGCCAGAGGCTAGGTGGCCCTGGACGAGCACCTGATCAGCGGTCTCGCGTGGCACGGAGCCGACAATCTTGACGGGCGGGTCTGATGGGCCAGGCTTGTACGTGAGGGGTTTGTCGCGGAGAAGAGCGGTCGGGCGCTTGGTTGCTAGGATGGAAGAGAACGAGGACAACTGGCCGACCGCTTGGGTCACGAGATCGATGTCTGCTCGAGTGTAAGCGTCAAGAGAACCTCAGCCTTACTCAACCGGCAAACAGGTCACCCACAGTGCGAGAAATGAATAGTCACCATATTCGCACCCGTCTTCGCCTCCATCGCATACGCCAAGCTCTCCGTATCCTCGGCGCCAAAATTGTACCCGCTCCCCGTCACATTGACGCTCAGCACGTCCCCAATCCTCCCTCCCTCAATCAACTCCTTCACCTTCGCCAGCACCGTCGCCCGGCGCCCCTGCAGCCCAACCAACGTCCTCACCCTCTTCTCCTTGGCCAACGCCGCCAGCTCCTCCGCCTCGACCAAGTTCGCGCCGAGCGGCCATTCGCAGTAGACGGCCTTGAGGCTCTTGCTGTCCTGCAGGAGGGGCCGCAGCAGCGGGTAGTGGCGGTCGACGCGCACGCTGCACACGACCAGGTCGATGTCCGGGTCGGCGGCCAGCTCGGCCGGGTCGCCGTAGGCCTTGGTGGCGGCGGGCAGGTTGTGGGCGGCGATGGCGGCGCGGGCGGAGGCGGCGGTGGTGTTGAGGAGGGCGGTGATGAGGTATTTGGAGGTGGAGCGGAGGTAGGGCAGGTGGGCGGAGGTGCCCCAGCTATCTTTGGCGCTGAGGCCGATGAAGGCGACGCGGATGGGCGCCATGGTGCGTGCAGGGGAACTGTTCAAGAGGTGGAAGACGGCTTGTGGATGTGATAGTCGGGCGGCAATGTGGATGAGGGGGAAACTGGAGACGACTTGGCGGTTCGAGCAGGGCCTAAATAGAAGGAGGCGGACGAAACAACTCGGCTGGTTGGGGGGTACAAGGAGACGGGAGGTTTGGTGAATGGCAGGATTTATAAGCGGTCTGCTTGGAGATGGCGATGCAATTGCACCAAAAGCGCGCAAGTCAGAAAGGCTGAGGGGTGCAAGGAGACAGCAAGATTGGTGAACGGCAGCATTTATAAGCAGCTGCTTGGAAATGGCGATGCAATTGCATCAAAAGCGCGAAGGGTTAGAAATCAGGCTGCCGGAAGCGCAATAGCGCGGAGGAGTGGTGTGCGATTCGCTGCGCGAGGCGGTCATATGCGGGGCCATTGCGGAGATGGATGGCGAGCTGTCGAGCTTGAGCCCGTCGCCGCGTCGCCCAGCTGTGCCCCGCGCAAGCTCGCAGCGCGTCGTAGCAGCATCGCGGCGGCGTCGTGGAGGATGCTGAGGTCGCGAGAGCAGAGGCGCGGAGGAGCACGGTCGAGGTCAGCGACGCGTGGAGCCGGGGGGCAGGGAAGTGGATATGCACGGCAAAAACGTGCACGAGCTACGGGCGTGATTCGCCGTTGCTGTCGCGAGAGCTTGGGCCTGACGACAGTCTCGTGCGCTGCGCTCCGCCCGCCTCGCCGAGCTCTTCGCGGCTGCTCGACGGCCTGACGTGCATCAAAACCAGAGCGCCGCCCCGCCTCGCGCGCCGCCGCGTGTTTCTGCCTGCGCCGCCGCTGCTCCAGCTCGCAGAGCTCCCGCCGCCACGATGAGGTGCATCTCGCCTCGCCCTCCAATGCCGTCGCGCCTCCGCTAACCTCTGCCCCGCGCCCGCAGGTTCGGCCAGCAGCTGCGCACCTCGCTGATCAAGGACTGGTACTACTACTACATCTCCTACGACGACCTCAAGCAGAGCCTCAAGAAGGCCGGCGACGGCTCCACCACCGCCAAAACCGGCTCCCGCCGCGTCGACTGGTCCGAGGAGGACGAGCAGCGCTTCGTGCGCGAGCTCGAGCAGGAGCTCGACAAGGTCCACACCTTCCAGCAGGTCAAGAGCGGCGAGATTGTGCGCCGCATCAAGGTCTCCGAGAAGGAGGTCAACGATGTCATCGCCCGCGCCCAGCAGGCAAACAATGGCTCCCACTCTGTCGACCCGCCCTCCGAGGACGACTTCATGGCCCTCGAGGAGGATCTGAGCGACATCATTGCCGACGTGCACGATCTGGCCAAGTTCACCCAGCTGAACTACACCGGCTTCCAGAAGATCATCAAGAAGCATGACGTGAGTTGAGCCTCCGCCCGTTTGGCTCTGCCCGAAACCTGGCTTCCACCAACCGGAGCTGCTGCTCCTGGGGTCTTTCACCGCCCAAGTTTCACCACTCGTCCTGGTGATTGGATGCCGACGAGCCTACGCCGATGCACCCCACCGCGCCTCATTGGGCGACTGCGAACTTGATGCGCTGACCAGCCTCCAGAAAATGACAAAATGGCACCTCAAGCCCGTCTTCGCCGCCCGTCTCCGCGCAAAGCCTTTCTTCAAGGACAACTACGACGCCTTCATCGTCAAGCTCTCCAAGCTCTACGACCTCGTCCGCACCCGCGGTAACCCGGCCAAGGGTGACTCCGCCGCCGGCGGATCCCAGCAGAACTTCGTTCGTCAGACGACAAAGTACTGGGTACATCAGGACAATATCACGGAGCTGAAGCTCATCATTTTGAAGCATCTCCCCGTGCTGGTCTTCAATGCGAGCAAGGAGTTTGAGCCCAGTGATTCTGCAATCTCGTCCATCTACTATGACAACACGGATACGTGGGAGCTTTACACCGGTCGTTTGAAGAAGACCGAGGGTGCTGAGGCCATCCGTCTGCGCTGGTATGGAGGCATGCAGACTGATACCATCTTTGTCGAGAGGAAGACGCATCGCGAAGACTGGACCGGCGAGAAGTCCGTCAAGGCCCGTTTTGCTCTGAAGGAGAAGAACGTCAATGCTTTCCTCTCGGGCAAGATGACTGTCGAGCAGGTCTTTGAGAAGATGCGCAAGGAAGGCAAGAAGGGCGAGAAGGAGATTGCCGATCTGGAGCAGCTCGCAAGAGAGATCCAGTACCGCGTCATCACGCGCAAATTGGTCCCCGTGACCCGATCTTTCTATAACCGGACAGCCTTCCAGCTGCCCGGAGATGCTCGTGTGCGTATCTCTCTGGATACGGAGCTGACCATGACCCGCGAAGATAACCTAGATGGCCGGCAACGAGCGGGCAAAAACTGGCGCCGGATGGACATTGGCATCGACTATCCGTTCTCTCAGCTTCCGCCCGAGGACGTCGATCGTTTCCCCTACGCTGTTCTGGAAGTGAAGCTCCAGACGCAGATGGGACAAGAACCGCCGCAGTGGATTCGCGAACTTACGGCCAGTCATCTGGTGGAAGCCGTCCCCAAGTTCAGCAAGTTCATCCACGGAACTGCCAAGCTACAACCCAACCGCATCCATCTCCTTCCCTTCTGGATGCCCCAGATGGATGTCGACATCCGAAAGCCCATCAGCCACCGCTTCGGCATCGAGCGTCCAGGCCAAAGCGCCGACATCTCCACCAGCGGCGCAGGCTACGACGACGAGTCCGAAGAGGAAGATAACCTCGCCCTCCACGAAGATGGTGACATCCCCTCCGATAACGAAGACCTCCGCCGTCTCCGCGCCGCCCGCGACGCAATGGAACAACACGACCTCGAACAGCGCCGCGACTACGGCACCTCCGCCAACGCCAACGCCAACAGCGACCACGCCGCCCCAGGCAACCACCTCGACATCGAAGAACGCATCGCCGCCCGCACCACCCCGCAAGACGACTACCCTCTCTACGACTCGGACGAGGACGAGAGCGACGACCTCGAAGAAGCCAAACGCGTCGGCGGCTGGCACTACCGCCGCAAGTGGCTGGAACACCACGTCGCGGCCCTCGGCGAGAAGACGCTCGACCTGCTCAAGCGCGCCTCGCCCGCGCCGAAGAGCACCCCGCTGCCGCCCAACCGCGGCGCGGACATGGGCGTGCCGAGGGGCGTGGGCGAGGCGAAGAGGTTCAAGGCCCCCAAGGGAAAGAGAATCCACGTGCCGGTGCGCGTGGAGCCGAAGGTATATTTCGCAGCCGAGAGGACCTTTTTGAGCTGGTTGGAGTTTTCCATCATTTTGGGAAGTATCGCGGCTGCGTTGTTGAATTTTGGTAAGTCCCCTCCCCCCTCTCCCCCACCCCCACCCCCCCATATACACACACGTACCTGACTAACAACAACAACTCACACACACAGGCGACAACATCGCCATCACCTCCGCCTGGGCCTTCACCATCATCGCCTGCTTCTCCCTCTTCTACTCCATGGGCCTGTATCTCTGGCGCGTCGACAAGATCCGCAATCGCCGCGCCGTCCGCTACCACGACAAGTACGGGCCTACTGCCCTGTGCGTTGGTCTGCTGGTTGCTGTTGCTATTAGTTTTGGGTTGAGGTTTGGGTCGAAGGAGGGGGGGTGGAGGGGGGGGTTGAAGGATGGGGGGTTGAAGGGGCTTTGAGGGGGGTGAGAGGGAGGGAGGGGGTGGTGTGTGGGGTGTGGGGATTGGGAGTGTTGACACTGTTGGGGTGCGTGTTGTGGTTGAGGTTGTGTGCGGTTGTGTGTTTTTGGGGGGGGAGGGGAAAAAATTGCATTTTTATGCATGGTAGATTTGGTTGGGACTGACTGATGTATGATATACTTGCTTTTTTTTTTTTCTTCGGTTGTAGTAGTACTGAAATGGCATAGGGGAAATTGTGATTACTCTACTGTATGGAGGATATGTGAATGTTCTCGGAGATAAGGAAGGTAGAGTTACAACGCTGAACAACTACGTTCTGGGCGTTGGGATCCCGGGACAGTGCCACTTAGGGATCTCTTGGGCTCATACGGAAATGTGGAAATGAGAATTCATCTGGATGTAAAAGTTCCAAGAAGATGTCAAGCACTGCCGAAATTGGTTTTTATAGTAGATTAGCAGTAGCAATGACTGGCATTCATCGCATGGCGGTTTCTTTCGAAAAGAATAAACCCTGTTTGTATGTCTTGTCTCAATAGTGTTTATGGATTGTCAAGAATGACTCTCCCGTTCCGGATTTGGGAAAAGTGAACGCACGCACGCACGCACGCACGAGCCGAGCCGAGATGAGATGAGATGAGACGAAGTCACGGTTTTCAGGGAGGGCTGATTCGGTTTCCCCTCTGGAACCAATAATAACGACATGGCCTCGCAACAACGACATCCGCGTTCGCTGGCCGGCGACCGAGGTCGTGGGGGTGGGGTGGCGGGAGGAGGGGGTGATGGGGAGGCGTTTGAGCGGAGGAGGCGAGGGAGTAGGGGCTGAAGGCAAAGAGAATTTTGGAGGCCGACGAGGGGAAACCGTTGCGTGAGTTTATTGAGAGGTGGGCGGGTGGGGATGCGGGTTGAGAGGGAATCGAATAGAGGGATTGGGGTAGAGATTCCATGTATATATGCATGCTTGTAAATCTGCGGAATTTCGGGGTTGATAGTTGAAAAAAAAAAAACCTAAATGCGCAGAACGGCATTGAGTCTTGTCTGGGAAAAGGTGGCAAATGCCCTTGAGAGAAAGTCAAGGCTTGCTGCAACCAATGCCAGCTGACCTCAATCGAGTAATGCCATGCGCTCATGCACGACTTGGCTGCCTATCAAAATGCATGTCTTCCACCAAGCCTGGTATAGGAGTGGCGGCTGTTGCTCTCTAACCCCATGGTAACGTCATCTCCCCCGACATAAAACGTCTGCTCAAGCAAAGAGAACAGCGTCTATTTAACTACTGGAATCCTTCATCACAATCGGCCACGGCAAGAGTGCCCGATCAAAGATGCGACGAGCGGCACAAGATTCGTCACTCCCCGCGCTGACCGGTCGGGCACATGGCAGCGGAAGGTTCTGCGACCGGACACAAGGAGATGCAGCTTATATCCGGACGACGCAGTGCGGTGAGGCGGGAGGAGGACGCACTGTGCGCGCGCCGTTCGTGGTGTTTCACCAGCAGTCGGAGCGCAGTGGAGGCAGCCCGACTCCCGAGGCCGACAGCCCGAGAGCGAGAAGCTTCTGGCCCGACGGCCGCAGCGGGAGCGGGGAGACACGGACGGCCCGTCCGTAGGCCGCAGCGTGGAAATAGCGGCGTTTAGTGATGGCGCGTCCGCATCGCGCGACGAGCGGCGTTTCTCGACTCCTGGGGGCTTCTACGGCTTCTGCGACGAGCGTTGAGAGGGTCCAATGGCGGCGCGGCAGCAGATCCATGCCTAGACAAGCGTCGGCGTGCCCACTGGTGCTACGCTTGGCCGCTGAGCTTGGTTGCGGCTAGCGCTCGAAACAGCTGGCGGCCCGGTTCCCTGCGACAGCTGCGGCCCTGGAGATTGGCGAGCTGTGATGTCGTCGACGCGCGCGAACCCCACCTGCCCTGACAAATCCGCGCCGCGGCCGATGCTGTGCGGCCGGCGGGGTGGAGGGCGCTGCTATCGCCGCCACGCTCAGATAAAAAGAGCTGCCCTGCCCCGCCTGAGGCACCAGTCGCATCGACATCGTCCTGTTGCTCTCTGCCCTCTCGCATTCGCCGTCACAGCCACCCCTCCCACCGCAACAATGGCCTCCAACCCTCCCGGCAAGTGCTGCACCGTTGGTGTCAAGCACGAAGGCACCGCCGTTGGCAAGATGGAGAAGGTTGCCGGCAGTACGCTTCCCTCTCCGCACCCGCCTGGAGCTCTGGCAGCTCGCTGACCTCTCCGCAGTCGACACCTACCTCTCCTACCCGGCCGACAAGAGCACCGAGAACGCCGTCCTGATCGTCACCGACGTCTTCGGCCCCCGCTTCATCAACGCCCAGCTGTAAGCTCCCTCTCCCCAAGACGGCGCCGACAGAGACGACGGAATCTCACGCGCAATCCTCTCCAGCATCGCCGACCAGTTCGCCGCCAACGGCTACTTCGTCGCCATGCCCGACCTCTTCAACGACAACCCCGTCCCCATCGACAGGCCCGCCGACTTCGACGTCATGAAGTGGCTTTCAAACTATACCACCAAGGAGGTCGACCCCATCGTCGACGCCGTCATCAAGGAGCTCAAGGGCAACATGGGCGTCAAGCGCCTCGGCGGTGTCGGCTACTGCTTCGGCGCCAAGTACGTCTGCCGCTTCCTCAAGGACGGCCAGCTCGACGTCGGCTACGTTGCGCACCCGTCCTTCGTCGACGCCGACGAGCTCAAGGGCATCCAGGGCCCTCTGAGCATCTCTGCTGCCGGTAAGCCTGCCCTCTTCCCCAATCTGCCTTGCTCTTTTCCCTTTCCCCGCCACCATGTCCACGTCTGCTTGGGAATGCGACGAAGCTAATGACTTCTCCTCCTCCTCGCAGAGACCGACTCCATCTTCCCTACGCCCAAGCGCCGCGAGTCCGAGGACATCCTGGTCGAGATGAAGGCTACCTACCAGATCAACCTCTTCTCGGGCGTCGAGCACGGCTTCGCTGTCCGTGCTGATATCACCAAGAAGCACATCAAGTTCGCCAAAGAGCAGGCTTTCCTGCAGGCTGTCGCCTGGTTCGACGAGTACGTCAAGGCTTAAGTGGCTCGTGTGTTGAGGATGAGAAAGGGGTGAGGGTGATGAGAGCGGTGGCGATGAATTCTGGGTGGTGATGGGGTAGTTGAAAAGCCTGCGATGGAGAAGGAAGTAGTCGATGAATGATACCAATGGCTGGGAAGGAACGAAGGCACTTTGGACTTGGAGTACCACGTGGCTGGACCGGAGTAAGCCTCGGTCCGGGCTATGACTTGGCGTCCGTAAACGGATGACAGGGAAGGTGAAATGAACAACATATTTTTGAACAAGCATGCGTCTGGGGACAGGGCCTCGACTGCCGACTGCCGATGTGCTGAACGGTGACAAGGGAAGGTCGTAGAATGATACTGAATCGCTGCTGCAAAATGCTCGGAAATACGTCTTCAAATATCCAACCAGTGTTGAAGCATTCATGCGATGTGTGAAAGTAGGAGTAAACGCAAACAACCCATCTGCATGAATACTCAAAGTCAATGGGCAGCTAGGATTTCGCCCGTCTTTCTCAGTAGGTCCGAAAATAGAGAGTACCATCGCACTCCCTATGAGCAGGTCGCTCCTGGCCTCTCGACGGCCACGGTTTGAGGCTTATTGCTCAAACCCTCTGACGTCCAGCTTTCATAGCCCTGAGGAACCGGTTTGCCGGACGAAGGGAGTGTCATCGGCTAGACTCCCGTCAACACTTTTCGCTTAGTGCGTTTGCGTCGTGCATCCAATACTCCACCAGGGTGAGGCTCAACCAAGTACTCGGGATCTGAACTCAGTCTTATGTTGCGTACGGAGTTGAAGCATTCATGCCCGTGGACCTCGACATACAGACGTTGCAGTTTTCCGTGCGTATAAAAGCTTTAAGTCCAGCTTCCAACGACAGCAAGTTCAGATTGTGATAGCTGGCTGACGTTCCCTGGATTCACCATCCGGGATAGTCACACCGTGGTGTTGTCGCACCAAGGCAGCCGTTTGCTAGGTACGTACGGATCCGTACGTGCCGTTCAGTTGATTTTGGTCCACCAATCAGAGACGATATTCCCCGGTGAATCGTCTCACACAGACGGGCTCCCTTGGGCCAATAAGAGACTTAGAGTACGTCTGGGACCACGGTCCAGCCAATCAACTGGATGGTATCCCACCCACGGATCCTCCCGCACAGACAAACAACCCAGCTCTTCGTCATTCCACGGGGACCACGGTCCAGCCAATCAACTGGACGGCATCACACCGACGGATCCTCCTGCACAGACAACCAGCCCAGCTCTTTGTCATTCCACAGTAAGCCGTGCCAACACGGACCAGCAGCGCGCAAGTATATAAAGCAGGTCGATGTCCCGCATCCTCCTGTTCTTTTCTCTTCAGCTCTCTTTGCCTTTTGGCTTAGATCAAGTGTAGTATCTGTTCTTTTCAGTTTAATCTCTGAAACGTCTCTACGGAGACATTCGTGATTAATCTAGTTTTTGGAACCGGGGAGACGGCCGCTGGGCTTGCTCATGTCGCCTCCCACAGTGTCGCCCGTATTGCACTGCCTCGGGCTGACGCGAACCTACTACAACTTTTTCGTTGAGACACTCGCCATGCGCGGGTGCTTGAGGAAGAAGAATCTTGGAGGAACTGCTGTGTGACCTGTGTTAGCATTATCGAAATTATCCGCGGTCAACAGGCGTTGTGGGCGCAGGCGTTGGTGATGTGCAAAGATTTCGTGCTCGCAGGCGTTGGTGTTGCAAACTTTTCGCACAGGCGGCGGGCGCGCGCCAGGCAACAGTGCGACCGGTGGCGAACGCGGACGCGTTTGGCGGCACACTGGCCATCTCGCCTTCGCCAACTCGAATCTGGAAGCCTCCGTCAAGCCCAGAGGCGTCGATTAGTCCCTCGATGCCATCGCCGGCGACGAGCAAAAGGCCGACGGCGAAAGCCTGCTGCACGCTGGTCCAGGAGCCAACGCAGGGCGCTCCGCCTGGACGAAACACCCACTCCCGCTGCCGCCAGCCAGCTCAGCGACAGCATGGCTAGTTGACTGCTAGCCGACTGCCAACCGTCAGTCGGTCTCGTCTCTCGAGACAGACTCCACAGCGCGCCTCGCTGGCGTCGCGGAGGCCCACGCCGGCGCGAACAGCTATTTTTGAGGCGGAAACACGGCTTTCTCGGCGTCGGCACCTCGCGCGCGCTTGCGGTGCACGAGGCAGGCGGCTGCTTCTGGCCCGCGACAAGCGTGGCCAAGAGCCGCGCGCTATCGAGCTGGCTGCGCCGTGGGCTGGCTGCAGGGCGACAATGTGGATATGAAAGCGAAACCGTTCCCGCAGAGAGAGCGAAAGTGTATTCCTCTTCAGCTGCTCCGTTTCTTTTTGCTGTCGCCCTCCTCTCAGCCGCCAATCTCGCGGAAATCATCCCTTCTTCTTAATCTTTCTCCAGTCTTTACCGTCTCGGAATCCCTGATTGGCGTGTTTGTTCCTCCAGGCTTCGCCATCTTTTCTTCACCTTCTCGCATCTCCAAGGGTCAGAACCGGTTTTCGCGCCTTGTCGTATCCGGAACTGTATAGTCCTCGCCGCTGTCCCGTACCTGAAGACGTCATCGACAATATTGTGGAATTCCCGTCCATTCAACCCCATATACCACCCATCCAGCCACCCAGCCCTACGGTCCTCTTCCCCACACCCAACCCCAAAGCTCCCCCTCCACCACCACCATGCTCCGCCAAACCCTCCTCCTCACAGCCGCCCTCGCCCCCCTCACAACAACCGCCACCACCTCCCCCAAACGCGGCCTCGTCTACGTCTCCACCGAAGACAGCACCACCGACGACAGCATTTGGACCTCCGCCTCCTCCGACCTAACCTGGTACTACAACTACGGTGCTTCGCCCACCGCCGCGCTCAGCACCTCCTCCCTCACCTTCGTCCCCATGCTCTGGGGCGCCACCGACGGCGACACCAGCACCACCTTCCTCGACACCGTCCGCGCCCTCCTCGCCACCGGCTCCCACAACATCACCCACGTCCTCGCCTTCAACGAGCCCGACGGCAGCACCTCCACCGGCGGCAGCAGCATCCCCGCCGACCTGGCCGCCGCGACCTGGAAGCGGGAGATGGAGCCGCTGCGCGAGCTGGGCGTCAAGCTGGGCGCGCCGGCTGTGACGGGCAGCCCGACGGGGTTTGCGTGGTTGCAGAATTTCTTCACGCAGTGCGATGGCGGGTGTCATGCGGACTTTGTGCCGGTGCATTGGTATGGCAATTTTGAGGGGTTGGCGAGCCATCTGGGGCAGGTTGCTGCGACGTATCCGAATATGAGTGAGATCTGGGTCACGGAGTTTGCGTATAGCGATCAGGGTCTGGAGGAGTCGCAGACGTTCTTTAACCAGAGTATCGACTACTTGGATAGTCTTGAGTAAGTCCCCTCCCCCCCGGCCCTGAGAAGTTGTTGGAAGACGGAGCGAGACGGAAGAGGAAGGGGGGTTGGGGTTTGTGGTGAGCTTGATTGCTGATGTTACGCGACTGCAGGAACGTCACTCACTACTCGTATTTCGGCTCTTTCCGCAGCTCGGTCAGCAATGTCGGCGAGAATGCGGCAATGCTGAACTCGAAGGGTAAGCTGACGGACATCGGCAGCTGGTACCTGGGTCAGAGCGCGACTGGCGTGGAGCCCGACAGCGCTGCTGGCAGGAATGGCGTCTTTGCGGGATGGGGTGTGCTGGTTGGTTTGGCCGGCATCTACGCGTTGTTATGATGAGAGAGCTTGTTGTTTCCATGTTTATCTGTTTAGATGTACTTATATCCCAGTCCACTAGAGACAGCGATAGAGATGTGCTCAGGCGTTTATGGATGGTTCATTCGGTCGGCATAGCGAGAAAGGCGGGCTGATTCGGATTTGAAAGAGCCGCGACTTGCACTACCTGGCTGGGTCATCACCTGCTCTGGACCTGTTCTTCTCCCACGCGTTTCGTGCTGGCCGATATCTCTGACCGCTGCATCGACCGGAGATTTCTGTCTTGGAAATTCGCCGGCGCGGCTGCATTAGGCTTCGGGCCAAGTCTGGATTCCTGTGGTTTCCCCGGAGACCATCATCTGTGGGGGAATCCGCCCGGTCTCATCTGGCTGCATGTCAGACGGCGGGGATGAGTGCCTGGGTCTCTCATCCATGCGCTGCACCGAACACTCGATCTCTCTTAACCGTCTCGATGCCGCCAGGATCTGCATGAGAAGGCCCAAGCAGAAGTCTGATGGCATAGCATACCGCAACTCCTTGAGGACAAAAGCCGACTGCTTGCCGATGGCCAGTCAGAACCCAGGAATGCCGACCCTGGCCTCTGACCGTCTTATCACGCCTGAATTCCCTGGATCGAAGATTCGACAGTCCTTCGACGCGAGTCATCGCCGTTGCTGCTGCAGGACAGCCCTCCGCCACCGTCCGCCCGGGCCCCCCTCCTCCCAAACTCTCTCCGCTCGTCCACGCCCCCAAAGCACCCCGTGTCAGACACCAGACGAACCCAAAGACCCGAATTGGGCAGAACGCGCAAGCCCGCCGCATCCTCGGTTTATCTCCCACCGAGTGCGGATGACTCGCTCCCTCCTCTCCTCCCGCCCCGCCGCCGCCGCAGCAGCAGTGGATCTTTCCCCGTGGGGAATGGGACGAGTGAATAACCCCGCGCGCATGCCAAGCCTCCGCATCCCGGTCGCGTGCCCGTCTTGCTGCTGCTCCTCCGCCGGGGGGCGGACCACGGACCAGACGAGAGAGAGGGAGGGAGGGAGCCGGACAGAGCCAGAGCCCGACGGTCACTGACGCTGACGCACATCCATCCGCATCTCCCTCCCTCTGCTCGGCCAGACTGGTGGGACCTTTCCTCGGGCTCCTCCGGCGTACGTCGTCTGCCTGCGCGCAATCTTCATCGCGCACGTCCCGCAGGTGGAGGCCAGATGCGCGAAGCTCCGAGATACGCTCGGGGGAGGCCCAAGCGAGGGTAAGGCCGAGCGGAACGGCGCTGTCCGTCGCGGTGGTTGGTCGCGCGACGCCTTGGCAATGGGCCGCCAAGGAAGCTGGAGGTGGGACTTGGCTGCTGGGGTTGTGCGTCCGCGCCGCCGCCGAACGGCTGATGTATTAAAAGGCCGCGGGGCGTGGGCCGTTGGTCGTGGATGTGCGTCTGCGCTTGTTTGTCTTCGTCTTACGGACGGAAGGACGCACGCGAGAGCTCTGACGCCGTGTCGGATTGGTGACGGGGGTATTCCTTGACCTTTTTGCTCTGCACCTCTGTCTCTTTTGTTTCCGTCCTGTCAGAGTGATATCACAACGGCTGCTGTGGAAGAGATCGGACGGAAAGACACGCACCATGGGCGCCTTCTTCAAGAGGCTCATGGCCAGTCGGTCTGGCCTGAGGGCTGGTAACCAGAAAACAAGGGCCTCGGAGCTGACAGTACGGGAGTCACTTCTCCCACTGTTTCTCGTCACAATCCTGTACTTCCTCTGGGTACGTTGTGGCACTCGCCGTCCTCTACAGATCTGGAGAAGATCCTTTACGGTCCTAGAGAGTCGGTTGCTGACATGAGCTCAAGGGATTCGCATACGGTCTCCTCGACACGCTGAACAAGCACTTCCAGACCACGCTCGGCGTCACGCGTGCCAGATCCTCCGGTCTCCAAGCCGCCTACTTCGGGTACGTTTTCTCTCCTCCACCAAGCATCAAAGCTGACATGCCCTCCCCCCAGCGCCTATCCCCTCGCCTCCCTCGGCTTCGCCAACTGGACCCTCCGCCACTACGGCTACAAAGCCACCTTCATGCTCGGCCTCATCCTCTACGGCATCGGTGCCCTCTGCATGTGGCCCGCCGGCCTCAACCGCAGCTTCGGCGGCTTCTGCGGCGCAACCGTCGTCATCGGCTCCGGGCTCGGCTCGCTCGAGACGGCCGCAAACCCCTTCATGGCCGTCTGCGGCCCCCCCAAGTACTCGGAGCTGCGCATCAACCTGGCCCAGGCCGTGCAGGCCGTGGGCACCGTCGTGGGGCCCGTGTTGGGGTCGTACGTCTTCTTCAAGGACACGGGTGACAGCGTCAATTCCCTCGAGAGCGTGCAGTGGGTCTACCTGGCCATCGGCGTCTTCGTCTTCCTGCTCGCCGGCGTCTTCTTCTTCGCCTACATCCCCGAGATCACCGACGCGGACATGGAGGCGCAGGCCGAGGACACGCATACCGGGTCGAGCGACAAGCCGTTCAGGAAGCAGTACCGCCTCTTCCACGCCGCCGCCGCGCAGTGGTGCTACACCGGCGCTCAAGGTACGTCGCGCATCGCATCCCACACATCTACATACCAGGCTGGTCCTTCCGGCTTCCGGGGACCCGCTGACTGACCGGGGACAACAGTCGCCATCGCTACCTACTTCATCAACTACGTCACCGAAACCCGTCCCAACACCTCCGCCGCCACCGGCGCCAACTTCCTCGCCGGCGCCCAGGGCTGCTTCGCCGTCGGCCGCTTCTCCGGCGCCATCCTCATGCGCTTCGTCCGCCCCCGCTGGGTCTTCCTCGCCTACCTGACCGGCGTCGTGGCCTTCAACGCCGCCGCCATCGACACCGTCGGCAACAAGGGCCTCGCCATGCTGATGATCACCCTCTTCTTCGAGAGCGTGTGTTTCCCGACTATCGTGGCCCTCGGGATTAGGGGCCTGGGGAGGCATACGAAGAGGGGTGCTGGGTTGATTATTGCGGGTGTGAGCGGTGGTGCTGCTGGTAAGCTAGCCTTCTTTCCCCCCTCTTTTCGCTCAAAGAGGAGACGTGACTGACGGCAACGAATTGGGAAAAGTCCCGGCTATCCTTGGCGCTGTGGCGGATGCTCGCAACGATACCGGCTTCGCCATGATCATCCCGACCGTCTTCTTCCTCCTCTCCTGGTCCTATGCGCTCTGCGTCAACTTCGTCCCCGCGTACCGCGATCCTGCTGATAAGATTGGCGCCAGTACGATTGGGTTGGAGGCGCAGGGGAGGGACGAGGAGGAGGCGGGGTCCGATGAGAAGGCGGATGCGAAGGAGATTGAGATTGTGGCGGAGAGGGTGGCTGGGAAGGGTTGAGCGGGTTGCTTGTTTTTGGTTTTTCTTTCCTATCTGGTTTTGGGGTTTGTGATTGTATGCGGAGCGATGTGTATACCCGTGGAGCTGATGATGATGAAGGGGCGATGAAATTTATGTTGGCATGAATTTATGCGCATGGGAGTCGTGTGGGCTCTCGCTGCTCAGTGTAGCGTGTGGCTCGTGTGTGTCTCTGAAGTGTTCTGTTGTACGCAAATAACCGGCACAGTCCGGACACGAAGAATCACACCCGGCTGACAAGACTTCAATTTGCCTCCCATGGTCCCAGTCCGTATATATGGACCAGGACTGGGTGAAAGTCTGGATTGCGGTATGTGAGGCGTGTGGTGGTAACACTGGGCTACGCTGAATAAGCTCTTGATCGTTCCAGGAAGTGGTAAGGAATCAAATGATTCTCGAGAATGAAAATGAATGATATGGTCGTCTCGACAGTTGAGACATTCTGCTGAGCTTTGTGACTAAAGGTGTCCGTCCAGTTCCGTAGTTACTCTTCTGTGCCTTTGCATTTATAAATCTAACCCGCCGGTACTTCCTGAATATTTTAGAAGAACAGAGCATGAGACCGCTGAACAAGGCGGTTTCGGTGCTTGGCTGCTCCCGGAACCCTACCTGGAGACAAGACAAAAAGAAAGGACCTTCATAAGCCTTGTTGGCGACTTTACGTGGTGGAAGTGGAGTGTCACGTTCATCCTTGACTCAGCGTTTTGAAACCATCTTTCTGCTCTTTATTGAGCTTCTTCTTGAGCTCCTTCGTCGCCTTCTATGACGCCGAAAATGTCTTTCCAACGCTGTGAAAAGAATCTCTGCGCTCGTTTCGCTTCCCAACACAGTGACCAATGGCTGCGTAACCTGGGCAAGATGTCCAATCCATTTCGACAAGCCTTAGCCCGCCAAGCCTGTCTCCAAGTTCGATCAGGCGTGTTGGGCAGAAACCAGAAAATAAGATGGCGCATCGGGGATGGTTTTTCACGCAGTAGCCCAACCATGATCTCATTTCCTTGACAAGTTTGGGAAGTTGGTTGTAGGGTTGAGGATGATGTATCTGGCGTGCTCGTCTTTTTCGGGTGGCTCTTCGATCTCAGTAGAGACGCTAGCTCCTAATAGAGACCTACAGCTGGAAATGGAGTGGCTAATTGCGTTTCCAGTATCCACTAATTCTGAATCATCCTGGAAAATCTTAGATGGAAGGACCGCGAAAAGTGCAAGGCGCTCCAGGTGTTGTGCACAGTGTTTCTTGAATGCCGTTACATTGACGTAGATGTCCAACGGTGCCGATAACGTATTAAATGTGGAAGGCTGCTCAGCAGAACGGGGCCGTTTGCCAGAATGATGCTGGTGCTCAAGATCCCCTGGAGGCTGCCGATCCATTGAAGCACTGCTTCGTGGCCCTGCTCTTTGAATTTTCATACAATACATTAGTGAGTTTTCAAGACTTGTAGATTAGCTTTCATAGCTCGTTCCGTGTGTCTCGGCGAAAACTGTGGGTCTAGGAAGACTTGAGAGCTGCCGATGATGCACGTAGCCATTCTCGTCGGTCTCTTCTCCTGCGCACAGAGGGCATTCCACCGCATCAGG
The DNA here is from genome assembly GCA_037356115.1 of Neofusicoccum sp. Z2. Lineage (NCBI taxonomy): Eukaryota > Fungi > Ascomycota > Dothideomycetes > Botryosphaeriales > Botryosphaeriaceae > Neofusicoccum > Neofusicoccum sp. Z2. The sequence continues at coordinate 737,477 of JBAWJY010000005.1, forward strand.
GAGTGAAGAACGTTCGCATATTCTACTTAACAAGAGTAGTTGAGCCTCTGTTGCCTGTGAAGAATGGCTGGTTCGCAGGTGCGACTCGAAATCTGCCTGCGTTCGGTAAATGGCATGGTCTGCAACGTTGCAGTGCCATTATCTCCTGTGAAATTGCAGCTCGTGCTCGAGCCACTCATTCATCGTCTCCTGCATATGATCAGGCCGCTGGCAGTTGTCACAAGTACAGACGTATGGCTGCAGGTCACGGAAATCAGGCTTTCTACCACCATGCAAGCAGAAGCAATGTTAGGATGAAGATAAAGGGCTCAAGTCCAGGCCCGAGAAGTTCGAACTTCGATTAGTCCAAATTTTGGCTAGCCTCGGATGGAAAAGAATTTGGTCGCTTCAGTGCCTGGGGCTAACGTGCTCCTGGCAATCGCACCCGGAGTTGAAAACAGCTGCGCCTCCTGGAGTGTTGCTGTGACTGGTTGAGGCTTTTGTGCAAGGGATTACTCTGCCTGCAAAAGTTTCTGCTGATTTGATTTTGGAAGTTCATGTGATGGTTCCGAAAGTTTGCTGTAATGTCGTTCGTCGTACATGAGCAACTGTAGTCGACGTGCTATACTTCTCGCTAAGCGTTCCTTCAGGAGTGGAGACGCATACGGAAAGCATTCATTGACATGCCGACGATCGAATTGATTGAGACACGACACTGGAATTGTTGATGATCTCGACAGCCTATCCGTTGGTATTGACCGACGAATGATGATCGACAACCTAGAGAAATGCTTGAAAATGTTCTGAAGCGCCGCGTATAGCTGAGGCATCTCGCGTGTCACACTGAAATCCGATCCCTCTGGAGTGGAGAGCTGTCCTGATTGCGGTCTGTATGGATCTTGACTGTTTGAATCACCACGAGGGCTGACGAGAGACCGCAGTCTGTCAAATGCTGAAGGCTCCTCAGGCTTCAAATTCACAGCCGTTGAGCTCAAGGTCGAGATATCGTCGTCAGACTTGGGATCGGAAACTTGTTCGTCCGCAACGGCAGCTTCTCGAACGTCTCTCCTTCATCGCGTAGTTGAGTTTCTATGGATCGTCAGTCCATGTGCCGCTTCAGTGTCATTGAGAAATTATGATTGCTCAACTTGCACGGAGCTGAAGCATTCATCCAGATGTATGGTCTACTTATGCCTGAATGAATGCTTCAACTCTGTGTGGACAAAGTGCTCCTCATAGCACTATTCGTGTCAAAGGTTCTCCTGGGCAGTCCTTTAAAGGACTGTCGGAAAGGACTGTCGGCTGTCCGGATGCCAGGTGCAGAATGAGCATGAACTTGATTATTGAACTCCTCGCACACAGCTTTGCACAGCATCTCATGTAGGTCGACTAAGAGGTCTGCGAATTTGTCTTTGTAGAACTCTGATTCCCGGAGTCGATAGTCCAGAGATGTGCGGTTGTGAGGCTGTTGCTGAGCTCCCAGGCTGCCAGCCCAGACCTTGAATCGATCGAACTCATTTCGAACGCCATCAAGAGACATGTCCTCGCTGTAGCATCGCGATGGACCCTAAGGTCTTCCATGACGCAATCAAAAGGAGACTGACGTCGTCGGGAGTGAACGCAAATCCATGTTGCCATGGCTGAGCTACCAAGATGTTGCAGCTGCTCTAGATGTGAGCAGCGAGGTTGGGGAGGTTGAAGTGACAGCGCGCCAAAAGCGTCGTGTAACAGGAGTATCGGCGAGTCCCGCACGAGGCTGAAACGAGCTGAAGGGAGCTGAAGGCTGTCCAACCACACAACATTTCTCGGCGAGAACAGGGCACAAATCACTTTCGCTCAAAGGTCACCGAAACGATCTGTGACGGAAGAAAGCGCTCTTGGCCGAGATGTCTGGCTTCGAGATAGCCGGACTGGTGTTGGGGGCGTGGCCTGTGTAAGATCAGGGCCTGAAGTTTTACAAGACCAGATCTGCGGACATTCTCCGCCGCGAGCAGGTCATGAACGAGATGATCCGGAAGCTTCATCTTGAGCATGCGCGTTTCCGAAATTCCTGCGAGAAACTGGTGACGGGTCTGGTAGACAACAGCGAGCTCGATGATCTCCTTGAGAACCCAATAGAAACGGCTTGGAAGCAGTCGCTGTGAAACGGTCTGGAGGATGGGTTGAAACTGAGACTTGGAAGGGATTCCTTCGCTTATACGGCTCCTATTGAGAAGATCGCAGTGAATCTGCTGGAGTTGAGGGACATCGTTGGCGTTGAAGACCGAGCTAAGGTATGGATCTTTTTGCTTATCCATGACTAGTGGAACTCTTAGCTCACGACATCGGCAAAGAAATCCTCTTGGCAGAGTTCGACGTCATATGTGCAAAGCCAAAATGGCAGGCGGAAACATGGAAAAAGATCAAAGACTGCTTGGATCATGATAAGCATGTCCAGCTGCTAGCCAACATCAATGAGAGCACATACCTGGAGCGCCTTACGCCTGGAGCCTTTGACACGGAGCTTGAGGCTGCGACGAGACCCAGGGGTGCTGATTTGAGCTGCTGGAAGTCGGTTCACCGATATGCCGAAAGCTTGTGGTGCGCGATTTGCTCAGGTTTCCTCTGCCAAAGTCACTCGCAGATGGCCCACTCGGCTCGCTTGCGCCTCGAGGACCGAGTGACAGCAAAGTCTGGGCGGACCCGCTTCAACATCGGCCTGTCTTATTCCACAAAGGGGGACCTCGATTGATAAGAGATATGGATCGAGCCGGATGAGGACGGGAACGAAGCGGAAGCGCCCAGACGGCAAAGGATTGCCTTCGCTCAGATTCCGACAGCTCAGGCACCGACCAAGCGAACTCAAAAGCAGGTAACGAATCTTTGCACGGAGCTCACACGCCGCCGAAGCAATTCGAGAGACGCTTACGTTGGTTTCGTGATCGAAGAGCAGCACAAGCACTATATTCACTTGGTCACTTCGTCGTCGAAGACGTCAAGCAGCACAATCTCTCTTTACGAGCTGCTCCGCAACAAGGGCCGCATATCGTCGCCGCTTCCTCTGAGAACACGACTCGTAGACAGATACAGAATGGCTTGTATCCTCACATCCTCTTTGCTCCAGCTCCACACGTCGTCTTGGCTTGGTGCTGGGTGGACTTCGCGCGACACACACTTGGTTCCCATAGTAGCAGACGTGGGGCTCGGCGACTGCGCGTTTGTCTGCAGGTGTGAATCCCGGCACCGCTGCAATCGGAACAGACCGACGAAGACAGGGTGCTCGGCGAACTCGCGGAGTGCTGCACAGCCCGCAGGATTGCGGAGGAGATGGAGGACAACAACGTCTAAGAATGGAACGAAGTAGTGAGGAAGTGCTTAGGATGCGACTTCGGGGAGGAGTCAGATTTTAAGAGCAAGGAATTCCAGCAAAAGTTTTACGAGGACGTCGTGACACCGTTGCAGCAGCTTTACGAGATGATCTAGCAGTAGGCCTGACGGAGCGCCGTTGAAGTCTCTAGCTCTTGGACCGAGGCGGAGCAGGGCGACTCGAAGGAACCACTCCGGCGAATGTCTTCGGTGCTCCTGGCTTCGTGGCTGGCTGACTGGATGCAGCTGACGTGGCTGGTGGTGAAGACTGCTTACGAATGGCTGCTGGTTAGCTGACAAGACTGTCTCACAGGGCTGAAGGCAAGACTGCGGGCGTCGTAGCAAGCGGCGTGGCATCTGCAGGGAGAGGCGCAGATGGCGGCGGTTGGCGGCAGCGAGGCCAGAGAAGGCAGGGGCGTCGTGCGGGCGTCGACGGTTTGGCACCCGGAGACCAAGAAATGAGGAATACGACGGCGGTCTTGGAACGGCGGCGCCGTCGCAAAGGTCTGGTGTCGGGCGATCGCGGCGGGCGGCTCCCGCAGTCGACCCCAGGCACGCCGCGGGCTGCCGGATGGCGGAGTGCAGCCGGAGCGGCGGTCGCAGGCGCTGGAGCGGGAGCGCGACGAGGCCGGCGACGGGAAGGACGGAGAGACGCTCCCGCGATTGGGCGGTGCAGGGCGGGCGGCGGCCAGTGGGCGCGTCAGGGGCAGCGGCTGTCTTTTTTTAGGGCTCACACAGCCACAGCTGCCGGTAGCGTGACTGCTGCGAGCCGCGGAGTCTGGAACGCCAGGGCCCACCCGCGCGTTGCAACTGCAGCCAACAGCCGCGCTGCCAAAGGCGCCCACTGCTGTCGCGCCAGACGCGCGCCGCCGCCAGCTGCTCCCCCACCGGCCACGCCGTCGACGCCGTGGCAGCTGTCTCACGCGCCGGGTCAGCAGCCAGCAACCGCCGCCGCGTCGCGCCCGGCACGCGCGCCTTGGCGGCGATGCTTGAGAGCGATCGCAGCAATCTGCTCGAAATATAACGGAGGACGGATCTCCTCGATCTCCCTGCACCTCAGGATTCACCGGGCCTGGACGTCGCGACCGCGCATCCTTCCCGCTCGCAGCAAAACCCCCCTGCGTATTAAGTGGCCGGGCTGCCCAGGCCTCGTCCCCGTTCCGGTAAGGACGCCGCGCGGTGCAGGCGTGCAGGCCAGCTCTTGCCGAGCGGCGCCTTGAAACTGAAACTCCCACCCCTTCAGCGCGCCTCTTCTCTGCCCTCCCCGTCCACTCTCTCCACCCTCCGTTCCTTCCAGCAAGCGCCCGCGTCTCGTGTCGTTTTCCACCACCTAAGGGTCTCGCTCGTTTGCCCGCCCCCGTCTGCCTTCTTCTCCGCGTCTTTCGCTCGCCGCGCCCGACAGCGCTGCCCCTTTCCGCCTCTTCGACCGTTCACCCCGCCGGCACAGCCAAGGTTGATCCTGCTCTGTCCTCGCCTTTAATTCGCCGCCTGTTCTGTTCGATCGCGTCGCCCGGCCCCGTTTCGACGCCTGATTCCTCGCATCCACGCTCGCCGCGCGGCCGCAGGCGCATCCTGTGAGCGCGTTCTGGGCGCCCGACACCCACTTATACGGCGGACTCACCGTCGTCCGCGACCCTCACCACCGCACCACCGCCATGCGGTCTTCGGCACTACTGCTTGCCGCCCTCCCGGCCGTCGCCCTCGCCGGCGACGTGCTGTCGACGAATGGCTTCACCACCTGCTTGAACAATGCCTCGATCGAGATCACCAAGATGTCCGTCACCTACAACCGGAACACAAACAAGGTCGTCTTCGACATTGCGGGCTCGAGTAGCCAGGAGCAGAAGGTCATGGCGTCGCTGGTGGTCTCGGCCTACGGAAAGGAAGTCTACAGCAAGAGCTTTAACCCCTGCGACGACGACAACCATGTCGACCAGCTGTGCCCAGGTCAGTCGCGTGCCCCGACGAGCAGTACAACCCGGAAAGCTAACGTTGCGCACAGTCCCCATCGGCTCGTTCGCAGCACAAGGAGAGCAGGATGTCCCCGAGTCGTATGCTTCCCAAATCCCGTCCATCGCATTCTCGATACCCGATCTCGACGGAACCGCCAAGATGGAGCTCCAGCCGATCGATGGCGGCGATGACCTCGCCTGTATCCAGTCCCAGGTCACTAACGGCAAGAGTATGAGCGTGGAGGCAGTCTCCTATGTGGCGGCTGGCATCGCAGGTGCAGCTCTTCTGATGACCGGTGTTTCCGCGCTTGCGAGCGCTGGTGCCGGCGCAGGTGCCGGCACCATCAGCCCCAGTCCAAGCTTCGGCGAGGTCATGGGCTGGTTCCAGGGTATGGCTATGAACGGCATGATGAGCGTCACCTACCCCAGTGTCTACACCAGCTTCTCCAAGAACTTTGGCTTCAGCACTGGCTTGATCCCCTGGAGCGACATGCAGACCACCATCGACAACTTCCGAGCGTCCACTGGAGGCAACCTGACCCACGCCAGCTATGCCTACTTGAGGAACGCTACTATCGTTCACACCACCAGCTCTACCAACTCTTCCCTCGCTAAGCGCGGCCTCGACATGGTCTACCTCTATGCCCGTAACTCTCTGGAAACCTCTGTTAACGGTACCTCCTCGAGCAACTCGACCAGCTCGGATTCAGATGACTCGTCTTCTAACTCTCAGGTCATGGAGTACGTCGATGGCATTAAAGGATACGTCGAGGAACTCACCATTCCTCAGGCCAACACTTTCATGACCGTCCTGCTCGTCTTCGCCATCGTCATTGGTGCAATCGCTGTCGGCATTCTGCTCCTGAAGGTCATCCTGGAAACCTGGGCTTTGTTCGGTTCCTTCCCGCAGAAGCTCACCAACTTCAGGAAGCGGTACTGGTGGATCTTGGCCAAGACCATCACTAACTTGATTCTGCTGCTCTACGGTGTCTGGGTCCTCTACTGCGTTTACCAATTTACCAACGGAGATTCCTGGGCCGCAAAGCTTCTTGCAGGCATCACCCTAGTAATGTTTACCGGCGTTCTGGCATTTTTCGCTTTCCGTATTTGGCAGATGGCTCAGAAGTACAAGAAGCTTGAGGGCGACGTTTCTGGCCTTTTCGAGGACAAGGAGACCTGGAGGAAGTACAGCCTGTTCTACGAGAACTACAAGAAGGGTTACTGGTGGCTTTTCGTGCCTACCATTGTCTACTCGTTCGCCAAGGGCTGCGTTATCGCCGGCATGGACGGTCACGGCCTTGCTCAAACCGCTGGCCAGCTCATCATCGAGGCCCTCATGCTCTGCCTTCTCCTCTGGTCCAGGCCTTACACGCTCAAGTCCAGCAACATCATCAACACCACCATCCAGGTCGTCCGCGTTCTTTCCGTTGTCTGCGTTCTCGTCTTCGTTGAGGAGCTTGGCATTTCTCAGACCACCAAGACTGTCACCGGCGTTGTCCTCATCGTCATGCAGTCTGTGTTGACCGGTGTTTTGGCCATCCTGATTGCCGTCAACTCCATCATTGTCTGCTGCAAGGAGAACCCTCACCGTAAGAAGAGAAAGGAGCAGGGTAAGTGGTTTCAATTGGCATTTTCATTTCGTCATGATACTAACTTCGTCACAGAGAAGCTCAACCGCGATTTGGACGACCTCACTCCTCTCGATGCACGCAACTCCCTGCTTATGGACCCCACCGAGTACAAGAGCCAGCGTCACTCGATCATCACTGGCGGCAAGGGCTACGACCGTGTGCCCATGCAAGAAGGTCTTTCGAAGACCGCCTACCACGACCGCAGCGTCTCGAACGAGAACCTGCTCAACTCTGCAGCAGGCATGGGTGTGAACGAGGAGAGGAGCAGATCCCCGCCCCGCGGGAGGGCACCCCGGCTGCCGGACATCGAGACGGGCCACACCGGCTACAGCAGGGGTGCAGCGTATTAAACTTGATTTCCTATTTGCACGCGCGCGAAACATTTAACGGCGGATTTGTACAGAAGCAGCACTTCTTTTCCCTTGTTTGAGCACCCGAGTTTCTTTTGTTGCAAGAATGCTTGGTGGAGGGCGTATTTGAAAGTCTCACTTTTCCTGATTTTGCTCTTTTGTTGTCGACGAAACCCACGTAGTAGTCTACGGGTGCGTATGTGTGATATCCAGTCCCCCAGCCTACACCCGCTCTTCCTGTCTCGACAGCACTTTATTGTTTACCGCTGTTGATGAGTTGTGTGTATATCACCCACAGCTGTCGAGCAGAAAAAAAATCGAAATCACCTTCAAACCTACCGACCGACTTACTACCTACCACTCCTTACCGTCTCCTCGATCTCCTGTTTTTCTTTGCTTCTGTCAAAAGAGACCACAACTTTCGTGTTTAAAGCTGGATTTGGCTGGCCCAGGCAGTGCTTGTTGTAATTGGCTTGATACCTAGAAGACGGCAAACTTAGTAGATTCCCAACCCCGTCACATGCACATCCCTCAACCCACTTTCCTTACTCTTACAATGACTCCCACAAGGCGCTCCCCGGGAAAAGGACACTCAGTACTCCGTAGAGCTCACGAGCTTATCGCAAATGCGTCGTCGCAATCAATGAAATCAAACTAGACTCGCCGATCTCCGACCTCCATCAGCCTCGCAAACACGCGCATGACGCCCGCCGCAAGGGGGGAAAGAAAGCTTAATCAACCCGGCACCGGGAAGTCCAGCGATCCAGCCCCTCCTTTTTTTTCTTCGTTCCGCATTCCATGCATAGCAGACGGGTTCTGGAACCCTCCCCAAGAGATGATTCCACGGCCTCTCATTCATTCATTCTACCTGAAACGGGGCGCATATTGAGCGCAATAATTGCGCGCAGGCATGTCTGTGTGCGGGGATCCCTCCCTCCCTGCGCTGCGGGAAAGGGAAGGCTTGCGGGGCCAGCGGGCGGACAGCGCGCGCTGAGACGCCCGGGCTTCGTGCTTCGGTCGCGCGGGAACGCCACACGAGGGGGAGTGCAATTTCCGCACATCTCATTACATACAGGGTGGGTGAGGCGCCCAGGCATCCAGGCACCAGAACCGACCGACCGACCGACCAAGGATGTGCTACATACGCTACGCCCGCACCAACCACCGGCCGCCGCCGCCAGCCGCTGCTGGATCAGGGAAGAGGAGTGAGTGGGAAAAGATTGGATTGCGCGGCGCGGCGCTGGCGCTCCGTTCTCGACTTTCTGCGGAGTTTTGTGCGCTTTGGTTGGTTGGCGACGGGGAATGAATGAATGAATGGTGGCAGGGAAGAAGGTCTTGGTACCTAACGACATGCTCGCCCGTTCTTCTTGTCCTTTTGGGACTTTTGCTTGCGCTTCGGTTGCGCGCGCTCTCGTGTCGCTGCTGCTGCTGCTGCTGCTGCTTCTTCATCAAATGCGCATCGCGTGGTTCGCCGCCTTGACTCGTCACATCGCCGTTGCGCACGCAGCAGCGCGCGCGCTCGGGCTGGAGGCGCCTTGGGCACGCACGCACGCACGCACGCACGCACGTACACGGGCAGTACGTAGCATTCCGCAACTACTGCCTGCACACAGACACAGCATCAGTGGCGCCGTGGCGTTCCCCCCGTTGCGGGCGAAGGAAAAATTTGGGCGGGCGATCGAATCAGATCGTGCGATGGGCGTGGTGCGCATGCAAACCTGGCAGCGGCAGCGGTTGCGTCCGTCCCTGCATGCATGCACATCTCGTTCGTGCCTGCATAACCCTCCACCATCATCATCGGCGTGTCCGTGGCGCCGCGGCCGCACGGCGCCAATCATCAAGCCGGCCTTCGAGAAAGCGCAGTGCAACAGCGCGCGCGCGCGCGCTTCCTTTACCCGCCCGCCCGCACGCCCTTAACCGCCCTACCTAGGTGCCTAGGTACGCAGTAATGCTCAATGACGGAGCGACCAACCAACCCACTCACCCCGTTCCTCTCCTCCCCTCCTTCCTTGTCGCGCACCACCACCCCATCCAATCCAACGCCTACGTACGTTGCCAATGTCCACCCCCTCTCCCTCCCCGCGTCGCACGCCGAACATTCTTAAGTCTTCTCGCAGGGAAGGCAGCAGAGGTAGGCAACGCGGCAAAGGAAATATTGGCTGGCCTCTCCGCCCCCGATCTGGAAAAATCACCGGCGAAAAGCCGGTGGGCGGGAAGGCGAGCGGGCGGGCGGGCGGACGGACAGGCTGTGGCAGGGCAACAACAACCTTGGACTTGGGGACGCAGGTACGACGGAGAGAGGCATAGTAGTGGCAGGCGAGAAGCAGGTACGAGTAAGTGGCATGGTTGCTGGCAGGCTGCTGCAGGCGCAAGTAAGTGCAAGGAACGGGGGAACAGCAGGTGGGCAGGCGGCCGTTAGCGTGGCGTGGCGGCGGGACGGGTCGGTTGGCTGAGGGTCGTTGCCCGGTCCGATTGCTTGATGTCTATGTTTGTATACATACATACGTACGTGTATCTCGATGGGTGATACCTATGGGTTCGTCGGGTGTTTGCGTGCGCCACGTCCTCATTTGGGAGTTCGGATCGGGTGGGATGGTGTGGATTATTGCTGGCCGATGGGGTGAGGGAATACCTATGGGCGCCCTTCTGGTCAACATCCCGATAATGTTGCATACACGACGTATCAACTCCAAGGGCGTTTACTTACTTCGACGTCCCGAAGCATCGACCGCACGCACAGCCACGTCGACCGGCCAACCCCACGTCGGCATCGGCCCCATACGCAAACCCCAAACCCGCAGCCCTGGCCGCCAAGCGAAGGCAAAGAGGAACAACCCGTCGATCGCCCAACCGCCTTCCAAACTCTGTTGTGACTGACAGGCGAAGCGGAGCTGGGCGCTTGAAAAAAACCACGGCGATCGGTGCATACGTACGAGACGAGTATGCACGAGGATTGCGTCGGAGATATCTCCAGCGAGAGACGTGGACGGGCGGTGCTATTTTTAACCACCCAAGGGTCCACCCACCGCGTGCGCCAACCAATCGACCACCATTCACGCGGAGGTCGCGTGCCCTGCCCTCGTATGTACGGTACCTGCAGCAAGAATGCAGACGAAAAATGCAGCAAGAAAGAAAAAAGAAAACGTCATCGTCTTTCACCGCTCCTTTTGCTTCCCCCATCCTCGGAGCTCAGCATCATTAAGTGTCGCAGCCGTCGGCTCCTGCGAACCGATCAGCGCTGCCGTTGACGACATCCGTCCACCCTGCACCCACGCTGTCGGTGGTAACTCCCGTCAACGGGTCCCAAGAAATTTTTCCCAAGGGAACTGCCGGTCGGTAAGGGCCGGGGACCCTTGCTGCTGTCTGTCTGTCTTTCCTGCCATGCGGTCCGCCACGAGTATATATGCACTTGGCACTGCCCAATCAATCATGCAGACCGGACTTCAACCTTCTCGGGCATCATCGCCATCAGCAGCAGTAGCAGCATGATTGTTCAAGCAGCAACTGTCCGCGATGACGTATGCGCTCTATAGGCGATCATTCACAGGGTTCGTGCGCGCGCGCGCGCGCGCATATGGGCATGGTACAGCATCAGCCTGAATCGTTCCCCACCCAACTTTTCTCGGCCACGGAGCGAGCCAGCGAGCGAGAGAGGGAGATGGAGATGGAGATATCCGTCGCCCCACGAAGGGCGATGCTGCGTTGCGCTGCGCTGCTAACTCGGCAACAATGCCGGCGAGATGATGGAGGCTGTGATAAGGAAGTCGGCTTAATGCGTGCGAGCCGGGGTCGTGAAACCGGGAACGAGGGTCGATCATCGCTTCGGGAAGAGGGAGGGTGGGAGGAAGAAGGGGCGATGCGCACGTTTTGGCGGGCGGGCGGGCCGCATTTGTGTCTTTTTTCGGGGACGTGGTGCGTGAGTATATCCGGGTGTTATGTACGTGTGGGAGGCCCTACGATTATAGGACGGGATGCCGTTTGTGGGCGGTTGTGGAGGACTGCGAGCGTGACTACTGTGGCAATTCGACCGCTCGGCGAATGAATGGACGGGTCGTTCGGAGTCAGCTGACCGCGTGTATTCATCTGCAAAACCTTTGGCTTCTGAGAAGACTGTAGAGCAGTGAATGGTGCTGTGGATACTTTTGGAACTGCCTTGCTGCCCTATTATCCTGAACCCTCTGAAGAATAGGAGGATGAGGACCCTTCTCTATGTCCCCTGCTAAACTCCCATCGCTCTCAAGAATAACAACGCGCCCACTTCTAGAGAGACGCCGCAACCGCCATGTCCGCATCCTTCTCCATACCTTGCCCCGAATCTCATATCCCAATGCCCATGCCATTCGCATGTTGTCCATCCATTCCCTTCTCCTAACGCCCAACGAGAATCTCACTGGATCTCTCTACTCAGCAGCTGTACCCATGACAATCCGCGACCAGCCAATCAATCAAGAATCCTCCCCGCTGCTAGGCTGACTAGTCTCAGAGCTTCGGTCAACACGATTGCGGTACTGTCTTCCGGGTATCATGCTCCAGTCCGAAGGTGCCAGCAGCGGGGTATGGCCATCACGCCTCCTCTTGACAGGAGTGCGCAGCGCAAGCATCTTCCGCGGGGCGCTCTCGTCAGCCTTCCCGGCAACTTCCCCGTTGTCGCCTCCCTCGTCATCAACAGTCAGGTCTATTACCACAGGTTGCGGCTTTGTTGGCGGCTTTGGGAGTGAAACGCTTGTGGCCCTCTGGATTGTCGCTCGAGAGGTGATTCGAACAGTAGATTGCGTTGCTTGACCCCGTTCTTTGGACAGGGACTGTGTAAACCGGACGAGATCGGTCGTGTGATGGGGTATTGGCACGGGCGTAGGCAGGTGTGCCAGTTCATCTGGGGATAAATCTCGGGCAACATCGACGATGTCGTACATTTCATCATCGTCGTCGGAGGGAGATGGATCTGGGGGGTTGGACAGCCACGCTTCTCGGAAAGCCATTCCCCAGCTCAAAGCAACCGCACGACTGACGCTGTTACCCACAATCTTCCATTGCTCTGCTGGAGAGCCGATAATCACTTCGGAGTCAGGAAAGCCTTGTGCGCGACGAGCTTCGAGAATTGTCAAGGCCCTGTGCTCCTTCCAGTGTAGGACTCTGCCATTCTTACAACAAGCCAATGCGGGAGCCGTAGTGATAGTCGATGTCAGCTCAGCTGCAGCAATCCGTTGGTATGATCTGCTGTGGTTAGATTTACGCGCTTCAGGGCCCTTGAGGAATTTCGCTGCTATCGGGCCTGGCATCCTCTGGATGGCGCTTGTCACGGACTGGCCTGGGGGAAATACCGGGATATGCTGGATCATGGTGCGGATCCAGGGAGATTCGACCGAGACAGTGCGGTGATCGGGATGTGGAATGCACGTTTGCACGTGTGAGTCGCCGATTCTTGGTAGATCTCCCGTGGCTTGCTGAGCAGAGACGTGCTGGAAAGGCGTAGCGCATTTCCGCCTGCTGCCAAATTTTACTTTAGCAGAGTTCGTACCCAGCGAGGACTGCACCGTCCTGGGAGGGTGGGCATGCGTCATCACTGGTCCAGACACAGGGGTAAGATTGGGCGCAGCAATGGTGATGAAAATTCTGGATCTCCTTTGCGCATCTCCAGATGACCACACGTCGACGTTGTGCTGCGCGACTTGATATCCCATGCCAACGAAAGCGCAAAGCAGTTGCGGAAAGATGCTGAAGCGGGTCATCGCGACGACGTTCTCCAATATAGCATACTTTGGCCGATAAAGATCGACGTAGGCTGCAACTGACGCAACCATCGAGATGTTCCGAAGAGACTGAGGGCTGTTCTTGTCTTTTTGAAGAAAGGAGAAACCTTGGCATGGGGATCCGGCTGCGATGAAGTCGACCTCGCCAATCCGCGCAAAATGCTGTGTTTTGGCCCCCTTGATAACTTCCCGCAGATATTTGTTGACTGATCCTTGATATACCCATGTTGGCTTTGTATCGCGCTCGTTGGCTTTGTATGTCAGTACGGCGTTCCTCGCCCAATCTACCGCGTAGATGAAGTCTACAGCAGAGCCTTCAGCCAAGCCGCGACCAAAGTTTCCTCCCCCACAGAAAAGATCCAGTCCAACCATTTTCGGGTGCGGAGGCGTTGAACTCGGGTCCAGTCCTTGATTTAGACTTGTTGGGTATGGTTGTCGGAGTTTCTCCAGAGTTCTATCTCCCGTGCTGGAAACTCTTGTCGCGATATACCAGCAATTGCCCTTGCCGTCACGGTCGTATGGCGTGGGAATATTTCTTGCTATGGCATCCTCTTCCTGGAAGAACCGGATGTGGCATTTGGGACCTATAACCTCAGGCAATATCTCGTGGAACTCTTCACTCCAAACTAATTCATTAGGCCGGGCGTGTTGACCGCTGAATCGTTGCCGCCGAATAAGGCGCCGTACGCGGACCCTACCAGTCTTCTGGAGATAATCGTCTATTACGACGGGCTCACAGGTATCGCTTACATTGTCGGAGAACTTGTACTTGTCCAAGGGCCGTCTCGATGGCTGTCTGAGTGGTGTAAAAGGTACGAGGACAGCGTCGCCGATAGAGAATTTCCCAGCGATTTCTTGAAGACTTACGTGCTGGGTCCTGCAACTGCAAGAGAAGTCCGCTTCTTTCAGCGTTGTGAAAGCATGATCGTCTGTGTCGTACTTCATTCGAACGAAGAAATGGAATCTTTCTTGAGCCAGAGTCCCCATGTCTGTTGTGGACTTGAGCCATTTTATGTCAAATTTCCCGATAATTTCTGAAATCCGGGTTGGCGCACTCTTGCAGTTGCAATGATCAGTGACAAAGAGTTCGTTTGGATATGGGTAAGTTCCCGTTGCCAACGTCGTTTGAGAAGGACTGTACATCCAAATGACGTTGAAAAATAATCCATAACGGTCCTTTCGAACGCCTTGAACGTATGCGTACCACTCAGTGGAGCCGTCTTCCCAAACAGTGTTTGGTTCCGGGCGGACGAGGATGCAGTCGCCTTGCTTGATGCGACCAACCTTCTCCGTTAGAGATCCTTCGCTAGCCTTCGCAACTTCTTGCGCCTTATCGACTTCAATGAACCCTAGCGAAGTCTTCCTTCTCTTTAGTTCCGCAAGGATCCGAGGGTCAGTTGGTTCGTGGATCTCGAAACATTGGGCGAGTTTTTCGATATGCCGGAAATTTTTCCAGACGTATGGAGTAATGACCGTCTTGCCAGAATCGTGTCCAGGTTGTCCAGGTTCCTGATTCTTAGGCGGGTTGAGGCCGTAATTGACCTCTCCCCAAAGAGGTTCGTTCTCGCAGCCGTCAAGAACACTCCAGGATTCCTTCCAAAGAAAGCCGGCATAGGCGACAACGGGCTTCCGGAAATCCTGTGCCCCAAACTCGCGCGCCCATTCCTGAAATTCCCTTTCTTGTCCGCGTTGTTCGATGAGCCAGTTGTAGAAGTCGGACTGAAAGTGTTTCAGTGAGACATGTTCGTGGACGGTCATAAAGTCTATTGCGTGTTTGCAGAAATTAGCCACCCATAAGAAGGGTTGGTAATAACGGCGGTATTCCGGGGAGGGCTCTTTCAAAAGGTACCACACGTTCTGGGTAGAGGCTTGGCGTGTCTGAATGCTGATTCCACCAGAGACCGAGTGCATAGTCAAATCCCCATATCCCTCGACTGCCATGGTCTCAAATCGAATACCCTGTACGTAGCGCTCTACCTCGCCTGTGGAGATGATCCCATCGAACTGAAGCTCACCACACCCTATCTCCAGCAAGTGGTGGAGTGCTTCCATTTCATAGGGCCGGCGTGTGGGCTTTCCCTCGCGATTGTCTGGAGGGATGTAGACCCGGAAATCACGTAGGTCAAGCATGATATAGTTGTCCCCAGATATTGAGCCATTTGGATGGCGGCGGCGATGTTCCCTCTATTCAAACATAAGTAGGAAAGTCATACAGGTGAAGAAGCTTGCTTGCCCTTACCAAAAGATCCTGGAGCGCGACATGCTCGGGGGTTGGAGGCAAAGGAGGCTCCCACCCATCATAAGCGGACTTGGCGTAGTTAAGCTCAGATGGTCGGACTTCAACGGCGCCGACGGTTTGCTGTGCTGCACTGGAACCAGAGTCATCGGAGAAAATTTCTGCCTCTCTTTTCACACTGGGTGAAGTCGTAGGAGCCCTGGACAGTGCGGCATCGAGACGTGTTTCTTCCTCACGATCAGGTCTGGAGAGGTCGATATGATCGGCAGGATCCTTTGTGTGAAGGTTGGCATGTCCTTCTTGAGTCTCCAGCCTTGGGCGTTTCCTGGGCTGGAGTAAGACTGCATCTTCCTCCTCACTTAGCGAGACGCTGGTAAACGAATCTAAAAGCTCATCTGTCACCGGTTTCGCGTTAGTATTTCTGCCAGAGATTGAGGAAAGGACAGAAGCGACGGCGCCGAATGATTTTCGAAGCCGCATGTAGGAAGTAGTCGCGACAGGCAGAAAGCACGGCTAGTGAGGCCTTCCTCGGTTGAGTGTGAAGTGAGGTTGGAGGAGGAAGGCATCAAAACAAACGAGAGGAGCGGGTACTCGCCTTCGTCGATCAAGAGCGGCATCTTGTACCAGATGCGGTCTTTGCGCCGGACTACCCTGTCGAGGTAGTGCAAAGGGTAAGATGCGGTAAGGTAGAAGCATAGGCAAGGTGGATGGGCTTGAAGTGATATGCAGCCCGCAGTGCGAGGTGACGAGGGGACACCATGCAATTCAAGAAATTGTGTGGTGAATTGAAGCGCAGAAGGCACGTCTGTCGCGTCGCGACGCGTCGGTGACGGGACAGGGGGGTGCGGTTGTGTTAGCCGAGCGGCGCGTTGCGCTGAGAAGCAAGTTCGTGACCGCACAAGCTCTTGCTTCTACCACTGTCTGGGGAAAGAGTGTCCCAGAGATGTGGAAGGAAAAAGAGGAGTGAGGGATGAAGAGGAACCCGAGAGGTCACGGCGGCTTATGTTGTGTCGAATGTGAAGCCGAGACGAGCAGCTGAGCCCGCAAAGCCGGCTGGAGCACCAGCGGGGCGGCCGTCGACCGCAAGGCCATGGCGGCGGTTCCGGGGAGGCACACCAGCGAGTTGCCTTCGTCCCTGCAGGACGCATATGAGGCGGCGTTGCGGCGCATCGTGGGCAGAAGCGGGAGCTGTGACGCCAGATGGAGCTCTCACACCGATCGGGGTTAGCGCGGGTGCGGCCAGGCTGAATTATTTCGAGCTGGCGGCCGGAGCTCCAACCACGACTCCACACCCGCCACATCCACAGCCCGCCCGCCATGTCTGGCCGCAGAGACTTCCTGAACCAGCCGGCCCCCGAGAACTACGTCGCTGGTCTCGGCCGTGGTGCCACTGGCTTCACCACCCGCTCCGATCTTGGTCCCGCGCGCGAAGGTCCCTCGGAGGAGCAGATCAAGGAAGCGCTTGCGAAGCGCGCCGCAGCCCTTGGCCAGCCCGCGCCCGCCGCGTACGGCGCCACCGGCAAGGACGACGATGACGATGACGACCGTTACCAAGACCCCGAGAACGAGGTTGGCCTGTTCGCCAACGGCACCTATGACCGCGACGACGACGAGGCCGACCGCATATACCAGGAGGTTGATGAGCGCATGGACAGGAGGCGAAAGGCACGAAGGTTAGTAATCCCGTCGTTGAACCCCCGGCTGTTGCACGAAGCACATGGTTTATCTTCTCTGCATGGACAGGCTACCGACACCTTGAATCCGTCTAGGGAGGCTCGCGAGAAGGCTGAGCGTGACGAATACGAAAGAAACAACCCCAAGATCCAACAGCAGTTCGCCGACCTGAAGCGCGCTCTCAGCAGCGTCTCTGAGGAGGACTGGGCCAACCTGCCCGAGGTGGGAGACCTGACGGGCAAGAACAGACGCCAGAAGCAGAACCTGAGGCAACGCTTCTACGCCGTGCCCGACAGCGTCATCGCGTCGGCGAGAGACACGACACAGCTCGAGACGAGCATTGCGGCCACGGATGGAGAAAACGCTGACGGCACCATGACCAACTTCGCCGACATTGGAGCTGCCCGTGAAAAGGTGCTCCAGGTTCGTCTGGATCAAGCCACTCAGAACTCCGGCACCGAGACCACCGCAGGAACCTCAACCAGCATCGACCCTAAGGGATACCTTACCAGCCTGTCCAAGTCGGAATTGAGCGCAGGAGAAGTGCAAGTGGGAGATATCAAGCGCGTACGGGAGTTGCTGGAGTCGGTCATCAAGACGAACCCCAAGCATGGTCCAGGCTGGATCGCGGCGGCACGCTTGGAAGAGTTTGCCGGCCGCACCGTTGCTGCCAGGAACGTCATGGCGAGAGGATGCGAGCACTGCCCCAAGTCCATCGACTGCTGGCTTGAGAACATTCGCCTCAATGACAACCACAACGCCAAGATCATCGCCGCCAACGCCATCAAGCACAACAACACCTCGGCCCGGCTGTGGCAAGCTGCGGCGGATTTGGAGAACGACCTGCGCGCGAAGAAGAGAGTTTTCCGCCACGCTCTGGATGCTGTTCCGCAAAGTGTGGATCTCTGGAAGTCCGCCATAGCCTTGGAAGAGGACCCTGCCGATGCACGCCTGATGTTGGCCAAGGCGACGGAGATCATTCCTCTTTCCGTGGAGCTTTGGCTTGCTCTTGCTCGCTTGGAATCGCCCGAGAACGCCCAGGTTGTCCTCAACAAGGCCCGTAAAGCAGTCCCGACCAGTCACGAAATTTGGCGCGCGGCCGCTGCCTTGCAAGAACAGCTGGGCAAGACGGAAATGGTGTTCAAGGTCATGGAACGTGGTATTAAATCTCTTGCCAAGGAATCTGCAATGCTCAAGCGTGAGGAATGGATTGCCGAGGCGGAGAAGTGTGAGGATGAGGGCATGGCTATCTCTTGCCAGGCTATCATTAGGGAAACTCTTAGCTGGTCTTTGGATGAGGACGACGACCGGAAGGAGATCTTCATGGAAGATGCTCGTGGCAGCATTGGCAGGGGCAAGTACGAGACGGCGAGAGCCATATACGCGTACGCGCTTCGCATTTTCCCCACTTCGAAGACTCTCTGGACAGCAGCTGTTCAGCTCGAGCGCAACCATGGAACAAAGGATGCGCTCTGGAACCTGCTCGAGAAGGCCGTGGAAGCGTGCCCGAGCGCGCAAGAGCTGTGGTTGCTGTTCGCCAGGGAACGGGAGCAGGCTGGTGAACTCGACGAGGCCAGAGACGTCATCCACCGCGCCTTCAGGCAGAACCCGAACAACGAAGACATCTGGCTCGCGGCCGTCAAGATGGAAGCAGATCACGGAAACCACGACAAAGCCCGGGAGCTGCTCATGGTTGCTCGCCGCGAAGCAGGCACCAACCGCGTCTGGTACCGCTCCGTGGCCTACGAGCGACAACTCGGCAACCTGGAAGCTGCCCTCGACCTCGTCACGCAAGGTCTCCAGCTCTTCCCCAAGGAACCCAAGCTTTACATGCAAAAAGGCCAAATCTACGAATCCCTCAACAAAATCCCCCAAGCACGCGAAGCCTACACAAGCGGCACGCGCCAGTGCCCGCACTCCGTCTCCCTCTACCTCCTCCTCTCGCGCCTCGAAGAAAAAGCCGGCGTCATCGTCAAGGCCCGCTCCGTCCTCGACCGCGCCCGCCTTGCCGTCAAAAAGAACCCAGAACTCTGGACCGAATCCGTCCGCCTCGAGCGCCGCGCCGGCAACCTCCCCGCCGCCCAGAACCTTATGGCCCAAGCCCTCCAGGAGGTCCCCAACAGCGGCCTCCTCTGGGCCGAAAAGATCTGGCACCTCGAGCCGCGCACCCAGCGCAAGCCCCGCTCGCTCGAGGCCATCAAGAAGGTCGACAACGACCCCATCCTCTTCGTGGCCGTGGCGCGCATCTTCTGGGGCGAGAGGCGCCTGGAGAAGGCGGCCAGTTGGTTCGAGAAGGCCATCTTGCTCGATGCGGATCTGGGCGATACGTGGGCGTGGTATTACAAGTTTTTGTGCCAGCATGGCACGGATGAGAAGAGGGAGGAGGTCGTCAGTAAGTGCGTGTTGAGCGAGCCGAGGCATGGCGAGGTGTGGCAGAGCGTGGCGAAGGATCCGAAGAATGTGGGGAAGGGCGTTGAGGAGATTTTGAAGATGGTGGCTACGAGGATTGAGTAGGGGAGGGAGGGAGAGATTCATGAGGAGTCGAGTCTTTTTTGAAAAGCGGGTTATATGGGAGGCATTTCGGTGGCGTCAGGATGGAGGTCTGCGCTTTTAATTCCCTTGTTCTTTTGATCATTGTTTAGATTTGGCCTCGATGGCTGCTGAAGAATCAAGTCAGATGAGTTCAGCAATTTAACATCATTGTGTCAAAGATCTCTGCGTATCTGGACTTGCGGTGCTATACGCTCTTGGACATCTGTATTTGGCTACTTGATTTTAAGTGTGCGCACGATGACTGAGCTGGTTTGTGAAGAATTAACAGCAAAGTAATGTATATATGTACAAGAAAGAGGCTAGGACTAGGACCCGAAGACAACTAAGCAAGTGGATATAGTGAGCCACCACCCATCCATTCGCAGAGAAAGGATGAAGATCCGAATACGAATCACCGAATCCTTCGGAGGGACGTCCGAGTAAAGGTAGAACATAAAAGTATAATTAGTTCTTTCTCTCCAGCATGAAGGCGGGTGCTTTTAGTAATCTGATGGCACATGCGAATGAATGCCTCACCCTCTCTCTTGGTTGTGCGGCGCTTCGATAACCCTGGCTTACCACGAACCTTAAATTTCCAATCCCCCCTCCCACAAAACCGTGGTCACATGCTATGCAGCTTCCAACCTATGTCGTTGCTGAATTTAACTCATTGGGGTATCCCTGACATACACGGAAAACAGATGCTAAACGCACAACACGATAAATGAGCAAGGCAGCCAACAAAGATTTAAGGGGAAGCAAGCAAACGCAGAGGGGACAAGCAGCAGGGAGGAAGAGGAGGAGGAAGAAGGGGAAGGATAGGGTCGCAATATCCTCACCGTCTATCCCGCTCAATCTGCGCATGATACCACCCCCGATGCGCCTCCGGCACCAACGCAATCTCCTCGCTCTCCCGACTGCTGCTCCTCCGCCCGCCGCTCGACTCCCCCACCTCCCCCTCCTCCTCCACCAGCGTCGGGTCGCCGCTAACCGTCGAATGCACCTCCATCCGCGTCTCGACGCTGATCTGCCCCGCCGGCACGATGCCTCCTCCTCCGTCCCTCTTCGCCTCCCCTAGCTCAACGTCCTCCCCTGTCGCCGCGGCGTGCCCGCTCTCGCCCCCACGCGCGCTCTCCCTGCTCGCCCGCGCAGACGGGTCCGCGGACCCGAAAAACGCAATCCCGAGGATGGTCAACGAGCCGTCCCTCTGCGGCCATCCGCCGCCGCGCGGCTGCCCTTGCGGGTACCAGCCTTGGTTTGCGCCGTTGTGGTTGTTGCTCTGGCTGGGCGTCTTGCCGGGGTTGGAAGAGCGGCTGAGGCCGGCGAAGACGAGGAAGCGGGTTAGGACGGGGCGGAGGGAGGGGAGGCACGCGCAGATGATGCAGATGTGCAGCTCGACGACGGACCAGAGGGCGGAGGCGGTGTTGGCGTAGCCTGGGTCGCCGCGGGCGAGGTAGGGTTGGAACTCGACGAGGGCGTGGAGGCGGATGAGGGAAATGACGCAGCCGCTGTGTAGGTGGTGTTAGTGCGTTGCTGTGGGGATTTTGGTCAGGAAAGGGGGTGAGGTGGGTGATGGCTTACAAGCCTCCCATGGAGAAGATGAGGAAGAGTCCTAATTTACGGGTGCGGCCGACGTGTAATGTTCGTAGCGCGGGGATGGGTATCAGAATGATGGCGAAGTCTGTGGCGATATTCAAGGCGGCTGCTATGTAGAAGTAGAGGATTTGGTTGATGCAATAGGGCTTGTTGGAATGGTCCCAGAAGCCGCTGACTGGAGAGCATTGGAAAATACCGACGAACACTCCTTGAACAGTGTAGGCAGCGACGAACGCTATGCATATCCAAATCGCGATGACGGTGCGTCGTGCAACGAAGACGCGAAGATATTGCATGAGGATGGAGAGCTTGGAAAGGCCCAAAGCCAAAACGTAGATGAATATGCTTGTCCAGAACCTATTTGATCAGCAGCTAGATGACTGTAGAGGGGGATCACCAACCATCGTCCTTGGTTGACAGTATAGGCCACGGGTATATCAACGGCATGATAGCCCATTCCATACTTCGATTCTGTTCCTTGAGTTAACAAGGGCTGCGTGTGGCTTTACGCTGCATCAAGCGCGCCGTGTCCAGCATCTGTGTTGTTAAGGCAGGATATCTCTCAGCGAAGCTTAATCAAGAAAGTGATGCGCTTTGTCTGAGAGAGCATCTACTTGACCTCATAGGGCTTACGTACGGCTAGTTGTATTGAGGGCTTGTGACGTTGGACTGCGCAGATCATGCCAATGAAAGTAGTAGCCTTACCGAAGTACACCGCGATGGTGAGAGGAATTGATAGTACCCAAGAAAGTGATACCAACAAGTCATCCCAGCCAAGGTTCCGAGGAACGCTGTAGCGGACAAAAAGTTTGAGTAGCAAGAAGAGAAAAGAGAGCACTGTGACGACGTAAGAGACATGGACGGTCCGCCTAGCAGCGGGCGCGATCTCCATTGTCATAGGTTGCAATCATGCCATTGGGTGGGCAGGAGGAACAAAAGCAACGCAAAAAGTTGAGTCAGTGGGAGCCAGGTCAACCACGAGAGGCGCATGCTTTATGACCGCCTGGTTGCCGTTGGTTCCGGCCGTGCCTTGATCTACATCTTGGAAGCTTCTTGTGCAGCGGGACGGCGGGAGGCGCACTCCGCAATGAGTTCGCACGGAGAGAGCGGTGCCTGACCCTGATCGGCAGCGGAAGAGCCCAGATTGACAGCCATGACATCTAGCCAGGCTTGACGTAGTGCTGACGAATGATGAATGGGAGAGAAGACTAAGCCTCACGATGCTAAAGTTCAGACAGCACCAAGCCTTGAACCCGGAGCTGCCGTGCCCAACGTATCCTTGATCGGTCTGAACGGTTTGTTTGAGGTGCCACGGTGATTCGCCGTGAGGTTCCAGAACTACCTGAGATTCCATGGCCTGTAACACCGGGGGGGGCAGGCCTTGAAGGGCTGCAGACAATCGGCTTGTGCGGCGAGGCGTTGAAACAGTAGCATTGTGTGGCGACCAAGAACCCGGTGGAGGAGAAGTAACTGGAATGAGGCTAGAGACAACCTTAAAATCCGCTGCCAGAAAGTGACGTGCCGCATTTCTTCGGGCTGGCGCCCTTCCGGCACGCCCACGCCAATCCCCGAAAGCGGCAAGCTGACTGGCGCTGTGTTCCTGGCTCGCTCTCTTGTGGACGCAGGCCAGATTTCATGCTTTTGCAAGTCAGATCATAGTGAGATGGAGCAGTCTCTAAGCTCTGAAGGAATTTAGGGCCTTCCGGTGCTCTGTCTTTTAGGAAGGTGGCTGGCACCCTGAGGGACAGCGGACGGCGGTTGCAAAGTTAAAATCAAACTTGCAGATTCGACAGCGGGTGACATCCGAAAGGCTCAGGTAGACGTGCAGCGGGGGGAGGCGGGATGCAGGGGGCCTTAGGGGCTGCGCGGCTTGTAGCGCGCAGCGCCTGGACAGGGAGGGCGGCCGGATCAGAAGTGGCCCAATGCCTCTGGCCTGGCCACAACAATTGCGAGACGGCCGCAATTGCAAATCACGCGACGCCAGTGCGAGTGAGGCGGAAGGCGGCGTGGAGGACGAGGATGCGGAGAGCGAGGCGGTGGAGAGCGTCGGGGCGTGGCCCAGCGCGCACGGGCCGCAACCAATGACGCCCGGCGGGACGCGTCCACGGCGCGTCTCCGCGTGTCCTGGCCGCGTCGCAGCCGCCGCCACGCGAGCTCTGCCGCCGTCCCCCATTGACGCCCCAGAACACCGCCGCCGTGCTCCACCACCGTCAAGATGGCGTCCCGCCCCGAGCTCAAGGTCGAGGACGAGCCTGGCTTCATCCGCTTCTTCCGCAACCTCCCCGAGAAGGGTGCCGACACCGTCCGCATTTTCGACCGCGGCGACTTCTACACTGCCCACGGCGACGATGCCACCTTCATTGCGCGCACTGTATGCTGCTGACGCGCTCCGATTGCTGCCGCTGCCCGCTTACCCTCCTCTAGGTCTACAGAACCACATCGGTCCTGCGTCAGCTGGGGCGCGAGCCCGGCCTCGAATCCGTCACGCTCTCCATCACCGTCTTCCGCAACTTCCTACGCGAAGCTCTCTTCCGCCTCGGCAAGCGCATAGAAATCTGGGAGTCTACTGGCCGGTCGAGCTGGAAGGTCACCAAGCAGGCTTCGCCCGGAAACCTGCAGGATGTCGAGGAGGATCTGGGCGGCCAGCTCGAGTCTGCTCCCATCATCCTGGCCGTCAAGATTACCGCAAAGGCGTCGGAGGCCCGCCATGTTGGCGTCTGCTTTGCCGATGCCAGCGTGCGCGAGCTTGGTGTCAGCGAATTCCTGGATAACGACCTCTACTCCAACTTCGAGTCGTTGCTCATCCAATTGGGCGCCAAGGAGTGCCTGATACAGGCAGATAGCTCGAAGAAAGATGTCGAGCTGGCAAAGCTGCGAACCATCGCCGACAATTGCGGCTGTGCTGTTTCTGAGAGAGGCTCCATGGACTTTGGCACCAAGGACATCGAGCAGGATCTCTCCCGCCTGCTCCGAGAAGAGCGCGCCGCCGGTACTCTGCCGCAGACCGACCTCAAGCTTGCTATGGGTGCAGCAGCCGCACTCATCAAGTACTTGGGCGTCATGTCGGACCAGACCAACTTTGGGCAATATCAGCTGTACCAGCACGATCTGTCGCAGTTCATGAAGCTTGACGCTGCGGCGCTGAAAGCTCTGAACCTGATGCCTGGTCCGCGCGATGGCTCCAAGACCATGAGCTTGTACGGCTTGCTGAATCACTGCAAGACTCCTCTCGGCAGCCGCCTCCTGGCCCAGTGGCTCAAGCAGCCTCTCATGGATGTCAAGGAGATTGAACGCAGGCAGCAGTTGGTTGAGGCATTTGTAATGGACACTGAGCTGCGCCAGACTATGCAAGAGGAGCATCTGCGGTCAATCCCGGATCTCTACCGCCTGGCCAAGAAATTCCAGCGCAAGATGGCCAACCTCGAGGATGTGGTTCGCGCATACCAAGTCGCAATCCGCCTTCCGGGATTTTTGGGTACTCTCGAGGGTGTCATGGATGAGCAATACAAGGATCCTCTTGACGCAGAGTACACCACCAAGCTAAATGTAAGTCTATCTTAGTCACACGGCATTGTTATTCTGACCGGCCGCTAGGAATGCTCCAACAGTCTGGCCAAACTTCAGGAGATGGTGGAGACCACCGTGGATCTCGAGGCATTGGATAATCATGAGTTCATCATCAAGCCTGAATTCGATGACGATCTCAGAAGCATCAACAAGCGTCTCAAAAAGCTGAAGCATGAGATGGAAGTGGAGCACACTCGAGTGGGCAACGATCTGAACCAGGATATCGACAAGAAATTGTTCCTGGAGAACCACAAGGTTCATGGATGGTGCTTCCGCCTGACCAGAAACGTGGGTTGAGCATGATCAATTGCTAGCATTGCGGCGCTGACAATGCAACAGGAAGCTGGCTGTATCCGTAACAAGAAGCAGTACCAAGAATGCTCCACCCAGAAGAACGGTGTCTACTTCACCACCTCGTCGCTGCAGCAGTTGCGGAGAGAGTTTGATCAACTCTCAGAGAACTACAACCGCACGCAGCGCGGTCTGGTCAACGAGGTGGTCAATGTAGCTGGTAAGTTGCTTTCTACAACCCTGAGGTACAATTTTACTGATTATTTGCAGCATCTTACTGCCCTGTTATTGAGAGGTTAGCGGGCGTCCTTGCCCATCTAGACGTCATTGTTAGCTTCGCACACGTCTCTGTTCACGCTCCCACTACCTACGTGAGACCCAAGATGCACCAACGTGGTAGTGGCAACACCATCCTCAAGGAGTCCCGGCACCCCTGCATGGAGATGCAAGACGACATCTCCTTCATCACCAACGACGTCTCTCTTGTCCGCGGCGAGTCCGAGTTCCTGATCATTACTGGTCCAAACATGGGTGGCAAGTCGACCTACATCCGTCAGATCGGCGTCATTGCGCTCCTGGCCCAAGTGGGATGCTTTGTGCCCTGTAGTGAAGCCGAGCTCTGCATCTTCGACAGCATCCTGGCACGTGTTGGAGCCAGCGACAGCACGCTCAAAGGCGTATCGACCTTTATGGCCGAGATGCTGGAAACTGCCAACATCCTGAAGAGCGCAACGCGCGAGAGTCTGATTATCATCGATGAGCTGGGCCGCGGCACAAGCACATACGACGGCTTCGGCCTCGCCTGGGCCATCTCCGAGCACATCGTCCGCGAAATCGGCGCCTTCGCCGCCTTCGCCACGCACTTCCACGAACTCACCGCCCTCGTCGACACCTACCCCCAAGTCCAGAACCTGCACGTCGTCGCCCACATCGGCGAGCGCACCCAAACCACCGACACCGCCATGACCGACGCCGACGACGACAATGCAACGGAAAAACGCCGCGAAGTCACCCTCCTATACAAGGTCGAGCCCGGCGTCTGCGACCAGTCCTTCGGCATCCACGTCGCGGAGCTGGTGCGCTTCCCGCAGAAGGTCGTCAACATGGCCAAGCGCAAGGCCGACGAGCTGGAGGACTTCTCGGGTAAGCATGAGAACCTGGACGCGGAGGGCTTGGGCGAGGTGAGCAAGGCGGACGTCGAGGAGGGGAGCAAGTTGCTGAAGGAGGTGTTGCTGAGGTGGAAGGAGGAGTGTGCGAAGGAGGGGTTGAAGGGGAAGGAGGAGCAGGTGGCGAAGATGAGAGAGTTGGTCAAGGGGAACGAGGAGTTGATGCGGAATTCGTTTTTCAGGAGGGTGAAGGCGCTGTGAGCGAGTCAGAATAGGTGAACTTGGTTTTCGAGATGATGGACTGGGATCGATATCTGGCTACGGCGTTTCGGGAATGGGGAAAAGGTATAGGGTCTCCTTTTACTAGTACTGTAGCTGATTGTCCTGTAGGCTACTACATCACATAAGTATTCTTAGAAATGACAGTAAGAATTGTTGCTTAAAGTTGTAGCAATAACCTGGCATGTCTCACGCTCAGAGAGTCTTTCTTTGCTTTTCATCCATAGATTTCTGTTATTTCATCTCCCAATTGGTCGTTCTTTGCTGCTCGTCTCTGTATTACTTGGTGCTGCTGGGACTACCTTCTTGACCCACGGAGGCTCTCCGTCCTCATCGAATTCCGCCCACTTGAAGAAGGAGCATCTGTCCACAGTTAGCACACTACACCCACGTCAAAGACACAACGAAGCTCACCCTTCCTGGCCAGGAGTATAGCTGGTATGGCACATCCACATATACCTGCCCCGATTCTCCTTCTTCCTCTGCACGCACCGCAACACAGTCGGAACATTGCACTTGCACCGCGGTGTGTATTTCGGATGCAAGCTCTCCTTGTAGCATCGGTACGTAATGTTAATCCTCTTATTCCCGGCAACGGGGTGTGGATCGATGGCTTGCACAGGCGCGATGCTGTGTTTCCACTCCTCCTGCATCGAGGCGTGCATGACGAGCAAAGAGTTGTGCGGCAGGTGGATTGCGACTTGGCCTTCGGCGTCGGCACGGTCGCTGTTGGAGGCGGATTTCTTGCCTGGTTCCTGGCTGTCGCCGTCGTAGTTGTCGTCGCGGGCGACGACTTTGCGGACTCGGAATTGGCGGGCTACGCCTAAGCTGAGGCTGCCGATGACGGCGCGTGGGCCGATGTAGGTCAGCTGGTCCGAGTGGTATCCCACGCTGCTGGACGGTTAGCAAGGGTGTCGTGGGTGTTCGCGGTGGTGGAGTCGCACCTTTCTGCTCCGCCGTCGTAACAGTTGACGAATGAGGCGTTGGGAACCCATTCGCGCGGTGATTGGTACTTGAGCTTTTTGCCGTCTTGGAACTGCTCGATGCGCCTCTGGATCTCGGAGTTGACCGCTGCTTGGACTTTGCTTTTGGCTTTCTCCATCTCTGGTAGCGTGCGCCTGATGTCCTGCCTCAACTTTAGCTCCTGAACTTCCGATCGTTGCTTACGGACATACGGTAATGCGACTGCCATTGTAGATGTAATCGGCCTTCTGGCGCGCCGCCTCGTCCCAGCTGTCCACATAGAAGCAGATGCTATGCGGGCTTTCGACAACCCTGTCGAATAGCTTGAAAGTGTCTCTGCCGTACGTGGGGGCTTCTTCCAGCATTTCCCTCAGAAGCGCATCTGCCTCATCGGCAGGCAGGAAGTTGTGAATGATGGAGCACGGGGTGTTATTCTCGATATCGTCTGGGGAGTACACATGCAAAGTTGTTCCTTTCTTAGACAAGAGCTTCTTGACTGTCCCTCCGTTGGAGCCGTCGGCGCTGCCATTTTTCAACCCGTATGCTGAAAGAGAAGACTGATATCCGACCGTTGCAGGCTTCTTCCGCGGCGACTCTGTTCTGTCCCTTCCACCAAGAGAGTCAGAGGCCTTCTCCACCGATCCGTCTGCATCAAGCAAGACTTCGAGAAGAACCGCCTGATCCAGCCCCGGGTGCAGAGAGGCAAGCACGGCGAGCTTGAAATCCGTCGAATCGTCCTCTTCGCCGGGTGCGACGCTGGCGCGAGCTGGTGGGCCCCCCGGCGGCGAGACTCGACGCCTCTTCCTCGACACGAACGCGTCCATGCTGTGGCGACGCGTCGCGCACGGCCAGCGACATGGTTTTTACCGGATGACTGCACGGCCGGGAGGAGAAGTGGTTGCCTTGCACAGGCGCGGCGCCGGCATGGCGTCAGGCCCGAACCTCGGCATCTGCACCGTGCGGTCAACCAAGCTTCATCCCACCTCATCCCGGCCGCACCCAGCTCTACATGCGCCTCTGCGAGCTCCATCTCCCCGCCGCAGGCCTGGCGGCATGAGCAATTTGGCCAGATCTGGCCCCTCCGTACCCGCAATCCTCCTGCGCACCGCGCGCCGTCCATGATCGTCGCGCCCACGCCCACTCGCCGGCACGATGCTCGAATTCCGCACCCAGGGCTACAACGGCTACAGCGTCAAGTACTCGCCCTTCTTTGACTCGCGCATAGCGGTCGCCGCGTCCGCCAATTTCGGTCTTGTCGGAAATGGCAGGCTGTACATTCTCGGCTTGACGCCGAACGGCATCGTAGCGGAGAAGTGGTGAGCTACACACCTTTCTCCCTCCAATCGCTCCAGCCCGAATCCTGCTAACATCAGCCTCCCCGGATGCGCAGGTTCGACACGCAAGACTCCCTCTTCGACACCACATGGTCCGAAGCGCACGAGAACCAGATCCTCACCGCCTGCGGCGACGGCAGCGTCAAGCTCTTCGACATCT
The DNA here is from genome assembly GCA_037356115.1 of Neofusicoccum sp. Z2. Taxonomy (NCBI): domain Eukaryota; kingdom Fungi; phylum Ascomycota; class Dothideomycetes; order Botryosphaeriales; family Botryosphaeriaceae; genus Neofusicoccum; species Neofusicoccum sp. Z2. Next base: position 766,222 of record JBAWJY010000005.1, read on the forward strand.
CCCTCTCCGACTTCCCCATTCAATCCTGGCAGGAACACGCGCGCGAGGTCTTCGCCGTGCACTGGAACCTCGTCACAAAAGACACCTTCCTCTCCTCCTCGTGGGACGGCACCATCAAAATCTGGAACCCGCAAGCCCCCCAATCCATCGCCACGCTCCCCACGCACTCCTGCACCTACAGCGCCCAATTCTCCCCGCACTCGCCCAGCGTCCTCTCGGCCGTCTCGTCCGACTCGCACCTCCGCGTCTTCGACCTGCGCACCCCCGCCTCCGCCAGCAACCACCTCACCCTCAGCATCCCCATCCACGCGCCCCCCAAATCGCGCGTCGGCGCCCCCCTCCCCGTCGCCACGCCCCCGAGCGAAGCCCTCACCCACGACTGGAACAAGTACCGCGACGGCATCATCGCGACCGCTGGCGTCGACCGCGTCATCCGCTCCTTCGACATCAGGGCCCCCGGCGCGGGGCCCATGGCCGTGTTGCCGGGCCACGAGTACGCTGTGCGCAGGCTGACGTGGAGTCCGCATCTGTCGGACGTGCTGCTCAGCGCGAGCTACGATATGACGTGCCGCGTGTGGACGGATGGGAGCGCGATGGGCGTGGGTGGGGAGGAGGCGGTGCCCAAGGATCCGATGGTGTTTGGGGGCGGGAGGGAGCTGGGCCGCATGGGTCGGCATACGGAGTTTGTGACGGGTGTGGATTGGTGCTTGTTTGGCGCGGAGGGGTGGTGCGCTAGTTGTGGGTGGGATGAGAGACTTTTGGTTTGGGATGTTAGGGCTATCATGGGGCCGTGAGGGGGAGTTTGGAAAGGTGGGTTGCATTGTGCGGCGTTTCTCTCTTCTGTGATGTCGCTATGACTTTTGCTTTGTACAGCGGTCTTGGAGCAGCGCTCTTGACAGCGATTGTGGTGTCAAGTCTTGTGTCTACGAATCACGCATGTGTTTTTTTTTCTGTCATTCCGCGCGGGCTTATTCCATTTGCAGGGACCACTAGTCTACTGCAGTGGAATACAAATTAGCATGTAAGGCCCAGTCCCTGATAGAGAAGGATATATCTAACACACCCGCAGTTATGACTTCCACTTTTCCTCCTCTGGAAGTGAGCAAGAGTTGCGCGAACCTGATCGCAGTGTGAAAGGCGACTGGTCAAGCATGTAGCTTGATATATCATATTACGCGCAGCAATCGGTCTCCATGACCCGACGAGTGAGAGCCGATCCCACCCAGATGCCCAGACCGGGCGAACACACGACCCCCTCCACCTCCACCACCGCCCCGGTCCGGAACAACCCCCCACCCGTCCCAGCATCTCGACCTCCAGCCCGCCCTGAACCCCAAACCCTCCCGCCGGCTTAGCACGCCCCCCAAACCCACAGCCAAAAATCGCACACCAGGACCTTGCCCAGCAGGCCCAAGAGCACCAAACGGCAGCCCCACACCCCAGTGCGGAGCGGGCGTTGCGGTGCAGCAGGTGGCGCTATGTTGTATCGTTGTACAAATGGCGAGCTCGTGGGCGGGGAAAAATCTGCGCGGCGCTGGCGTTGGTTTTTTGGATTGGGAGGGGCGGGCGCCAAGACCTGCCTGCCTGGTGAGAGGACCGCGACCACGCACCACTGCCACCACAACAACGACGGCGACTGCTGAGTTTGGTGGCACGGAGATGGGTGCTGGTGTGATGGTCGCCGACGCTCGCCTGGTGTAGAGCGCTTTGGCGGTTGCGACGGATACACGACGCTGGAAGATGGCAAGTCGTCGCTTTGGGCTGAGGAGTGGTTGCGTAGCGCTGACTGACGTAGGACCATACTGTTCGGCTTTGTCGGCTGACTGGTGAAGAGAAAGGGGCGTGTTGTCCAGAGACTCGGATGAAATAATTGACGACGAAGATGCTGGAGCACAAGTGGATTCGTGGTGCGATTCGCTTACTGTATATCAAGAGGCTGCGCTGCTAATGGGGTTTGTCTATTCCGCCACCAAAACTCTACTTTACATACAAAGAACGCAGCTATCACTATGGTGGAGCTCCCAGATGACATTAAAATCTTTGTGGTCAAGGAGCTCGAAAAGCTCCTGCAAATACGACCAATAATAGTGGGTCCGCGACGTCAAAATGGCACAGTATGCAGGCATAAGCAGGGCGTGGAACGTAGATATGGAGTGTAAAGCTTTTTGTGAGATATTGGACAGTGCGTTTAAGGGGAGGTGGAAAGGGAGGCATTGGAAGATGAAGGAGAAGAGCGTAGTAGTATGCACACAGGCAGAGGAGTAAAGCAGCAGGATTGACAAAGGACAGGAGAAACCAAGGACATCGTTTCTTTCCTATTGTTTCCTCTAAGCCCGTACATGCAAGCCAGCCGCAATCTGCTGGTCCCGAATCCCGCGCAGCAGTACATCGACATCCTTCTCCTGGCGCTCCCACTCCTCGTCAATAATGCGCTGGTGCGCCGGGCTTCGGACCTCAAACACAGCCGGGAACGCATCCGGCTTGGACACGAAGCCCGACCCAAACGCCATATCGTCGACCTCGATCCTCCGTCCCTTCTCGTCGCGCGCGTGCTTGATGTCAAACGCCCACAGCAGCCGCGCAATCATGATGAACAGCGAATTGCGCGCAATGTGCCGCCCAGTGCACACACGCCGCCCGAAACCAAAGTGCCTCCCCTCAGGCCTATCCAGCCAGCGCTCCGGCCGGAAGGCGAGGGGGTCCGGATAGTCGCGCTCATCCAAGTACATCGCCCAATACACCGGCAACACCGTCGCGCCCTTGGGGATGCGGAACCCCATGTAGTGGTCCTCCTCCAGCGTGGCATGCGGAATCCCCCCAGGCGCAATATGGCGCCACCGCAGCGTCTCCTCCACGCACGCGCGCACATACGGCAAGCCATCCCGGTCCGCAAACGTCGGCAGCCGCTCCCTCCCCACCACCTCGTCCAGCTCCCTCCGCGCCGCATCCACAAACCCCGGCTGCGCCAGACACGCCAGCACGAAGACCTCCAGCACCGTCGACGTCGTCTCCAGCCCCGCATCCACCAGTATCCCGATGTTGTACGCGAACTCGACCTCACCCATGCCACTGCCTCCTCCTCCTCCTCCCCCCTCCTTCGCCTCCTTGCTCGCCAGCAGCTCGCGCGTCCAATTCCAACTCCCGCTCTTCTTCCCCTCCCCCTCCCCCTCCCCATCCCCATCCCCCACCGCCGCCCGCACGTTGCGCAAATGCAGATCCCGCTCCACCGCAAACAGCTCCTCCGCAACCCGCTTCCACGGCGCCAGCGGCCCCTTCGGCAACACGTTCAGGAAGGGCAACGCATCGACAACCCACGCCCCGACCCTCCCCGCGTACCCAAAGTTCGTCAGCACGCGCTTCGCGTCGCGCATATGGCTGGGATCGCTAGTCTCCGTGACGCGAAAGCCATACCCAAGCGCATAGACAACGCTATACGCAAACAGCTCGAAGCGGTGCGCGAAGTCCGCGCCACGGGAGCGGGAATGCGCCAGGTCGCGCAGCGCCTGCAGGCTCTCGAGCTCCTGCAGCGGGACGTAAGTAGCGGAGGCGCGCGGACTCAGCGCCGGCGCGTCCATGCGCTGGTGCAGCAGGAAGCGCGCGTCGTAGCGGCGCAGCAGCGTGTGCAGGCCCTTCGTCAGGTTCTCGCCCGCCATCACCATGCGCGGCCGGTCGCTGGTGTTCCCGCCGCGCTTGTCCAGCAGCTCGTGCGCGGCCGCTGCGCTGCCGACTAGGATTACTGTCGTCCCGCCGTACTGCACGCTGATGACGGGCCCGTATTGTTGGAACCAGTTGTGGTAGGTGCGCCAGGCGAGGGTGGTGGGGGCTTGGTGGAGGTTGCCGATGATGGGGAGGCGGGGCGGGCCCGGCGGGAGGTTGCGGTCTCGTCGGGCTTCGTAGATGAGGCGGAGGGTGAGGAGCGCGAGGGTGGAGAGGAGGATGGTTGTCCACATGTTTGTCTGGAGTGCCTCGAGAGCTTGGCTTCGAAACGAAAGGGAAAGAGAAGAGGAGGAGGAAATTGGGGGTGGCGGCGGGGAGCAAGTAATATTTTAACGCCAGGCGCTTGCGTGGAAAGTTAGGCGGGGTAAAGACATGGGGATGCTGGTAGTGGTGTGGAGTGTATTATATGGCGTCGCGACTGCAAACTTAATCAACTGGACCGGGGAGCTGCTGATGGCTAAGAATTGATCTGCAGCAGGTAGTGTCGGCAACATAGTCGAACATAGCTAGAACGTGCAGCTTTGCGAGCGCGGTGCGTCGATTTGCCGTCCCGCCCCCGCATGTGGTCCGGGGCATGGTGGTGTGGAGGGGCAGAGTGTCGTAGTGCCAGTTCATCCAAAACTCCATGCCAATATCTGGCGGGTAACGGCCCGAGTTGAAGTTTAACGCACGACTTGTAGATGTGAGAGGGAAGTGAGCGTCCTTGTCGCCATCGTTAATGCGATGGCACCATGCAACGACTGGTCGGCAGCGGCGAACAGAGAGTGGTGGGTTAGATTTGTGTAACGATCGTTGCCTCGCTGGAGATGTGGACGGTCAAGCTTCGGTCCGCATTTACGTGAGGATAGGACGGTGGTCGTGGTGGTGAGGTTGCACGGTCGCGGGGCACTACCTGGCCTCGCCTCTAATTTCTCGACCAGCGTTGTCGTTGTCAGGTCCCTTTGTAGTGCAGATAAACGGCAATTCGCGCAACCAGCGCATGAACGTTGTGCCGAATGTCGAATAAGCATCTGAGGAGTATCTGATAGAGCAGTGAACATCTCTATTGCAATTAGTCAATTTTTACTTCTTCAAAGGAGCAAATAGCCCAAAGAACAGTGCAGCCTACCTTGTAGAATGCTTCTAATAACTTCCTGACCCTAGAATTTATCTGTGTATATGATATAATCTTCAGGGTTTTAGGCCCACATGGGGCAGCAGTGGGTTTTTTTCTTAATTGAAAAAAAAAAGTATGAAGTAGACGACAATGTTGCTGTACCTGTGACTCGGAGAGAATCGAGAAATAAGAAGAAATACAGATACAGTACCAATACTGGAGATAAGTATAGAATAGGGATAGTGAGCTTAAGCAAATAATTGGAGAGGGGAGTTTCAATATCTTCTTCACCTTTTCAGCACTCCCACTCCCAGCCATGCTTTCTATGCGTATCATGAATAAACTCGAAAGCAGATTGGAACGCATCGTCCCTCGTCTTCTTATCCACCATGAAGGAGGGCACTACCAAGGACGTCAGTTTCTCATCTTTCGAATAATTGTTAACCTCCGCTGTGAAACACTCACGCTCAGCCCACCCATGCCATTGACCTTCCACCAGCAAACTCTCCACTCTCCTTCTCGGTTTCCTGCCAGTACCACTCCTCTCTTCACCCCGCTCCTCCTCCATCACCTCGCGCTTCAGCCTCTCGACAAATACCAGCTGCTCATGCAGCAAAATGTCGACCGTCGGAATCACGAAAAGCATATCATCCGGCAGCGTCCGCACGTCCGCAAGGATGGGATGCAACCTAGGATTTGCGAAGTTGTCCCTCCGCACGGTCCCCCCGCCGGCGTAAGAATCCAGCAACGGGAGAAGAAAAGCGACAGGGTCATTTGCAGGGAAGCCTGGGGGTTTAGGTTTGTCGGAGGGAGGAGTGCGGAGGTCGACCTTCCGACGCGTCAGAAAATCGATTGCTTGTGCAGCAGAACAAGCACGTCTCGCGAACCCGCGCTTCAACCCACAAACCTACCGGCGCGTAAAACGTCACCGACGCCTTAAACCCCGTCGTCGTCCCCTTTCGCTGCGCCGCCGCCAGAGCGAGATTCGCCCCCGCGGAAAACCCGCTCACAGTCATTACCTTCGGATCCGCACCGAACCGCTCCTCCGCATGCTCGCGCAGCCACGCGACGACATCGTCCACGTCGTCGATGGCGGCTGGGAAGGGGTGCAGCGGCGCGAAGCGGTAGGTTGGGGCGACGACTACAGCGCCGGTGCGGTTGGCCAGCTCGCTGCAGAAGGAGGCGTCGTTTTCGGGGATGCCGCCGAGGAATCCGCCGGCGTGGACGTTGAGGTGGAGGGGAGGGCGGCGTTGTTGTTGGTTGGTGGGTTTGTTGGTGTGTGTGAGAGGGTGGAAGATGAGGGTTCGGATGGGGTGGCCTGTGCGGGTGGGGATGTGGTGGATGGTGTGGCGGGGGGAGAGGAGACAGGGGAGGTATTTGATGGTGTTGATGAGGAGGAGGAGGGGCTGGAAGAGGAGGAGGCGCCAGCGGTAGGCGAAGGGGAGGGGGTTGAAGGGGTTTAGAGCGGTGAAGGTTGGGTCCAGCCAGCTGAGAAAGAAAGACATGACGACGGACAGTGTAGAGTGTGAGGTCATGCAAGAGAAAGGGCGATTGAGCTTGAAGATTTACGTGGAGGATAGATGAGGTTGGGGATTGATGCCTACAAACGGAAAAATGACCTCAAGTGTCCCTCTCATACTGGGGAATTCTTTGCTTCTACCAAGGCTTCGCGGAGTTCAGCCTGTCGTTTTGAGTCACAGACTGTAAGACGGATGTCGTCTCGTGATGTAGAAGTGTAGCTGAAGGATGGGCCAAGAGCATCGAGCCTGGGAGGATGGTACAGCGCACGCTAGCCCCAAAACAGAAAGCGGACCGATAGCAGAATCGCCGGAGGAGCAAAAACCATCTCCGAGCCTTCACCCCAACGCACCCAATTTTCCCTTCCGACACCTTTTCACCCCTTTCCCGCCACCCCCAAGCGACAATGGCCACGGACGAGGAGATCAAGGCTCACGTAGATGCATGCTGGGCTCGCATCAAGCCCATCAGCGCCATCTACGGCTTCCTGCTCGCGGACATCGCCATCGTCCACGCCTCCAAGGGCCTCGTCCGCGCGCGCCTGCCGCTCACCAAGAACCACGTCAACTCCAAGGGCGGCCTGCACGGCAGTGTGAGCGCCACTCTTGTCGACTGGGCCGGCGGCCTGGCCATCTCGTCGTACGACCTGCGTGAGAAGAACGGCGTCTCCACCGACATCCATGTCACGTACGTCTCCTCGGCTAAGGAGGGCGACACTATTGAGGTCGAGGGCAGGGCGAACAAGGTGGGCGGTACCCTGGCTTTTACGAGCGTGGTTATCAGTAAGGTTGTCGACGGCGTTGCCGGGCCGGTGATTGCGACGGGCAACCATACGAAGTACGTCAAGATGTGAGCGCTGGCTCTGGCGTCTTGGTGAGTGGTGCTGTTGCTGGAGAGCTTCCGACCTAGAGTCCCTCGGCCTAGAGTCCCTCGGTTTAGATCTACCCGCCTTCTTCTTTGAGTCTGGCATGGTGTCATCAACTTTGAATGCTTTGGACTTCACTCGGACGGCGGAGAACAAATACCAGTCCTCCCGTGTTCTTTTTAGCTTTAGAAGTCGAGTGCTTGCCTCTGGTATAGGCACTCGGCAATTATGGGAGGGTAAATATAGAGTTGTTTTGTTTTGTTTTATTTTGCGAGTTAGATCATGCGTTATACACCCTGAGCATCCCAATTAAGGCGTCGGGCCACCCGTATTTCCTTTCTGGACCGCGCGTCCGACGGCCACCAGCGCTCCCTCACCGGTCGCGGCGAGCTCCTTGAGGCTGTTTTGGCTGCCTGATTGCTATTCTTAGTTTGGTGTGGATCTGCGCAAAACCGTGTCTGAGATCGAAGATCACTGGCCACTGCTGTCCCCTTCAATCACGCGGAGAGCCTGCCGGTGCCTGGCCAGCCGGCCCAGACACCTCCGAGCTCAGCGGCCAGAGCCTCAGCGGTCCGGCCCTCGGCGTCTCTCAAGCTCCGGATGTCTTCCTTGCCCGTCTGGTCCTCCCTCTGCACGCCAAACTTCTTCGCGGCCTCGAAGACCTCGGGCGGGATCTGCGAATAGTCTAGGCTGGAGGCAAGAAGCAGCAGGAGCCACACGACTTCCTGGCTCCCGCCGGCGACGGCAGCGTGGAGGCCGGATTGCATGTCGCCGAGCGTGTCCTGGTAGCGCAGGATATCGATCTTGCGGCCGTCCTGCATGGTGTCTTCATCGTCGCTGTCGTCGTCGTGGAGCATGGCGACCACGGCATCGACGTCACCGTCGCGGCAGAACTCGAGGAATGCGCGGCATTTGCGTTCCTCCGGATAAGCCTTGAGGTAGCCCTCCTCGCTGAGCAGCGGCAGAATGTCGACGTTCTCCTGCTGGCCGCCCTCGTTGTTGATGTGGCTCAGGACCTGCTGGCCGCCGTCGGGGGCGGTGGAGACGATGCTGCGGTGGCAGTTGGGGCACTCGGTGACGGAATAGGCCTCCAGGAGGCACTCCCTGCGCGCGTGTCAGCCAATCCCGGCCGTCTGTGGCGGTGACGTGCAAGGAATCCAAACATGGAATTACCAGTGGTAGTGGCACCCGCAGTTCAGGTGCACATCGTCGGGAACCGTGGTGGGGGCGCTGGCGGCGGCGGCGCTGCTGGAGCCGCCCATGTGGACGTCGTCATCGCTGTCGGAGTAGTCGACCTCGATGACGAGCGGGCCGTGGCATGCGACGCAGGCGGCCATGGCGGGCATTGGGGCGCGATGTTTGCGTCCAAAATTTTGGATCGGCGGGCAAGCTTTTGGGAGGCCCGGGCTGCGGGCGGCGCGTATCCTTGCATGCTGCGCCTGCCGGTGATCCCTTCCCCGGGCGCTCCCCCGTGCGCGCCCATGCGATCAACATCAGCCTACGTCGCCCAGGAACGCACTCACAATTAGAAACACCCCGAGCCGCAGCCCCTTATACCCGCACGCCGCGGCCTGTGTAGCCCGAGACCACTCCACCCTCCTGCCCGAGCAAATGCGCGCTCCATCCCGCCCGGAGCCATGAGCAGCACGCCGACCGACACGCCGCCGCAGCCGCAGGCCAGCGCGCCCGC